>OY757905.1:106088891-106108891 GCA_963585895.1 Sepioteuthis lessoniana | reverse complement strand
TTGTAAAGCTCTAGTAATAGTGGAGATTTGGGGAAAGCAGAGTATCCCTTTTATTGTCATTGCTCCTTGATCTACTCAAGCCCGGAGTGGTAGCACATGATAGGGTCCTATCTATGGGTCGAATAGAACTGAATTGTGTACCAGGCTTTTAGCCTGATGAATAGAATGTTCACCAATGGGCCTGGAGAGTGGGGTTTTATCACAGGTCGATTCATACCAAAAACTGCAAAAATGGTACTTGATGTCGCGTTGCTTAACACTCAGCATTATAAGGTAGAGATCAAGGGTAAAATAGAGCAATCCAAAGAATGGAGTAGCACCCTCTCTTACACTATTGAAAAGGGAGCCTTCGCGTCACCCTTAACTAAGGTCACCAACTTTTCTTTTCTTACATTTAACAGTCTGTTTAAACTGCGTACTTATGCTAAACTGAATTGTTTAAAATAGATCAGTTTTGAATTTAACTCTGTGTAACCAAAAACTATTCTCATGCTAAACTGAAATGTTTAAAATAGAACTGTTTATAAGTTAAAAAAATGGATTTGGCATTAAATAACCTAAAATGGTTGATATGCCTTAAAACCAAAACAAACCTGATAAAATCATTTATTTTAATGATTTACTCATGAGGAACATTTTATGAGTATTCTGAGTGTCAAAGTATTGGAATAAAACGAGTGAAATCTTTGGTGTTACGCATATTATCACCCCGAATCATAAGTCCCAATAGTTAAGGATATATCGGTGGCACAAAAAAAAAAAAACATGTTGAGGGAAGCTAACATGACTCAAAATCGGAAAGTTGTCCAGATAGTTTGTTCCTTGTCCGCCATCTCGAAGATAACAAGACGAACTAGTTCAAAACGGTTCAACTCAGGTTTTAAAACCGAGGCAACGGCAATAGTTGAAGTCAGCTGAATCGAAACCTCATTTCCGATCGGTTGGTCAATGGTGGTTAAAACATCCTAAGCCTGGAATGATTCTTGTATAACTGTTTCTTGATCAATAACAATCTTCAGACTGCGTCAGCTCGGATATAACAGCAGGATAAAACTATGAAGCCAAAAATAACATTTAAAAAGAAACAAAACGTTCAATATGGGGTTGATATAATCAAAATTGGTTTATTGATCAATGGAGCCAGGCCATTTTCAGTGATGAACCAAGGTTTTCTATTTTCTTTGGGGATCATAGCCCACTGCTGCTATAGAATATCATATATGAAAAAAGAGAATTCTGCTCATTAAATCTTGAAGAATGGGATCGAATATATTACCGAAGTGTGGGCCTTGGTCCCATCAGAGACGTCATGACTCAATCGGTTCGTTATCAGAACTAATGAAAGAAGAAAGAAAGTTAAAATGTGCTGCGAAAGGGGTGCTAATAAAGATCATCAGAAGTGTTCATTTATAAATATTTTTTCTTTATAAAAAAGCAGCTTTTTTTTGTCTTTTTGTTACTAGATATAACAATCTTTAAATATCAAAGCTTTCCATTTCAAAGAAAACCTTGTACGTCAGGGAAATGCTACCAATTTAGTTTTATATATCGAATCGACTTATTGTTAAGAGTAAACTGTCAAAATTTAAACAAAGGAGGAAAAATGAAAGCTAATCGCAAAAATTGGTGTTGCATAAATAAATACACTTATAAATATTTAGATAGACTGACGTATATAAAAACGGTTTGAATAAATATTTTGAATTAAGTATCAAATATTATCTGAACACATTTACTTCTAAAAAAAACGGTAGTATTATGAGTAGTCTTGCTTACCCCAGGAAAAATCAATAAAATTAGAAATTATCAATAACAATAAAAATTATCAATAACAATAAAAATGCTTATCATATTTCTTTAATTTCAAAGAAGACTTTGCGTCGTTGCAAAATGATTATTTTAAGAACGATTTATGTGTAGCTATTTCATATAACAACGTTGCAATGCTTTTACAAAAGTGTTTATAACTGAGAGAGGAAAGGTTTCTGAAAGCTGTTATTGAGAAAAATAAGTGCGCGATGAGTTTTCACTAGAAAATCAAATTATTTCTTACGTTAATCGTGGCATGTTTTTACGTGTATAATTCTCAGACACAGGATATGAATGACATCCAAAATACGGCCTGATGAAGATTCAAACCAATCAAAGTACAGAATTTTGAATGTCCATACAACCTTGTTGTATTAGAAGAATTAAGGGTAAATTTCTCCTTTGATAAAAAAATTAAAAACCTCGAATAATTCCAGACTCTCTCTCTCTCTCTCTCTCTCTTACACACACACACACACACACACATACACACACGCGGACGCACACACACACACACACACACACACACACACACACACACACATATATATATATATATATATATATATATATTTACTAATCAATTATCTACCAGTATTCACGGTACCAGAAAAAAACAAAAAAACCCTGGCCAGGAACAAGAGAAAAAAATATCTCGAATCACGGTCCAGAGGAAAAAGAAAAAAGTTTTTTGGGTAAAAAAGAAAGAAAAGACCAACCTCGTCCTACTCCTTGAAAAAAATCAAGGGGTACTTAGTCAGTGGCCAAAAGAAAACCAAAAAACCCTCCGCGAATACTGCAATGCTATAATTACTAAAGTGCTCAACATTAAACAATGGAGCCAATTATAGAATTAACTTAAATCGCTAGTCGAAAATCTTCTACTAAAGTTTCACCTTAACGGATCATCAGGAAGTTTCGCCTAAACCATTCTAAGGAGAAATTGCTTTGCCTTTATTCACCAAAAACCTCCACCTATCCTAAAATTTGCATATTAAAAAAAAAAAAAATCTCATAGTTAGCAAAAAAAAAACAAACCCTATAACATTTCCTAATTATATAGTAACCACGCTCTTTTGTGTTTACAGCTATTCAACACCTCCGATCTTTTGTTTAGCATAGTCTTACTTTTACAATCTGCTATTATCAATTTTTCCTCCATACAAAGATTACAGGTTCTATTACCTGCCCTATATTTGCGGCATTTCTTTATTACTTCCCATTTCATTATCGGATCTACTCCAATTTTTTCCTTAATCTCCAACACTTAACTAGATAAAGCAGTGCTATACCTATATCTTTCGTGCGAGAAACTTGTTCTATGGTTATAGTACCTAGTTTTAAAATCCCCTTGGGTTGACCCAAAATATATCTTTTTATCACTCTTATTATTCGAATCAGTATATACCTCTACTTTATACACTACACACTCCTGCTTACACTTGCCCTCGAGAGGACACCTAACCTTATCCCTACAGTTGCATTTGTCAATCACCTTATGCTTCTTTGTACCTAATTTGGCTATATTACTCCTATTTATTATTCCATTAATGTTTGGCATGCAACTGTAACTTAATTTAATACAATTCTTATTAAATATCTTATATAATTGGCTCCCACTAGGGAAGTTTCTTTTTAATATCTTGAAGAACTCTTTTCCCAAGTTATTAACTACTTCCATGTTGTAAGGGGGATTAAACCATAAGATTTTTCTAGGTCTATTTCTCCTACCTTGTGTTCCAATTCTATCCCTATTCTTATATTCTAAATTGACCCTATATCCGTCATTTTTTAGAGCCTCCTCATATTCCTGCTTAGTTCGTTCAAAAATTTCCCTGTTGGAGGAGTTATTAGATAATCTATGCTCTATTCCTTTAGGTACATGTTTAAAGACCTGTATTGGGTGATTAGATCCCCTGTTTACATAACGCAGATCCTGGTTCCTTTTTCTAAATGGGGATACTGTTCCACTATATAAGTTTAAAGTAATATCAAGATAATCAGTTATTTTTAAATCTGTTGTTACATCTAACCTAAATCCAAAGTCATCAAACAGCTTATACAATTTTTTTCTAATCCCATCCCACTTCCTCGGCGTACTTTTATCCACTATAACCAGCCCGTCGTCCCTATACAATCCATGATTATTAGGTTCCATAATCTTATTAATGTTATATAGTAATACACATCCGATGAGTTCACAAATTTCCGCACCATCATATGCTCCGATCGAAACGTCAAAATTTCCACCCTCCCCTTTTTTTATCCATACACTGTCTTCATAATATAACAATGTTTTACGACAATGCTTAATTATTTCCACCTTATCTAGAGGTATAACCATATATTCTTTAGTTAAATCTAACGCCCTATCCAATGTCTTTTCTGTTATTGAAGGATAAAAATCCTTTATATCATACCTTATAAAGGAGCACCTATTATCCTTCTCATACTCCTCAAACCACTTAATACAGTCATTAGTGCTCCTCCACTGGTTGATGCTCAATGCCCTTCTAAGTGATTCACATATTTCTTGTACGATTATCTTACTAATCCTACCTATTTGAGTCTTGGCCGGGTTAATGAGCCTACATTCTGGACTCGTCTTGAAATTACTTTTGTGATCTTTTATAGTAATAAAACAATTCTTGGTATTGTATTTTTCTACTCTATCAACAATACCTAATTTATGCGCCAACATCTTTGCTTCCTTATTTAACTCTTTTTCTAGATTAGGTGGTGCCTTCTTATAATTCTTAACCACCTCCTTAAATATCATTTGCCGATATTTTTCCTTTTCTATCTTATATAAATTGCCCGACTTATCTGACTTTACAAATATTTTTCCGGACTCCTTAAATTTCCTCATATCCTCATACATTTTTTGTTGAATATTATTGCGCATTTTCCTAAATTTTATCTCCTTAACCATTCCTATCATTTCAGCCTCAAATTTTTCCATCTCTTTGATATGGGGGGGGTTCGTGGTTTTAAACCCATATTTCTCCCTTCCCTCTTTTTCTATATAGTTAATTGTATTGAGAAAAAAATATGCTTTCCACCTCATATTTTTTATAAAGGATTCTAACCTCCTCAACAGAACTAACTTATACTGATGCCTATCAGGTATTGGTATGTTCTTGTATGAATAACTTATGTTCGCTCTCTCCATAGTAACAAGAGCAAAGAAAGTGCTCAATGGACAACTCCAGAGCTTCAATATTTACTAATCAATTATCTACCAGTATTCACGGTACCAGAAAAAAACAAAAAAACCCTGGCCAGGAACAAGAGAAAAAAATATCTCGAATCACGGTCCAGAGGAAAAAGAAAAAAGTTTTTTGGGTAAAAAAGAAAGAAAAGACCAACCTCGTCCTACTCCTTGAAAAAAATCAAGGGGTACTTAGTCAGTGGCCAAAAGAAAACCAAAAAACCCTCCGCGAATACTGCAATGCTATAATTACTAAAGTGTTCAACATTAAACAATGGAGCCAATTATAGAATTAACTTAAATCGCTAGTCGAAAATCTTCTACTAAAGTTTCACCTTAACGGATCATCAGGAAGTTTCGCCTAAACCATTCTAAGGAGAAATTGCTTTGCCTTTATTCACCAAAAACCTCCACCTATCCTAAAATTTGCATATTAAAAAAAAAAAAAAATCTCATAGTTAGCAAAAAAAAAACAAACCCTATAACATTTCCTAATTATATAGTAACCACGCTCTTTTGTGTTTACAGCTATTCAACACCTCCGATCTTTTGTTTAGCATAGTCTTACTTTTACAATCTGCTATTATCAATTTTTCCTCCATACAAAGATTACAGGTTCTATTACCTGCCCTATATTTGCGGCATTTCTTTATTACTTCCCATTTCATTATTATTTCAGAAAAAAATTGTATAAGCTGTTTGATGACTTTGGATTTAGGTTAGATGTAACAACAGATTTAAAAATAACTGATTATCTTGATATTACTTTAAACTTATATAGTGGAACAGTATCTCCATTTAGAAAAAGGAACCAGGATCTGCGTTATGTAAACAGGGGATCTAATCACCCAATACAGGTCTTTAAACATGTACCTAAAGGAATAGAGCATAGATTATCTAATAACTCCTCCAACAGGGAAATTTTTGAACGAACTAAGCAGGAATATGAGGAGGCTCTAAAAAATGACGGATATAGGGTCAATTTAGAATATAAGAATAGGGATAGAATTGGAACACAAGGTAGGAGAAATAGACCTAGAAAAATCTTATGGTTTAATCCCCCTTACAACATGGAAGTAGTTAATAACTTGGGAAAAGAGTTCTTCAAGATATTAAAAAGAAACTTCCCTAGTGGGAGCCAATTATATAAGATATTTAATAAGAATTGTATTAAATTAAGTTACAGTTGCATGCCAAACATTAATGGAATAATAAATAGGAGTAATATAGCCAAATTAGGTACAAAGAAGCATAAGGTGATTGACAAATGCAACTGTAGGGATAAGGTTAGGTGTCCTCTCGAGGGCAAGTGTAAGCAGGAGTGTGTAGTGTATAAAGTAGAGGTATATACTGATTCGAATAATAAGAGTGATAAAAAGATATATTTTGGGTCAACCCAAGGGGATTTTAAAACTAGGTACTATAACCATAGAACAAGTTTCTCGCACGAAAGATATAGGTATAGCACTGCTTTATCTAGTTAAGTGTTGGAGATTAAGGAAAAAATTGGAGTAGATCCGATAATGAAATGGGAAGTAATAAAGAAATGCCGCAAATATAGGGCAGGTAATAGAACCTGTAATCTTTGTATGGAGGAAAAATTGATAATAGCTGATTGTAAAAGTAAGACTATGCTAAACAAAAGATCGGAGGTGTTGAATAGCTGTAAACACAAAAGAGCGTGGTTACTATATAATTAGGAAATGTTATAGGTTTTTGTTTGTTTTTTTTTGCTAACTATGAGATTTTTTTTTTTTTTTAATATGCAGATTTTAGGATAGGTGGAGGTTTTTGGTTAATAAAGGCAAAGCAATTTCTCCTTAGAATGGTTTAGGCGAAACTTCTTGATGATCCGTTAAGGTGAAACTTTAGTAGAAGATTTTCGACTAGCGATTTAAGTTAATTCTATATATATGTATATATATATATATATAATACACACATTATGTTTACAAAAAGACACGGCAATGAATTAAAACTCCGTCAGTCTTATCCACATACCATGTGAATTGAAGTTTCTCTTAGTAAGTTGATATACGCTACTATCCTAAAACCAATTATAAAACATATCTGTATCTTTCATACAATATAGATAGATAGATAGAGAGAGAGAGAGAGACAGAGAGAGACAGAGAGTAAGAGAGATATTAAAATACGAAAATGTTTTAATTGTGAGTTTCCCATTTTTCGATAGTTTACTCTAAACAATAAGTCGATTCGATACATGAAACTAAATTGGCAGTATTTCACTGACGTACAAGGTTTTCTTTGCAATGGAAAGCTTTGATATTTGAAGATTGTTATATCCAGTAACAAAAAGACAAAAAGCTGTTATTTTATTGAGAACAAAATATGTTATGAGAAAATCTGAACACAAGTTTCAAAAAGAAAACCTCCTTAATTGAAACTGAGAGTTGCAAATGATATGCTTATATGCTAATATTCGACAAAAGAAAAGACGTATGACATATATTGTGCAGTGTTGTAGAAAAGTCTGCCAGATAATCTGCGGTAATTGCATTTTCCAGAAAAAGTAGAAAATTTCTTGGACCCTGCAAGATAACTGGAAACAAATGTGGAACAAGAAAATGACGACGATATCAATAGTACTCGACGAGCAAAGAACGGTCCTCAAAGGTTTACAAGAAGACTTGATCATTCAGAAATCGGAAGAAGAATCGATACCGTCCAGACAGCAGCATTATTATTACTATTATTGGCGAGAATACGCTGAAAAGCCATGGAGACAGAGGGCACTTATTTTCACTCATACCCGACTGAAAGACTTATTGCTTACGTTAGTGTGAAAAACTCGTATGAAGTGAAGTAATAATAATAGTAATCATAATAGTATTCCTGTGTGTGCGCTTGTGCTTGTGAGGTGTTGTGAATAAATATGCCTGTGCCTATGTTTATTCATCCACACGTCCATACAAATGTGAGAATAAGCACAAAAATGTTTAAATCTATGCCATATATTCATGCTTTTCCGATAATCTGTGTTAAAATATTACTACTACATGTGTATATGGTTTGCTTACTTTTGTTTAATGGTATATCAAACCTCGTAGGTTATTTAAAATCCATCCTTTCAGGTGTTGTGTCCTCGTGGTCTAATGGTTAAAGCGATTGACTGCCGAATCATAGTAAGCGAGTTCGAACTCTAGTTGCCCTATTACGTTCACTTTCGAGCAAATATCCTTGGGGTAAATAGTATCGCTACTGTTCTTCAAAGAGAATGGATATGGCATTAAATAACCTACAAAGGTTGATATGAAACGAAACTATTCTTTTAGAAGAACATCAGTGATTCTCTTTAATCTATAAATGTGTGTGGGGGGAAACAACGTGGTTTATTCATTTCAATAATGATTTGTCCGAAAGTGAACGTGATAGCGCGTCTGGAGTTCGAACTTACTGACTACGAGGCCGCTTTCAGCACTTTAGCCATTACGTCACGTGGATGTATAGCAGAAAACTCTTAAATGTACACGCTTATAACCATTTATTTCTGCCTTATGTAATTTATTGTACATGTTATTTCTGTATGAAATCTATGTAGGCAACCCTGAAGGCTAGAAATCGTCAAACAAAATTCTAGAATACTAAGACAGTAAATGGACACATTTTTGAAAATATAGGAACAAAATATTGGAACAATATTATGTATAATATATTGAAGAAAGAAACTTCCCTCCTCTTAAATTTTAATTGACACTTTTTTCTTAATTTATTTCTCTTTTTTTTCACCACTCACACCCGCCATAATTGTAAGAGTCACAAAAAAGACATTAAAAGTTTATATAAAACAGTTTACCCGAGGAAAGAAATGTGAATGATTTGTTTGAAACTCATGCTTTTTTTACCGTTTATTAATCATTGATTGCTTAATTGATTTAACTGCATGCCAACCTTTCTAGATTTATTTTATGTCTAGCGATTAGGTTTGGTTGGCTTGGGTTATATGGCATATCTACAACTGTAATTTATTCAATGCTAAGTCCAATATATACATATATTAAGAATATATGATTTTGTTTGGCTGGGTTTTATGGTATATCAACCATTGTAGGTTACTTAATACAAAAAAAAATCTTTAAATGGTTTCAAGTATTGCTATATAACAGTCACAATTTAGCACCAGTCCTTTGTTTGCACACAATTTGTTCTATTTGACACTGAGATGTGACCCTTGCAGGTGCTAACACACTTAGTCAGAGTGGAGGTAGGAGAAAAAGCAATGTAGGGGTACTGCATACTCCCCAAATCTCAAAGGCTGCCATCTCGCCATCAGACTTTTTATGTCATATCCTGGATACTCCTTGGTGGGTCTTCCTCACAACCCAAGCCAACTGGGCTAGAAAGATTAGGGAATTGAACTTTTGGGGTACTTGTTTATTAAGAAGACTTTTTGCACATGGTTGTGTAAGCCAATGTAATAGAAAAATGATTTATGAAAACGTTACTTCAACTTGTATTGACTTATTTTGTGCTTGGTGATTACTGAAGAGTGATCATTGTACGTCCGTATTTTATTTTTCATTTTTTTTGTAGGTGTTTATTAAGAGTTTTTTTTTTTGCTTATGATAATATAATCCTAACATATAGAATTTTATTTATTGATTTTAATGATTAATTTCGTCAAACTTTCTAGGCTTGTTTTTGGCTAAGAGGTTCGATAACCACGTTCATTGTACATATTCATATTCAATATTCTGTGTAGTTGTCTAGGAAGATTTTTTGGACACATGGTTATACACTCGTACTAGGTATATTATTTTGCTACAATTGCATATTTTCTCGTAACTAATAATATCAATCCTTTGTAAATGATTGAACAATTCTAGTTAACCCATTGATGTGACCCGATAGATACTACTACTCCGGGTTAGTTGAGAAGTGAGTAATGACAATGTAGAAGTATTCATTTTCTCAATAACTGAAACCTCATCACCATATGCAGTTTAGTGCATTAGCCAGGATACCCATCTCTTGCAAGGGGTTTATTACCTTTCAACAGGGGGTAGAGTCAATGAAATCTAATCCCTACTGCTCCTTGACGTTAGGCTTAACAACCTTTCTTGTTTGAGGTAGTAGATGCATAAATCATCATCATCATCATCATCATATCGCGCTGGTAGCACGGATATCCCTGACCCTCTCTCGCCACTCCTCCCGATCGTTCATCGCCCTAGGTAGGTCTTCAGGACAACAGCCCGTATCCTCACATAGCTGCTGAATGTACGTTCGAGCTGGTCGTCCTGCTTTTGCGCGGCCATGTGTAGGGATCCATAAGAGTACATCTCTTATGAGTTCATCTCTGCTTCTCCAGCAGTGTCCTGCATGTCTGGTTCGTCTAACTTGAATAGTTTTCGTGATAGGGGGCAGGTGGCCGTACAGTTGGTGTAAACGCAGCTTCTTCCAAGCAGCGGTCACATCGACACTGCTATATGGATGCACTACATGGACGCTAACAAAACGGCTGGAGAAGAAACTGGATGGCAATTACACAAGAATGCTGCGTGCAATCCTGAACAAGTCCTGGCAGCAGCACCCCACAAGATGCATAAATAAATAACATTAAATCCACTTAAGGAATAAATAACATTAAATGTACTTAATGAAAAGACAAGGTTAACCGGAATTAAATAATGAAATTGGATTTAATTTTAATGATGGTTTAAAAATTCCGATGAATGTTCTTCGTACACATGATTTCTTTCACTGATCTTTCGGATAAAGTAAAAAAATAAATAAATGGACACAAATCTACATTTCTTTGGGAAACAGTTCGTCACTGAATTTTTCTTTTGGGAATATGTTGACCATTTTTGAAGTAAGGTCCGTGAAAATTAAACATTCTTCGGTTGATTTGTTTGATATAGGAAAAAACAGAAGAACCCCTCACCAAAAAAAAATCTTTTGCAGAGTATGCTCCAGTTCTTTCTGTTAAATGATCGATAGCTTATCGATAGGTGTCTATGCCCTCCATTTTATTTTTAAATAAGTCAAATAAGTTATTCTTTTTTTCAGGAAAGTTCGAAAATACTCGAGACAGTTGTCTAATCTCTTAAGAAATAGATATTTTGTAGTATCACGATTCATCCCAGATCACACACACACAAACTTACACATTCTCAAACACAGACACACGCACACACATATATATATGGATATATATATATATATATGATTTGCGCTTGAACAATTGTCTATATACCAAAGATTTTTAAGATGGATGTATGTAATATGGGTAAGTATGATTTTATAAAGAGCCAAGGAATGTTTTCAATTTTGTCGGTAATTTGCTTTTTAATTGCATCATGCTCTGTTAGATAAATGCTGAAATTTCCACAATAATCAGACACTTCTTCTTTGATAATCAGACAATGATTAACTTCAAGTAGGTTCTGGAGATTATTTCGTACTTCTGTAGGTTTCTGTTTACTCGACTGAATACTTCTTAATATATATATATATATATATATATATAGTCATCAACAGACATATCTGTTTCGTTCTATCAGAACTCATCAGTGTGGCTAGAAATATTAGCTTCCCGTAGCTGGGATCGAAACCTGGTTGACTCAAACGCTAAGCCAAGCCTCTAACCATTCAGCCACGCGGATCCATTAGCTGCGAAGTAAATTTTAAACGGTTATGAATCACAATTACTATTGTTTTCATACATCCGTTCAACGGCTGCCGAGACCTCAATTCATATGTATGAAGAGACTTCCAATAAACGCTAATGGCAACACGATTACTTCATTTGCCATATATATATATATATATATATATATATATATATATATATGTGTGTGTGTGTGTGTGTGTGTGTGTGTGTGTGTGTGTGTGTGTGTGTGTTATACTAGGTGCTCCGGGAGGATGGTGAAAATAGAAAGACTATTGTCTTTTCTGTCTAAAAACATGTTTCAGGCTTTTGCTATTGTTAACAAAGTAATAACCATTATTTCATAATATTGGGAAACAATTGATATTCATAATTTTATTGAGGATTGGTTTGAAATATAAATATTATTTGCGCTCATTTGATACTTCATGAATATTTTATAAAATGGACGATATTGAACAGTGGATTAACCTTTAGAATAATTCAGTATTTCAAAATTTAATATTCAAGTATCTAAAAAAATACCGTCTTTATTCATTTAACGAATTTCGCATTTCACATTTCAACACAAAAACCTGTCTAGATATTTTCTCGTGGCATATCGCTGTCTCGTACGCCAAAAGTAATTCTCTAGTACAATGAGAATGATTTATCTCAGTGATGAGAATACTTTCACATTCAATGAGAGAAATCCCTTATATGCAATGAAAAATTTCTTACATTCTCTAAGTAAAACATATATCCAAAGAGAAAAATCTCTTCTCAAATTAGAGAGGTACCTTCATCTCTTGGGGAGAGTTCATCCATTAAATTATTAAATTCCTTTTTACATATATATATATATATATATATATATATATATATAGAGAGAGAGAGAGAGAGAGAGAGAGAGAGACATGATGTTGAATCAGCTGATAGGGGGAGTTATTTTGAAAGAAAGAATAAAGATAATTTTTTTTTTATCTATGTAAAACTTACATTTCTTGAAATTGGTTTATAGCAAACATTTTGTTAATTATGCAGAACATTTGTTTTTAGGTTTGGCTATAAAAATGGTGGCAAAAAAACAGAGTACTACATGCTGGAACAAAAGTTTTCTTTTTTCTTTTATCGAACGTTTGCTGGCTGTGAATTGCAGACCATCTTGCATTTATAGAATAACGCGTGTGGTTTACGGATAAGCATGTTTTAGTTTTTAAAAAATTAACAACGGGCTAAATAAATTTTGACACTACGACCCAGAGATGAAAAAAATATAATAGTTCATTGAGTGAAACTACATTGACTCCTCGGTAAAGAAAAGTTGCATATGAAATGGTCAGTGAAAAAAAGCTATAATGATAATCTTCTAGGACATGAAACGGCCAATCACTATACATTTCTTTAAAGAAGTTGCAACTGTAAACACATTTTTATTACCGAAACCTTTGGTAATATTCATTTTATTCGATAAAAGCCTCTCCAATGTTTCGAGACAGACAGAAAGAGAAAGACAGAGAGAGAGAGAGAGAGAGAGTAGAAGAGATTGCGATGCTTTCTAACTGAAAGATGCTTCAAAATTTGGCGCCCCTACTAAACAATTAGGAATTGAAGTAATTTCTTGCTATTTAAGTAAGAAATTACTTCAACTCGATGAGGGAATCACTCTCATCAGGAGAGATCATTTTTTTCAATGAATCTAAAATTTATTCTCATTGCTTTTTAGAGAGATTTCTTATTAAAAATGCAGTTATCATAATTAGAAGGATACCTCCCTTATCCAATTGTAATAATTTCTAAATCCACGAAGAATAATTAAAAAATCTACCAAAATTAACTGCTCTTTTCAAGCGAAAATTCATAATTAAGATACTTTATTCACTCAGTCTCTATGATCCCCACATCCATTGGGACTAGATAACATCTTTTAATTAGAATCTTTATGTTGGTCAATAAAGACAATTATTTTTGACTATAAGTATGATTATTTTAAACTATAGTAATAATTTTTTAAGTCAATGAGAATAATTATTTTATTCAATGAGTATAACTATTTAGCCAAACAAATCATTTTATAGAAAAAGAATAATTAGTTTAGACAACTGTAATAATAAATTTTAGCCAATAACAACTTTTTTCAAAGTTCCCTCGTTCCATGAAAAGACTTTTAAACTTCTAATTAGATGTGGAAATAATTTACTCGTTCAAAGGGCATAATTCCTTCATGAAATCCTACAATGATATTCATCCCCAAAAATGTGACAAATTTTTGCATCCATTTCGCAAAAAAAGATATATTGGTCAAAACATGACAGGTCAGTTTGTATTTTGACACCTTTCGTTATTTATGTGTTTTTCTGAAATAACATTAATCTATTCCTTATTTTGAACTTATCCTCTCTACATTCCTCTAGAATTATATGCTAATCGAAAGAGAGAAATAACAGTCTAATAAACATATGTGTCATGAGATACGAAGCAATATATTTGTTAAGTTTGGATCACTTGATATGATGCACAGTCTTTATCAATGATTTCACAAGTCTTTAAGGCAGGTGACCTTAGTCCTTGGGTATTTCATGAAAATGACCTTTCTCCAAACTTAACGGATTCTCATAAATATACATTCCAGCAAATATCTACACGATTTCTCCTTCTGGAGAAATCATGGTATATTAGCTAGCATTACTTATTTTCGATTTGTGATTCGAGGTTATACTGAAATGTCAAGTGACGGTTTTTAAATAACCGAAGGACAGTGGGTTCAGTTATCTGACACTAATGTGGAAGGCAGCCATGTTGAATTTAGTTCAATACACCGATAACTGGACGGCACCTGCTTGAGTCATTTTCTTTCCATTGATTTAGGTCTTGACTTGCTATAATTGCTGAAATGTTATCGAGCTAGTTTATTAGATGCTATATCTCAGTGGATAGCATCTGGCTTTAAGGTAATCTTTTTAAAGAAACTACATACTGCTCGTACGCTTGTGTTTATCGTTGACATTTTTGTGAACTTGCCTTTTGGTCCGTAAGGATGTGGTACTCTCAATTTACAATCGAAAGAATCACATACGCAAAACATTGACTCTAGGAAAAATCAATGATGCTTTTACAACGATCAACAGAGAAGAAAGTGCGTTTCAACCTGGACCACCTGCAAGACGATATGTGAAGTGAGTACGATGTTCAGAGAGTTAGGATCTTCAATGAGTTAACAGTTGAAAAACATGGTATTACATTTGCGAGGACTTAATTCAAAAACATTTAAAATCATTTACGTTTTTACAGCAGAAAATATCATATATACTCGTGCATTAGTCTATTTAACTGATAGGTCGACATGTGATCTATTGTAACTGAATCGTTATTTCATAGAATTACGAGGATCATTAAATAAGTTTCTAGACTTTTTTTCGTATGGCCACTTTTATTGATAGCATACACATGATACTCTAGTCCACTTCGGGGTAATCTCCTCCGGTTGCAATGCAAATGTTGTACCGTTCAATAAACTTCTGCAAGGCCCAAGGAAGCCCTCTTGTGTGAGCGAGTCAATGACCTTCGACACAGCCTCTTTCATCTCCTCAATTCTCTCATAACGACAGCCTCTGAACTTAGGGAATAAGCAAAAGTCACAGCCAGCAAGGTCTGGACTATAGGGAGGCTGAGGGACAGTCTTGATGCCCATCTTTGTCAAATAGTCTGTGACAAGGATGGAGTTGTAGACTGGCGCATTTTCCTGGTGGAAATGGCACTGATCCGATTTGAAGAGTGCTGGAAAAATTGTATATCAACTTCTATTAGATTTAGATCTGTGCACCAAAACTAACTGACTTCCATATATAAAAGCAAATCAGAATTATGTGAATAAAAATCAAAAGAAATGTTAAATTACTTATGATAGGAATCCAGAAGAATAGGCAGGCAGGATTATTCGAACTCAACTAGCTATGATCAGACACAGTTGTGTGCTAACCATTATACTATTCAAAGTGCCCCATTGTGAATAAACGTATTAATTTATATTTTATTTGTAACTCTGAACAGCATAAAAGGCTTTTGTGACGTACTTAACCAGAAGTTACGTGTTTTGCTCAAAGCTAAATCAATATATTGAATTGACACTGTCCAAATTAAGATTTAGATCAGTAAATCACTGTACACACTGATTCATTGAATGCAAAGATGTTACCATTTTCTCTACAGCTAAAATATCGTAAAATTCTGACCAGAGCGGAATATACTGGTTGGATATTCATGACGGACATTTAAATTTTATTTTGATATACGTAGTTGATATAGTTGTTTATGGTGTTCACTACGTCATTTCAAAACTTATTAAATTCAGAATCGAGTCATTATTTTCAATGCTTTTTCCATGGCTCTAGATTTGTTAGGCTTATCTAGCAATGTAATAAGTCGAAATTCTTCCATCCAATTTTGACCTTATTCTGTATAAAAAAGTTATTTTTTATTGCATAATGTATTTTAATTGCTGTCTAGTTGTGAGTCCAGGGGTAGGTGAACACTAGATGAAGTAAACCATCAACATCGGATTAAACCCTATCATTGATGCATATTTTTCTTTGATATTTTACTTGATCTTGTTGGCGGGGATGAAATGTGACAGTTACGGGTAACTTGAGATTTTATATATATATATATATATATATATATATATATATATATATAGTGTATCACAAAAAGTGAGTACACCCCTCACATTTCTGCAGATATTTAAGTATATCTCTTCATGGGACAAGACTGACAAAATGATACTTTGACACAATGAAAAGCGATGAAAAGTAGTCTGTGTTCAGCTTATATAACAGAGTTAATTGATTTTCCCCTAAAAAAACCCTCAAAATATAACCATTAAAAGCTAACTCCCTGCAAACAAAAGTGTGTACATCCCTTAGGGAAAGTTTTCAATATTAACATACACCATGTCAATTGTCAATGTTTTTGTATGGCCACCATCATTACCCAGAACTCCCCTTACTCTCCTGGACATGGAGTTTACCAGAGCTTCACAGGTAGCCACTGGAATGCTCTTCCACTCCTCCATGACGACGTCGTGGAGCTGATATTTGAGACTTTGCACACCTCCACCTACCGCTTGAGGATCCCCCAAAGATGTTCTATGGGTTCAAGTAAGGAGACAAGCTTGGCCAGCTTTACCCTCAGCCTCTTCAGTAAAGCAATGGTCGTCTTGGAGGTGCGTTTGGAATCATTGTCATGCTGGAACACTGCCCTGTGACCCAGTTTCTGGAGGGAGGTGATCCTGCTCTGCTTCAGTATTCCATAGTACATGGAGTTCATGTCTCCCTCAATGAAATATAACTCTCCAACACTTGCAGCACTCATGCAACCTTAGACCATGAAATTCCCACCACCATGCTTGACTTATTTTTGTACTCACCACCTGGTTGCCTCCACTCATTCTTGAAGCCATCAGAACCAAACAAATTAATCTTCATCTCATCAAACCATAGGACATGGTTCCAGTAATCCATGTGCTTTGTTGACATGTCTTCAGCAAACTGTTTGGAGGATTTCTTGTGTATCGTCTTCAGTAGAGGCTTCCTCCTGGGGTGACAGCCATGCACACCAATTTGATGTAGAATGTGGCATAAGGTCTGAATACTTACAGGCTGACCCCCACACCTATTCAATAACTGCAGCAATGCTTACAGAACAACTGCGCCGATCTTTCAAAGAAAGCATTTGGATGTGACGCTAGCATGTGCGCTCAGCTTCTTTGGACGACCTACTCGAGGCTTGTTATGAGTGGACCCCGCTCTTTTAAAACGCTGGATGCTCTTAGCCACTGTGCTGCAGCTCAGTTTCAGGGTGTTGACAAGCTTCTTGTAGCCTTGGCCATCTTCATGTCGCGTAACAATACGTCTTTTAAGATCCTCAGAGAGTTCTTTGCCATGTGGTGCCATGTTGGAACTTTCAGTGACCAGTATGAGAGAGTGTGAGAGCTACACTACAAATTTGAACACACCTGTTCCCTATGCACATGGGCCTAGTGACACATGGGTCGAGTAACACTAATGAGTCACATGACATTTTGGAGGGAAAATGACAAACAGTACTCAATTCAGACATTTAGGAGTGTAGTTTCTTAGGAGTGTACTCACTTTTGTTGGCAGGGGTTTAGCTTTTAATGGCTATATTTAGAGTTATTTTGAGAGAAAAATCAATGAACTCTGTTATATTAGCTGCACACAGACTACTTTTCATTGTGTCAAAGTGTCATTTTATCATGTTGTCCTATGAAGAGATATACTTAAATATCTGCTGAAATGTGAGGGGTGTACTGACTTTTGTGATACACTATATATATACATATGTATATATATATATGTATATGCATATATATATATATATATATATTTATATATATACATGTATATATATACATATATATATTTTATATATATATATAGTGGACGTAGTAATTCTTGAATAATTCTAGTTTCTTTTTTTATTCAGTTTGGAATGTCTTTAGCCTGTCTCTCAACTCTCTTCACGAGCGATGAACGCTTCCAAATGATAAAATTTCATTAGCCTTTGAATACACACACACATAAACACATACACACACATGTGCGTGCACACACAAATAAACAAATACACATGGACATACAAACTGAACTCCTAATGTCGACCAGAAACACGACCTCATAATGATCAACAAAAAAAGACAACTCGTAAAATTGATGACTTTGCTGTCCCGGCTGACCACATAATAAAACGGAAAGAAAGTGAAAAGAAGAATAAATATCCCGACCTTGCTAGGGAATTGAAATAAAAAAAACAAACTATGGAACATGAAGGTGACAATTTTACCAATCGTTATTGGTGCCTTTGGTACAGTAACTAAAGGATTATCAAAGGGACTGGAGGATTTAGAAATTGGAGGATGAGTGGAGACCATCGAAACTATAGCATTATTCAGAATACAGAAAAGAGTCCTGGGGAATTGAGTTGACTTGTTGTCACTCAAACTCCAATGAAAAATCTTCAGTTAAAACTGGTGATAAGAACACTCAAGGAGTAAATAATAATAATAGTAATAATAATAATAATCAAAGCTGGAAAAGAATAATTGGATTCATACCTTTTCCAAAGATATTAGTGCTCTGTAAGCTGGAAAAGAATAATTGGATTCATACCTTTTCCAAAGATATTAGTGCTCTGTGATATGCAATCAGCCTTGTTCAGGTTTGAACTCGTGTCACCGTGCCCATATCCTATGACGAAACTATTAAACCATGGGCTGTTCCGAGTTCTGTAGTATATAGTGACTAATTATTTGACTTTCTCTCTGCTCGATATTTATAACTCACCAGATGAAATTCAATTTCAAAAGTTTTTATTTTTTCCATGTAAATAATAAATATATACCTTCATTTATCTACCTGTTTGTGTCTACTTATCTATATTTTAAGTAAATTTAGCTTGCAGCAAACAAATACTTATATTTGATAAAAATTCACTCAGTATCCAACTCACGCTTTTTGCAAATGAAAGATGAGCTTTAATAATTCTCGATTTTGAGTTCTAAAGTTTGCTTATATATATATATATATATATATATATATATATATATATATATATATATATATATATATATATATATATATATATATATACGTAAAAGTATAAGTTTTTATACGCGCTTTTAAATAAATGTATATATTGACACATATGCTGTAGAATCTAGATATGGTGTGTGATAAAACTCATTTAGATTTACTGATTTATTTCACATTAAGAAATGAAATTACGTTAAAAAAAACATATAGACAGTTGTGTTAATCATATAATAAAATGATGTCTCAACGTCTAGAATGATGTCTAGACATCTACGTCTAAACAAGACACGGACTATTCTCGATACATTTAGTCAGAAGTTTTAAAATATGCTTTTGCAATGCAGTCCTCTCAACAATGTCAAGATTCAGTTCCCTACATTCTTCTTTCTTAAACTGAAAAAGATATGTCAAAATTAAAATATCATTTACTGCTTCGATGTTGCAGTATAGTACCTTAACCTGTAAGCCACCTAGAGTTTCACTTTATGTATTGCTTGGGCTTCTTTTCTTTAATGATATATAAACCTTCATAGTAAGAGTTTAACAGCAGCAGCTGATAGGGGGCGGTTATACATTTCTAACGGTTTTAGCCGAAAAGTTAACGTAATAGCGTGACTGTTTTTCGATGTTGCTTACTACGATATCACTTGTTGGTGTCCGTGGTGTAACAGTTATCGTCATAGAAAATGTACATGGTGACACGGGTTCAAACCTGGGATAAAGCTAACAACAAAGTCCTAGGGAAATGTATGAATCC
>OY757905.1:105898891-106083891 GCA_963585895.1 Sepioteuthis lessoniana | reverse complement strand
AGGTTACCTTTCTGTTTGTCATTGAATAGGAAGTAATTACATTTTCGATGATAATATTGTAATGAATCATAAATTTGCTTTTATCTTATCTCAAGTAAAAGGCTATTACTCACTCTTTGAACATATAACCTTGTTGCTGTGATAGTTGATTACATTAATTACTTTATTATCTAGTTTGGTTGGGCCGCGAGTTTTTCAGTTAGCTATTAGTTTAGCTAAGATCTATGCGCAGAAATGTAAGTCAAACAGAAAAGTTCAAGCGAGTGCACCCCGACCAGGATTTGGGAACTGTCATTTATACACATAAAAACCAAATGTAAATAAAATTGATTCATGTCTTGCCATAAGTTTAATTGAAGAAATGGAAACAGTGAAATCGGGGGTACGTGTGAGATGAGGTAATAATAATCCTGAATTTAGATATATAAATATTAGCGAATTTTGAAAAAGTTGTCTGTTGTCAGAAGTTGGTATTCAAAGAGTTCACTTCGGGTCGGGTGAGTGTCCCTTTGTGTCTTTGTTCATAGACCCTTACAGATTATCCTTCTCTCGGTCTACTGTATACAGTCTGAACATCGAACAGTATATTAAGCTTATAAAGCAACAATCTTCTATAAAAAGGTTGGACATATTACTGTTTCACCAATACGTTCCAATGAATGGTTGCTGATAGTTGACGGATAGTTCTTCTTGTCTTTGAGTTGCCAATTCCCAGACTACTTTATTCTAGCTAATCTGCCCGACCGTTCGAAGAAGTTCTGGATGAATTATTTCATTTCCTATCATTGAATCTTTCAAACATAAAGTGGGCAAAGAAGGGATTGATAAACAGACCACGCATTTGGTGCCGTTTCCAGGACAAAACCAAGCTAAAAGTACCGTGACAAGTATAGAATCACATTTGTCGCTGTTACAAGGATAAAACCAATTACATTTGGTACTACAAATGCTGTCGTGTACAACGGTATCACGAATGGCGCTGGTATTGGTAACCGTGCCTGGAACTGAGTGTTTCAAATAGTTCCGTGTCCCCAGAATATTGTTACATTTAGTACCGTACCGCAGAACATAGTGGTACATTTAGTTGTACCGTTAAGAATACAGTAGTACATTTATAGCCGTGTCAGTATAGTATCACCATAGTTGTTGTCACAGCGATAGTGTTCTAGTGGTGCTGTACTCAAACGATATACAAATGGAACCGTGACAAGCATAGTATCAAAAACGTACGTGAGTCTATATGCATACCCATTTACGAACTAGTTAGTCTAGAATAACAATTATTAGGAAAGGGTAACTTTATCAGGATGCCTTCGCTAGACGTAGAAATACATAAGCCAAAACAAATGATATGATCTTTGCAAAATGTAAGGGCATTTCTCTGTGACCACTGGGCAAAGAATATATAAAAGTGTATAGGATAATCAGTTTCATGCATTTTAAGATTTCTACATGCCTATCTATTTATCAATCTATCTATCTTTCTTTACACACAGACGTACATACACATACACACAGACACACACACACACACACACATATAATATATATATATATATATTTGTGTCTGTGTGTGAGTCATAAGGCCACAGGATGTATATATATATATACATCCTGTGGCCTTATGGGTGGCAGCAGTTTGGTAGTACATATTTATGAAGGAGAATTGATAACACCAGGTATTTTGCTTCTCAATTCAAAATCCTTTCCTTCTCCATGACTTGTTATCTTAACATAAATAAAACTCCCTGTTTGCCTAACTATGTATTCATCGCTGGGCACAGAAAACATATTTGCGCGAAAGTGAATGCCAGATAACATCGTCCTTGCGTGAACAAGCCTTGTCACGTCCATTTTCTAAGACGATAGCCGTAAATCCACGTGCCTCTGATTGAATGAGTTACAAACTACCTATCTTTAAACCAATCTTCCACTCTCCCTCTCACAATATATATTTATATAATCATCATCATCATCATCATGCCGCTTGCACGGATATCCTTGACCCTCTCTCGCCACTTCTCCCACTCGTTCATCGCCTCTGGCAGGTCTTCAGGGCTACTTCCCGTATCCTCACAAAGCTGCTGTATGTATGTTCGAGCTGGTCGTCATGTTTTTGCTCAGCGATATTGGGATCCATCGGAGTACATCACTTATGAGGTGGTCTCTGCTTCTCCAACAGTGTCCTGCGTGTCTGGTTCGTCTAACTTGGATAGTTTTAGTGATGTGAGGCAAGTGGCCGTATAGTTGGTGCTTTGTGGGGTTTTGCCGCCGTCTAGCTTCTTCTCCAGCCGTTTTGTTAGCATTCAAGTGGTGCATCCATACAACAGTATCGATACGACCGCTGCCTGGAAGAAACTGCGATTCATTTCATCGGTCAGGTCTGATTACCTTATCGATAGCTGTCCATGCCTTCGTTAGCCGCGTGTCGAAGTCTTTTTCTGCTGATGAGACACTGCTTCCTAGGTAGGTGAATTTGTCTGCCAGTTGCAGAGTGGTTGCCTCTAGTGTGGAGATGTCGCCAGCTAGATTAAAGCACATATATAGTCAGTTTTGTGTGCATTGACATGGAAGCCAATACCTGCGGTGGCTCGTTCCACACTATGCAGTAGTGTTTCAGCTTGGTTGGGTGTATTTGTCAGTATCGCTATGTCATTGGCGTAGTCAGCGTCGGTAATTGTTTTTGCGGGGTACCTTCTGCTTCTTTTTTTTGTCAGCTCGAAGCCGTTTTCTTTGATTTTATCGATCGATGTTGTAAGCGCGTAGTCTAGGCAGATGATAAAGAGGCATGGGGATAGCGTGTCCCCTTGTAGTACTCCTGCTACAATGTCGAAGTATCCTGTGTCTCCATCCAGTGAACGTACTTTCATTCGGTGTTTCTATAGAGAATCGTTATTGCTGTAACGGTTTCTTTTGATAGGCCTTATGCTAGTAGGATTTGTTCCATCTTCCCTCAGTGAATGGAATCGAAGGCCTTGGTGAAGTCGACAAATAGTACATATGTATATATACTAAGAGAAGAAATTATAAGAAAAAAGTAAGTTATTTTTCTTTCAACCATAATCGTTCCCATTGTCTTGGCTTAAGAGCTCTGTCTTTCTTTTTATTTTCACATAGCTACGTGGAAGAAGAGACGTAAGCATCTTTGACAAGTCCATATGCAAGGACGATTACTTTATTCCATGTGCACCCGAAATGACTCTTACCCATCTCTCTCTCTCTCTCTCTCTATATATATATATATATATATATATGTATAAATTAACTCAGTAAGTAGATTTAAACGGAATAATCCAAAGCACGGCTGATTAAAATATGTAAACGTATATAAATAAACGTATGCAAAGCAAAATATCATTAAGAAAAAGAAAATTAATAAGTATTTTCTATTATAAATTTATTTCCTCATCTAATACTTAATAAGCATTATATATAAAATAGTTGAACATTCTGGCTTCATAAAATCAACCTTAAACAATTTAGATGGAAATATCTTAAAAAAGATAATTTTTCAAACAATTCAAAATAATATTTTTAAATAACCTAATATTGAAAGAACAGATAGCATCCATTAACAACAAAAATTAGATTTGATGCTTAGTTATTCTTCCTTGATCTTTTCTTACAGTCTTCATTTTTTCGGGCGTGAATTTAACTAATTTACAGGGATATTCTTTTTCAAAATTTTTGGAACCACACAGAATGACAATTAATTTTTTTTTTTTTTGGTTGATGGAGCCTTCATTTCCACCATGAATCGTCAGCTTGATTAAGATCCGATCATTTCAATGGCCATGATTTTGATTATTTGTTTGCCTGATGAAAAACTTTATTCCCCTATGTTCTTTGAATAAATGGATTACTCAAAAATTACTTTGTCCAATCATATTTTCACTTGGATGGCAAGAAAAGATTAAGCCATTGATTAAAATAATAATCTATGTTGTTTAAAGAATGTTTTACTTCGTCGGGATTTTCTGCAGTTAAAGAAAAACTACATTTGTAATTAGTTTATTTACTGCTAATAAAAAAAAAAAAACCTTAGGGAACATTCACTAAGTGTTTTAATTCCATATTTTTCGACAATGGGATATATAAAAAATAATACTATCGTTTGTTTATAATGAATAAATGGTGAACTTTACATATCTTAAATTTGATCTTCTATTTAAACTTGAGTAGTTTACATTACATGTTTCTTTTTTTGTAAGTAGCAGATGTGGAATCGACATCAGAATAGGATCTGCTTTCATAAAAGGATGACGATATCACAAATTAAACCGAGTAATGTAATCTAAGTAATTTGTCTTCACCATAGATTTCTCATTCAATATGGACGTTGTTGGGGGCTTCAAACGTAGCTCGAGATTGTTGGTGTCGGTGTTCACTAAAATGGAAAGTTCATTTAAGACCCAATCTAAGACGCGTCAAAGAGAGATGAATGCAGTAATCCAACTTTTGCCGGTTGACAAAAGGAAAGATGTAAACAATTTTCTCGACGGTGGAACAGAATAGTCTCTTTTATTGGATTATTATGAAGAGCTGAACTATAAACTTCTGGTTATGCAATCACCTTCATTGAAACAGATATTGTCTGTTACTGAACCTTCATGATTGCTTTGCTTTAAAATGAACTTAGTGAACCGATTTCAAATCTAGGGCGGGGCTGTTTGCGATTCACTCCGAACTAATAAATTTGTAGAAGGCATGGATCCGTGTCTTTGCTTCCTAGCGACGGAGAAATAGTTAAGAAATTTCAAGAATTTAGCTTTGGCATGACTACGAATTTGTGGGACAGAGAAGCAAAAAATTCAAGGCAGGGGCACTTCACAAAAAACATTACCTTGTGTCACATCTTGTACGTTCTTCAGGGGTTGCTTAAATGTATATTATCTTACGTTTCCTTTTCTTTTTCCCTTTATTCATTTCGTTTCTCATTTCTATTTTATTTTAGACTCTAGAATAAATTTTCATGATCATATAAATCCAAGACAAACACGGACACAGACACACACACACACATATATATATATATATATATATATATATATATATATATATATATATATGTATATTTAGGCAGCATTTCTTCGTTAATGTAAATTTCATTAAACATAATAGACATTTTATGCCTACATATTTTCTTTTGGATCCGTTCGAACGGATCCAAAAGAAAATATGTAGGCATAAAATGTCTATTATGTTTAATGAAATATATATATATATATATATATATATATATATATATATATATATATATATATATCCTAAACTATGTATTCTTGGTGATATCCTTCAATAGGGATGAGTGGCATAAAAAGATAGACCCCACAAAATAAGTTAAAATCCCAAACGAGGCTGTTTTACTTAGTGATAATATAGCGTCGTGAAAATAAATACAAGCATAACTCGTTGAGCACGCTTATTGGCAATTAATGCTCGACAAAATTATATACAACTCAGAGTTCCTATATTTCGAGTATTATTACCTAAATTCTTTTGAATATTTTCGTGTAAGGTATCCTGGTATCCTATGGATTTTATCCAACATCACCTGTAAAGCAACTGCTATCGATCTATAATATTAGCAGGAATATCCATGCATGACATTTGATCTGGAATTGAATTTACGTTTGTAAAGAGGGTATCTCTCTTATTCTATCAGCACTGAGGTTCCACTCACTTAAAGTGTATATAAGTCAGTTATATCCATCGTGACTCAGTTGTAGATTGAATAGGTGACATGTCCATTGAAAGTCCATCCATAATTATTAATAATTCTAACTGACTTAACGTTGATCTTCTGAATTCGATGAGGTCTGCCAGAAAAGTAACTGGACTATGTGGCTATGTGAGTTATGGAAAAAAGAGGGATGAGTTGATCCTATTTACCCAACCCCTCCGCTCGGGCAGGATATGACACAAGGTCAATTTTCTAAGCGGAGTTTAGCAGGTTTGAATTCAGAGTTTTCCTTCTCCTAGACTAGTTGCTTCACCAAGGCTGAAGAACCTAGTCTGCCCTACTATTTACCCATTGCTGGAGGGAGAAAATTGGATTCATACCTTTCCCAAGGGTATTAGTGCTATGTGAAATGCAATCAGTCTTGTCCAGGAATTGAACTCGGATCGCCGTGTCCATATCCTGTGATGATAACTATTACACCACGGGCACCAGAGGGATGAGTTGATTGTGTAATTATTGAACATTATTTTTTTGGAAGATATGACTTTAATCTTAACGTTCTGCTAATCCTGCATTTTTTCTAAAACTTTTTTTACATGTCCTGTTTTTCTGACTGTTCAGCAGGGAGCAATTAGAAATAAATAAACCTGAAATGTTTGTTCCGGTTGGGGAAAACCCCGTCACACACACTTGAAATGCTAGAGTAAGATATGTCACTCACACGTTGTTTTCTTAATAATAACCTGATGAACATAGAATAAAGGTGCAGTTTGAATTATACTTCCACCACCTCTCGGACTCTTTGTTCATAACTTCACAAAATCCTGAAGTGAAAATTGCTCTTCACCTGGTGAAAATCCTCGACTTTGCAATCGACAAAAGTTACACTCCCAAATAATAGAGCCTCCTCTATGCTTTAAGGTCAGTGTGATATAGTGAATTCAGGTCTTTCACCAAATCTTCGCTGCACATTGACTCTCCTATTCGACCAAAAGATTTTGAACTTTGGTTCGTCTGTAAAAAGGACTTTATTCTACTACTCTACTGTTCAATCATGGTGCACATTAGCCCATTGAAACTTTTGACATCGTTTTCCTTCCTCAACAGTGACTTGATAGCAACTCTGTTTTTTTTTTCATCCCAGTTTTACAAATTCTCCTCATAGTGGATGTTGACATATTTTCACGTCATAAGATCAGTTGAATAATGATGTTTAGATAAGTTAACCTTCTGTCTCTCTAACTCTCTTTATATATATATATATATATATATATATATATATATATATTGTCACGTGATAGCCCACGGAGACAATAGAAATAAGGTTAATATTATCCTCCCGTTGAATTAACAGTATCTAGCCGTCAAACAAGTGACCGTTAAGAGAGAATGTGGGTCACAGAGGGGGTGTCAACAGGTGTTGGTACTTAGTAACCTCAGGTCGCCGGACAAAGGAAGGGGAGGGAGAGAGAAGCCAAATGATTGGCTGGGACCCCAAAACGGAAGTGGGGACTCCCCCACCCCGTCAGCGGAAATAGATAGTAAGAAGGTTAGTTTTTGAGCAGAGTTCGTAGCGGGCAGACGAACCATAACCAGTATTCCGGGTTGAAGACAAAAGAATATCTGAGACAGGAGGGAGCTCAGGTTCTTCAAGCTAGTGTAAAAAAAATGAATAAAGTCTATTAGCCCGTGAAAGAAGAAAGATTCTCCTGTGAAACCCCGTCGAAAAATAAGATAAGTAACTTTGGGGCCATTTTCCTTTATACCCAAATTTTATATACCACTCTCTCTCTCTCTCTCTCTCTCTCTCTCTCTCTCTCTCTCTCTCTCAATTTGAAGAAAAGCAAAAATCAAGAAAAGACATTCATATTAGTGTACTGTCCATTTATTATATGTTTTGACACTTTGAAAGTGTATATAACTGTAGTAAAGGAATTCATGTATTTTTATGTTACCATGTGGTCTATGTTGTTACTTCATGCTTCCCTTTCAGCTTCTATTCGCCTCATGTTATCTTGCTTAGAATTGTCCTCATAATTCCTTTAAAATATTACACGGGAAACCGGAGTTGCCGACTACTACAAAATAATATTATTACGACTAAAACCTATAGGTCCATATTCTTCCATTATCTTGGGGAAGGAAGTGAAAGCGGCCTGGTGGGTGTGTGGATAGTGTGAAATTTGGAACCCCTTGCCAGCGGCGGTCAGTCTGGCCCTAAATTAGTCCCTCACATAATATGCCAGTTATTATATGCCTGAGAGAAAAATTCTGAACGAGAACTTATAATATAGAGGATCAAGTGCCAACCTGCCCCGTCTTCACACGTGCGAAAATAAAAGTCCCGTTTTGGGATTTTAGTCAATTTGCCGTCACAATATATATATATATATAATGCATTTCATTTTACAAATATATGAAACTTTTGTTAATAATTCTGATATAAGGTAGCGACATAATTTATATTGACTTTTCTCCTGTTCTACTGAATAGTGTTTGAGGACTTCCTTTATTTAAGAAGAACGATTTTATAACTATTTCATCACATACAAATGCCCATATGTATAACCAGCACGGAGACATTCACCCACCTACCCACACATGTACACGCACACTCACAATTATATATATATATATATATATATATATATACACACACACACACACACACACACATATATATATATATATATATATATATATATATATATAAGCATGTTTGCTTAAATAATAAGGACACATTTTGACTACATAATTTTATCACGATCCTTTCGTGTTTCCTTATAAGTGTCTTGGTTTGAGGTTGGAATTAGTGGATGTATTTCCAAAAATTTTCCCGAGTGCCTTCAGACCTATTGTTGGCCATCGTCAGGGGTTGTTTGCATGTGTAAAGAGTGTTTTTAAAGATTTTTTTTTGTTGTTTTTTTTTTATAGAATTACAAAATTACGTAAATGCAAAATTGAATGAATCTGAAATGCCGATGACATCGAATGAGTTTAAAAAGCAGAACGATATCAACGGAAATAGAATATTATCAACAAATTAGAATAAAAATAAAAAAAAGACTAAAGACATTTTAAAACACTGTCACTATTTTCTACATTAATTCTATTGATTCTAGTTTTTTTTTTATGTAGGGCTTCTTGGAAGATAGATTTCTAACTCTGGAAATACTACTATTTGTCTCTCGAAGTATTTTCCTTACTAAACTTAAAATATACTATATACACATTATCAATGGTTTTCCCAACTACATTGTTGATAAAGAAATTAAACATTTCATCAATAAAACTAAACAACATAATATAGACAATACCCTAAACCATAAAAATTCAATGTACGTTTACTACAAAAATAATTTCATAATAATTTTAAGATAGATGAGTATATATTTAAAAAATATCAAAAAAATGTGCCCCCTACTGGTCCAACCAAAAAAAATAAGACATAGCATTTACTACAACAAAATGAAAACCTCCAACCTAATTATTTCCAATAACTCTTCCCCCTCCTCTGAACTTCTTGATAGAACAAATGATAGGGCATATGCACAAATGTCCCTTGGGAGACTCTTTTTCCAACAAAAATAATACGTACGTTGGTCTTACCACTAGGACTCATCAAGACATCTTACCATGCACCTTAGTGATTCTAGCTCCCAAGCCTTACATCTTAAAACCAACTCTATTCCAAAATCCACATTGCGACAAGTTTTAATTGAAAACACCGCTATAATAGCACACGAAATTAATAAACAATGACTACAAATCCCAGAAGTCCTACATATAAAAACCAAAAAACCTAGGATCAATAGAATTAATTTTGCAAATAGCAACAATGTTTTGAAATGCCTTTAGTGTTTTTTTCTAAATATTCTGTTTTTCTTGATCATATTTTTTTCAGTTGATAACTTTCTGTTTTTAAATTCGTTCAATGTCATCATCATCTCAATTTTTTCCAACTTTGCATTTTGTAATGTTATGAAAAAAGAAAACTCTTTAAAACCTTTTTAAAAACACTCTTTACCCATGCAAACAACCCTTGATGATGGTCGATGATAGGTCTGAAAGGGCTCAGGATAATTTTGGTGAATTCTTCAACCAATTCCAGCCTGAAACTAAGAAAATTATCAGGAAACTTGAAAGGTTCATAATAAAATTAGATAAACAAAATGCGTCTCTATTATTTAATCAAACATCCTGAAAAGAAACACACACACACACTAACACAGACACACAGACAGGCACACACACACACACACACACACACATATATATATATATATATATATATATATATATATATATATATATATATATATATATATATATATATATTATTTATTTTTTTATCAGCAAAAGATTGTAGTAGATTATTTTGTTTACGTGAATAAAACTTTTGTATTTGACAAGTTCACCCCCAAAATTTTCATCATGGGAAATGTCTCGAGTCTAACCATCTTCGTTTTCATTCCTGATTTTCTTTATGTACGTCGTAAATTTGAGTTGGTATTATCTTGGTAAATCTGCACCATTATATATTCAATGCTTACCATATTTACCTGCAATCCTTTCTGCAAAGTTAGAATGAAATAGACGTCAGAAAAGCATATTATTCAAAATAGAGCTGTCAGTTTTAGATTATCTATACGCATTTAAGCCACAGCATAGCGACTTAAAAAATAAATAATCTTCTTAGGAAAGATGGACCTGCTTATCTGTAAATTTATAAATATAATAGAGTTATTCGCATAAGTAACAGGTATATTTACGCATGAGTCGGAATATTTTCTTTTCACTGGTTTTGATATTTTGGTATGAGTCTCGTTGAGAACGCATGTACATGACGCGACTGAAATCCTTTGAAATGTATTAGGTAATGTCGGAAATGAATCAGTAGAGGAAGGAAGATGAAAAATATGATAAGAGAAAAATGAAGTGAAGAGAGTTTCAATTAAAGAATAGAGAAAATAAAATTGCCAAAAAAGAAAAAATGTGTAATGAAAATATGAAATGAAAAAATTGAAGAAAGATCTACTGACATCAGTAGTGACTTAAAAACGGGGGAAAATATCGCATTTATATATATATATATATATATATATATATATATATATATATATATATAGAGAGAGAGAGAGAGAGAGAGAGAGAGAGAGACATTAAGTAACATAGTCGGTGCAATTATTATCAAGATATTTGAAAACTCATTAGTAAGCATGACTTGGATATCTTAAATGAAATCATAACAATCGGAAATGTAGATGAAACTGGCCCAGTCAGCTTGTGCAGCAGAACAGAATACACCGACTCCATCTTTGCAGTGAGATAAGACTCTCCGCACAAGTGTCCTTCATACGAGACTAAACAATCTGATGGTGTGGCTCCAGTAAAGCTGGAGTTTTGGGTAATGCAGAGTACCCCTTCGCTCCCAGGTCCACTGGCCCGGAGTGGTAGCAACTGACTGGGTCTTATCTATGCATCAAATAGAGCTGAACTGTGTAATTACGCTAAACTGAATTATTTGAAATTGACTGTTAGCGCCCTCCCCTACACCTTGGTATAGTAGCTATCGAAAAGGGAGCCTTCAGGTCACCCTCGATTAAGGTCACCAACTTTAGTACATTTAACCGTGTGTTTAAACTGCATACTTATGATAAACTGAATTTTTTGGAAATATAATTGTTTAGACATTTACCTATCTATAAACAAATACAATACTTATAATAAACTCAATTTTTCTAAACTTTTATCAAAATGACCTTATTCAGCGTTAAATGGCCCGCAAAGGGTTGATATGCCGTAAAACAAAACCACCAGAATTCTATGTAGCTCGCATTAAAAAAAAATCTTTTTACGGGTATTTGTTCGACTGATAATGTGATAGATAAGGTTACCGTCAGACAGGAAGAAATCGATAATGATAATAAGGATAACGATATAAGAGTATACATCGCTGACACTGAATTAAATAGGATAAATATATAATTATACACAAACCCCAGCTTTCCTAACATACGACAACAATACCACGTTATCTAAACATATATGGATGATAAAAAACGAAGCAGGTAACTCTTCCATTATGATATTGAATATTGTAAAAAAAAAAAAAAAACATCATATAAAGCAAGTTTGTGTGTTTACTAATTATATCAAGAAAAAATATGTATTCAGTAACATGGTGAAAATAATGAATTGCTGAACAAAAAATAATTAATTGACATCTAAGCATAAAAGTATAACTAAATTTGTCTGTGTAACGTACCACCGGATTAATTTGGCTTGGTTTTATTGTATAGTGGGATATCAACCTTAATGGGTTATTGAATGCCAATATAATTCTTGCAGAAGAACGGTAAGTGTACAATGTAACTCATAGCTGAGGAGCTAGTAAGTCCAAAATTGACTGTAATCGAACCATTTTAGTTCGAATTTGCTTACTAAGATGTGAAAGTCACACACGCAAGACTCTAACCTACGGAGACTTTACCCAACCCGATCAATTTTAAAATGCATTTCTATATTTTTTTGCGGCCGTTCAGATTTCTACAATCAATAATTTGACTTAATAACATCGTGCTGTTTATTCTGCAATTTATATATATATATATATATATATATATATATATATATATATATATATATATATATATATATATATATATATATTTCTGTTTTAGGTAAACTTAAACTTTGGTAGAAGGAAGAAAACCAAAATTATCCAACTTGTAAATGAACAAATGCAAAATATGATATTTGGGAAAAATATCCATTAAAAAAAACGAAAAAAAAACTAAAAACGTACTCTGACATATGGCTAAGGTAAACGAAAATATATGCTAATACGGCGTAGAACAAATATAGAAATAAATACCAAATGGGTCAGAAGAAATCAACCTAGTTGACATATTCCCACATCATCAAGTCAGTTTTATGCTGATGAGCCGAGGAAGTGAATCCTGAGAAGATTTCTTCTGAACCGCTATATATATATATATATATATATATGTGTGTGTGTGTGTGTGTGTGTGTGTGATACATTAACCTTTGTGTGTTCTGCAAGTTTCGTCGTATTTAAAACAAAATCATCGTGGGATTGTGTGTAGTATTTTGACCTTCGACCCGGCCCAAAAATGCTATTCCAAGGTGATGCACCGGAAGGAAGTGACACATTCCAATGGCCAGTAATCGAAAGAGATCGCGTGGGCGGATTAAGGCTGATAATATGGGACAAGGTGAAGGTCCCACTGTGCCACTACAGACTGATGCACCGGAAGAGAGTGACCTCCGAACTGCGTGACAGTTATTTCCGCTTGATGATTAAACATTCGATTTCAAAGATCTAGTGGGCAGCGAGCGATTATATAATTCAGTTGAGTTCGGGTGCCAGGGAGTTGAAGATCAGACGGAGTTGGACTTCCAGGCCAGTTGGAGAGGAGATGTGATAGGGGAAGCAACACCCGGCCGAGGGGACCCTCGGGAACCCCGATGGAGTTTTGGGACCGGAGAAGTTGCTGATAAGATGTAGCAGATCACCCAGCAGAGTGAGCCCCTAGGCCTCTGGTTGAGCATCAAGAGAACAAGAACGACACAACGTGACGGCCATAAGAGTGAGGAGTCAAAATATTGCAGTTATGTTCGATCTCCGGCTCCCTCTCACAGTAAAACCACACACAACCTTTTCGAACCCTTGCAATATTTTATAAAGAAGTCTTCCTGCGTCTTTGTCCTGCGTCGTTTATTACTGCGTCTGTTGTTCATTGCGTCAGTATGTTATATAGTCATCTACAGCATCACAACGACACAATAATTAAACAGACGCAAGGACAAAGACGCAGGAAGAAGACGCAAGAAGACTTCTTTACAAATATTCACCTCTCAATTTATAGCAAGGGTTCGAAAGGGTTGTTCAAAGTTTGCCTGTGAGAGAGTGCTGGAGACCGAACATAAACTTCATATTTTGACCCCACTGTTATGACCGTCACGTTGTGTCTTTCTTGTTCTCTTAATGTTGGGGTCTACTCCATCGGAGCTTTCCGAGGGCCCCCTCGGTCGGGTGTGGCTTTCCCTATCACATCTAGTCTCTAGCTGTCTGGAAGTCTGCTGGCAACTGCTTTGGCACCCCAAACTCAACTGAGTTAAATAATAATTCAACGCCCACACGATCGCCTACTGGATCTTTGAATCGGATGTTTAATCGTCATCAAGCGGAAATAACTGTCATGCAGTTCAGAGGTTACTCTCTTCCGGTGCATCACTGTAGTGGCACAATGGAACTTTCACCTTGTCCCACCTCATAAGCCTTAATCCTCCCACGTGATCTCTTTCGATTACTGGCCATTGGAATGTGTCACTACCTTCCGGTGTATCACCTTGGAATAGTATTTTTGGGCTGGGTCGAAGGTCAAAATATAACAAGTATATATCCAGCATATATATGTATATTTCTGCATGAACATGTATATGTGTATACAAGCATATTTATTATGTGAGTATATAACATGTGGACACATTGAGAACAACAAATGATAGAGTAATTAAAATTAGATTGATTGGAAGGTAAACAATTTAAGGATCTGCAACCGTTTAAACATGAACCAAATATATTAAGAGGGGCACTCGAGTACATGCTTCAGATATTGGCTGTCCCGGTAAAATTACTGCTAAACGGAGCTCGCAAAGTTTTGTTTATAACGCGTGCATATACCGCCTGGTTATTCAGAGGCTCAAATCATGAGTAACTCGTTGCGTGCTATCTTCCACAGTGCCTCGGGATTCAAAGTTCTTCGACAACATGAAAATCTGACTCCTGCTTGTTCATGTGTTGAAATTGAACTATTTTTTTATATTACTTGAATTACCTTGAAAAGCTTACTTTCGTAATACATCTTCACAACAAAAAAAAAAAAAAAGATTTTCTACTCCAGATTTTAAAGCAGGATTTAGCTATATCTGGTAAAATATATAAAGATGTTACTATTTTTCGGCAGTAATCTGAAAAGAGAAAGAGAATAAAGTGATTAGAAAAGATTTGAGAGCTTGTTGCTTTGTTGCAACATGTATGAAATAACTGGTAAGTATATAAAAATAACACGTAGTAGGGCTTAATTATACATGGGCATGCCTAGTCATAAACATATGCACATGATTGTGAATGATCAGGTAGATATATGTGAGAGAGAGAGGTAGATGGTATGAGTGGTTTTTGTGTGTGAGTGACATTTAGAAAGACCTTGGGTGTGGTTTCAAGCAAGAGTAAAAGAATGGCACAGATAGATAAAGATAGAAAAGAGAAGAGAAAGAAAGAAGAGAGAGAGAGAGAGAGAGAGACGGAGTACACACACATACACACACACATATATATTTATATTTATATATATGTATATATATATATATATATATATATATATGGTGGGGTGTAAAAGTGTCTGACAGAATTTTGTGCTATTTATTGTCATAAGTATTATGGTTTATGAACAACATGAACTTAAACACATTTTTTGGATCATGAACCTAGATGTCATCTTTCGTGATCCGTTCATCTGGAGAGGAAAGCCTATCCATGTATACGATCTTAAGTTCACATTTGATCGAGATTAAGGGGAAAAAATGACAAAACAGATTTTGGAGAGAGAGAAAGAATGGGAGGTAAAGGGAAAAACAGACAGATGGACAAACAGACAGCGACGACTTCAGTAAATCTGACTAATCAGGTCATAAAGATGTTGTCTGGTTATATTATTAGATTAAAAAAAATCAGTGAGAGGGAGAAAAGGGACTTTATATTCCTGTGTCTTATATTCAATCGTCCGTGTCATATCAAGGTACACACAAAAAACACACACACACACACACACACACACATACACACACACGCACGCGCGCATATATATATATATATATATAGAGAGAGAGAGAGTGACAGAGAAATGGAGAGATTGATAAACTGACATTGCGACAGACACTAATATATTTCACTCACACACACACACACCGATATATATATATATATATATATATATATATATATATATATATATAGGCTTTGTTAGCGTGCCTGAAAATGCTGCCAATTGGTACGACCACACACGCGTGCGAACGCGTTTGTAGATGAGGAGAGTGAGAGAATTAAAAAAAAATATATAACTGCTGATTGTTTTATTTGAAACTGGCAGAGGTGATATTCGAGTCCACAACGTAGAAAGAAACAATATGTCGTTGAGAATATCATTCATTTTGTGGTCATCTTTATTAATGACTGTTGCGGCTTCTCTTGCACCAATTGTTCGGTGGTGTTTGTCAGTAACGTAGTTATTCAGACTTAGACCAAGAGGCTCTTAATATATACATATGAAATAAGGGAGGAAGGAATATCAGCTAATAATCAGATTCTTATAAAATCTAGTGTACTTGGAGCAATAAATGTACGATCTTTTTCTTTACCCGAAATTCTGGACACAATATGATTTTTTAAATTGTTTTATTGCCATTCGGCAACCCCACTTTACACATTTAGTTATTTTGCTTTGGTTAATGAGTTAATAACAAATCCAGTTTTACATTTGCTAAAAGATAATTCTATCCATTTTTCGTTTGTTTTTATGTTGGAATGAAAAGTTCTTAGCGATGCTTTTTAGTTAGCTTAAAAATATTACATCAATGCTGTTCTGAAGCTTGGGAAATTCATTTAGCTTTAGGAATATGCAAGTCTTCCTATGTGTTCACTTCAATCTTTTTTTTTTAATTAGATATTTTATAAGTGACAACCATGGAATAAATTCCTTCATCTGCAAATGGCTGAGGTCTTGTTGATTTAGTGCAAGAACTCAGATGAAAGAAATAGGATTGACATAGTGGTATATATATACATATGTCGGAGTTAGGCTTCCTGATGATCCGATAAGGTGAAACTTTAGCAGAAGATTTCCGACTCGCAATTTAAGTTAATTTTATAATTGGCTCCACTTGTGTTGAGCACTCTTGTAATTGTAGCATTGCAGGATTCACGGAAGGTTTTAGTTTTCTTTTGACCAACTGACTGCGTATCACTTGATTTTTTGAACGGGTCGAGCGAGGTTGGCCTTTTCTTTCTTTTTGACCAATAATTTTTTTCTTTTCCGCCCGGGCGGTGACTCGAGATACTTTTATCTCTTGTTCCTGGCGGTTTTTTTTCTTTTTTTCTGCTACCGTGAATGCTGGTAGATATTAGATTAGTATATATATATATATATATAATTGTGTTTGTTAGGGCATTTGTGTGTGTGTGGACGATGTATTTGGTATGGCTCTCTGTAAGTATCATGAATGTACAGTTGAGTGGGAATAATCTTTTCGATAATTACATACTTTGAACACGTTCTTTGTTTAATGGAATATCATCCTTCCTGAGTTTTTAATGCTAAATCCATACTTGTAAAAGGACAGTACTAAGCTATCTAACTCACAGATGAGATGATAAAGGTCTTCATACGCTTCTAAATGGCTTTAGTGATAAGCTAAGAAAAATAGCAGGATTCTAACTCGAACTGTCTTACTTTGATATCACAGTTTATTCAGTGAACGACTATGCCATGAAGATTTTTTCTTGCATGCTGGCTGTTTTTCTATGAAATTTTCTTTCAGCAAGTATTCTGAATTTTATTTCTTACTTTTTTCTTTGTTTTTGACAAAAATAGGCAGCACCCCACAAAGCAGCAGCTGTACGGTAACTTACCCCCATCACGAAAACTATCCAAGTTAGACGAAACAGACATGCAGGACACTGCTCAAGAAGTAGCAACGAACTCATAAGTGACATACTCCTGTGGACCTCTTCACATTGATGAGCATAAGCAGGACGATCAGCTAGAATCTACATACAACAGCTCTCTGCCGATATAGGATGTAGGCTTGGAGACCCCCTCGAGAGAGATGGACGATAGAGACGGGTGGCGAGAGTGGGTCAGTGAGATCCACACTGGTGGCCCGACATGATGATGACTTTTTTTGATTTGATTTTTAAGACGTATCATTTATGGTGAGAAACCATTAAAAACACTTTTATCTCCTAACATAATAAGACAAATAATTGATAAATTTATGTTAAAAATCAGAAAAAACTGAGGGATGAATAGCAGTTGTACTTATAATCGATGAGAGTCCTTTTTTCTTTTTTTTTTTAAATTTATTTTATTCATTTATACATTTCCTTTTTGTTTCTCATAAAGAAATTTAGAATTGCTTCTTTCACACTCAAGAAAAAAAAAAGAATGAAGGATGTTTCAATTTACATTTTACATAATACGAGTTGCAAACGATAAGTTTCCAGCCTTTTTTCGTATCGGCATTTATTTTAAATGGATGTAGACACTTGGAAACTCAGTATGTTATTGCTATACTACTTTTGAGATGACTGACCAATTTTTATGATTTCCGGTTCAAAGGAACACCTACTGAAGGAATTGGAATTCACCCTACTAAAGCCTGATTGTCACAGCTCGTGAATTTCAAAAATGCAATCTGACACTATAAAAGAACGAATTGCAATACAATTCTGTTTTAAACTTGGAAAAAATACCAGAGAAACGTATGGAATGCTTCAGATTGCGTTTGGAGCATCTTGCATGAATCGAGCATCAGTTTTTTGAGTGGCATAAGAGATTCAAGGAAGGCAGGAAGTCTGTGAGGGATGATGGGAGGAGTGGGAGGAGTAAGGAAGTCAATGCACCACAGTTGATTGGCCAAAGGCTTAGGGTTAAGGTTACTATGTTGAGGTTTTAAGGGAGTTCAGGAAGAAATTCGGTCGGAAGAGACCAGCACTCTTCAAACCGGGTCAGTGCCATTTCCACCAGGACAATACACCAGTCAGCAATTCCATCCTTGTCACAGACTATTTGACCAAGATAGACATCAAGACAATTCCTCAGCCTCCCTATAGTCCAGACCTTGCTCTCTGTGACTTTAGGTTATTCCCTAAGCTCAGAGGCTGTCGTTATGAGAGAATTGAGGAAATGAAAGTGGCTGTGACGAAGGTCATTGGCACGCTCCCACAAGAGGACTTCTATGGGGTCTTCCAGAATTTGTTGGAATGGTACAACAAGTGTATTGCAGCCGGGGGAGATTACCTCGAAGGGGACTAGAGTTTCATGCGTGTACTATCAATAAAAGTAGCCATACAAAAAAAGTCTGGAAACATATTGTATGCACTACATACTTGAGGAATTTACGATATTCTTTCAAGGTTCGCAGTGGAAGAGTTCATTGAGTATTTCTCTCTCTCTCTCTCTCTCTCTCTCTGTTTCTCTCTCTCTATATATGTATATATATACTTTTAACCACTTCCAAACGTAGTAGTTCTACTGACGAGCACTTTCGTGAAACTCAGTGTCGTGAGTTGTTTTATCTCTCTCTCTCCATTTTATCTTATTTTCTTTTACATATTTACATTGACATAATTTTACTGCTGAAACTGCCGTTTTATATTTTTCCAGGGGTGAATGCATACATTTATCTATCTATCTATCTATATATATATATATATATATATATATGCGTGTGTGTGTCGGTATCTGTGTCTATAGATCTTTCAATTCTGTTGATGGTCTCAAATAATAACCTTTTTTTTTTACGTCAATAAAACTTGATATCAGTTTTCGTTGTATTATATTCATGAGGAATAATGGAATTCTACGATGTTTTCTTTAGAAGAAAATTAACTATGAAAAGTTGTCGGAATATACATAGGCAAAACTGCATACGTGGGTGTGGAATTATTTTAATGTATTCATATTTTTCTGTGTTTATGCTACAATATACTTATTGTACATGTGTTTAAATGTGTGTTGGTTTATGTGTACGTATGTATGAATGGATGGATGGATGTTTTCCAGTTTGTTTTCCTAACCTATGTGTATAATGTTAATAAGAAATAAGATAATGATTTCCTTCTGTAGGATTCCTTTCATTATACTAGAAAAATTTTTCTTCACCGTATGGAAGGTTATATTTGCTAATATTTTGTTATGTTATGTTGTAGAAAGAAAATGTAGAAATTTAAAACTAATTCTTTATCTATTGTCCATGAAGTGGAATATTATTCCAAGACCTAGATAAACAAGTAAATATTTTCGCCATAGTCATTTAAGGTCACGAAGTCGTAAGGAACTTTATGCTTTAAAAAATGTTTCAAATAGTGGGCATATACAATTGGATTTTCGTACATCCTGATTTGAGAAAGCACTATAAGCTTTTTGAAATCATCTGGCCCATGCAGAAAACATAGTTGCTGTAAAATGCTCAAACTGGTATCAAACTTACAGAGAATCCAAATCGATTAATAAAGCATTCCTTAAATAATCTAAAAGTTTATTTCTCTCTTATATATATATATATATATATATATATATATATATATATATATATATATATATATATATATCCCATGGGGGTTGAGCACTCTGGCGAAGGAATTGTCGGCCGCCGCTCGCATAATGCAAAGCTCTTCGAAAGAATTGAGCACTCTGGTAGCCGATAGGGTATAAAAATGTAAACAAACGGCTGCTGCTGCTGTTGCTAAATAAATACCTTTAAAATTCCGTTAGCCAACGTGGCCCGCTTGGTGGCCGAGAGGTCTGAGACTTAGTCTAACGTAAAGTTGGATGGGTTTCGATCCCGGCTTCGAGTGTCCTGCGTGTCTAGCCACACTGAAGAGTTCGGACACAATGAAACAGCCTGTCTGTGGATGATAATATATATATACATATATCATACTCAGGTTACTTTGCAAACAAACGCTAGATTATTTACTTGGGAACTGTAGACACAGAAAATTGTTCATAAAATTCACTTGACTGAAGGCATTGTTCGAGAGGGTTTATTTTGGATTCCAAAATGGACCTGGATCCTGAGAACTAAATTATATCGTAAGTTATGTAAAAAACATTTCGCTCAAAGAGAACGACTTTTAGAACACGCCTAATCTAAAATTCCTCCCCCACCAAAAAAAAAAAACAAAAACAACAAAACTGGAATCAAAATTAACAAAATGATATTATCACACTGCATTTGTTCTGGATATCTATCTGATATCTGAAAAGTAATAAGAGCCAATAAAACAGGTTGCTTTGGCTAATGTTTACGTTTAAATATATATATATATATATATATATATATATATATATATATATATACACCATTTTCAACCGTTTCATGTTTTCATCTAATGGTGGAAAAAAATAAGTCACGGATTTCTTATGTTCATAATCTTTATTTTTGGTCTGAGAACCTACTCTAATATAGCAACAGCGTGTCTAAATGCAAAACACACACACACACACACACACACACACACACACACACACATATATATATATATATGAAGTTTTGTAAAAAAACTCCATGAAACACAGAGTTCACAGTCTAAATTCCATGAATTATATATATATTGTTATTATTATTATCATTACTCATTAGAGTTTTTCACATCAGTGTAAGCTGATGGTCTGTCACTGGAGATTGAGTCTCCAGGACTCTTCTCTGTATTCTGGCCGTTTTCAATAATACTGTTGTTTGGATAGTCTCCACTCGGCCGCCATCTTCTAAATCTTCTAGTCCCTTTAATATCCTTTAGTTACTGTGCCAAACATTGGTCTAGCGGTTAGAGTGTTCGCCAATGGCCTGGGAGACCTGGGTTCAATCCCAGATCGAGTCATGCCAAATACTCAAAAAATGGTACTTGATGCGTCCTTGCTTAACACTCAGCATTATAAGGTACGGATCAAGGGTAAAGTAGAGCAATCCAGGGAAGGAGTAGCGCCCTCTCCTTCACCTTGGTGTAGTAGCTATCGAAAAGGGAGCCTTCGGGTTACCCTCGACTATGGTCGCCAACTTTACTTACTGTGCCAAAAGCACCAATCATAACTGGTTTAATTGTCACGTTCATGTTCCATATTTTTTCAATTCTCTAGTAAGGTCAAGGTACTCATCTCTCTTTTCACATTCTTTCAGCTTTATTCTGTGGTCTGCCGGGACATCAAAATCGATAATTTTGCAGATTTTCTTCTTTTTTTTTTTTGTTGATTATTATAAGGTCAGGTCTTCGGGCCGAGATTAGGTGATCCATTTGTATGTCAAAGTACCACATGAGTTTGTGCGGTTCATTTTCTAGGACAGGTGCTGGGTTGTGCATATACCATTTGTTGGCATGGTCAAATTTAAATTTTTGTGCACATTTACCAGTAGATCACCTTGCCCACTCAGTCATGTCTAGCCTTGTAATCCTTCTGTGCCAATTTGCTGCATTCGTTTATTATGTGATTGATGGTTTCATCTCTGTCACCGCATAATCTGCACTTGCTATTTTGTTGCGTCTTATCTATTCTCGCTTTGATATGATTGGTTCTTATGGCGCTGTTTTGTGGTACTATTAGGAGAGATTCTGTTTCTCTTTTAAAGTTTCCTTTTCATAGCCATGTCCAGGGTTTGTCGTGTGTGATGTTGTTTATTAGTCGTTTAAAACGCACATGGAGTTGTTTTTCTTCCCATTTTTGTTTCCTAGTTTTTGTCATTCTATTATCTATCGTGTTGTCAGTATTATTTCTGATGGCCGTAATCAGTCCACCTTCGTGTTTTTCTATGTAGTCTTCGAGTTGTTGTGTGGGTGTTTCAACGCTGTCTTCGATGCCGACGAGTCCTCTTCCTCCCTCTTTTCTTGGTACATATAGTCTGTCAATGTCGTCTCTGGGATTTAATGCCTAGTGCATGGTCATTAGTTTTCTAGTTCTTTGGTCTATTTGTGTAAGTTCATCTCTGGTCCACTTGAGAAAGGGTCTCGAGTATCTAACGAGGGGTACAGCCCAACTATTAGTTTTTTGATGAGGTTTCTTCGATTGAGTTTTGTCCCTAGTAGTTTTCTAGTTCTCCTGGGATATTCTTTTTGAATTTTGTTTTTCATTTGCACTCGTTTGATGGTGTCAGCCTCCAAGATTCCTAAGTATTTGTAGGTCTCGTTTTCTGCGAATGTTTTTGATCTTGTCTTGATTAGATAGTTCTATTCTGTCAGTTAGATGTCGTTTACGACTTTTCATGACGAGCAGAGCGCATTTTTCAATGCCAAATTCCATCCCTATGCCTTGACTATATATTCTAATTGTGTGTATTAGGGTTTCCAGTTCTTTTTCATTTTTTGCAAATAGTTTGATGTAATCCATGTACATTTTGTGATTGACCTTTTCTTGCGATCACCTATAATTGTCTCCGGCCGTGCATTTTCTGAGTATGTGTTTTAGTGGCTTCATGGCAATTATGAATAGTAGAGGTGACAGTGCATCACCTTGGAAAATACCTCCTTGGATCTTTGTTTCAGCCAAGCTTTTTCCCCCTTCTGTTAATTCAATTCTCCAGTTTTTCATGTTTTTTTCGATGAAGTTTATGGTTTCGTGTAATATTTTGTACATTTTGAGACAGTTTATTATCCAGCTTTGTTGAACCATATGATATGCCTTTTTGTAGGCTATCCAAGCCATAGCTCGATTTTTCCGTCTGTTATGGCTTTCATTTAGGATGTGCTGATCTATGTAGAGTAATTCTGCTGTGCCTTTGGATCCTTTGCGACATCCTTTCTGTTCCTTAGGGAACAATTTGCGGCTTATTAGCGAGTAGTATATCTTTTCCCTTATTTGTGCAGTTAATATTTTCCACATCATCGGTAAACAAGTTTTGGGTCTATATTTGTTTGGAGCAGTTCCTTTACTTGGTTCCTTTTGTATCAATGTGGTCTTCCCTTTGTTCATCGACTCAGGTACTTGCGGATCTTGTAGGCATCTATTCATTTCTAGTGCTAGTCTGTCGTTAATGGTGGTGAATTTCTTGAACCAGAATCCATGTATTCCATCATGTCCTGGCATTTTCCAGTTTGATATCTTTTTTAGTGTCTTTTGGAGTAATTCGATGTGTATTTCCGTTTGGGGCCTTCCTCTTGTCATATCGTTTATCCATTCAGCCTTTTCGTTATGCTTTTCGGTTGCCATATTTTCGTTCAAAATCGTTCGGTTTTTCTGGCGTCTGGTTGTTGTTATGTTTTTGAGACATGCCGTCCCAATTTTTGATAAAATTTTCTTTCGTTGTTTTGGAATGTCCTGTTTTGTCTGTATTGTTTTACCCTTTGTCTATATCTCTTTAGTCTTCCTTCTTTCGCTTGAACCTTCTGGTTTATTTCGTCAAGTTGTACTGTTATTTTTTCTCGTGTTGTCTTTTTCATTCTCTTCCCACATATTCTACATGCTTTTTGATTTTCCATTTTGGCTTGTTTTCGTAGATTTTTTATCTGGGTTTACAGTTGAACTTCCCATCCTGGTTTAGACTGTTTCTTCGTACTTTTTTAGGGAACCCCAATTTTCCCCCACACTTATTTCGCCCCTGCATAGAGTAGATCATTTAATTGTAGTTCTTGTGATAGTTTTTCTGTAGGGTTACTTGGTACTGAGGCGTATTCATTTTCAGCAGTTGGCAGTTCCTTTCTGATATGTTGTTTTTGGTTGGTGCCACTTGATGTGTTTAGAAGTTTTACTGTCTTGCGTCTGTGTTTTCTGGTGCATTTCTAGTAGTTCAAGGTCAGAAACCCATCCTTTTTTATTATTGGTCTAACTTGATCAGGCTTGTAGTCTGAGCACAAGCAAATTCTTGCCAGATTTCTATCATTCTTTTTACCTATACACTCTTTGTGAAGGGTTGTTCCTAAAATAGCTGTGTAGTTCAAGATGATCGTCTCCTCTGGTCCATGTTTTGCATTTTGGTCTTTGATCGTTGTGGTTGCTAATATCGTCATTCATGTACCTGAAAAAAGAGCTGCCAACTTTCGCAGGAATACGGTTGGGTCTCCCATGCTGGCTATCATGACACCCAAGCCTGTTGCCTGGGTCTCACGTTTTGTAATATTGAGATTGGACATTTTTATCATGGGTTGTATATTGTGACAATACCAGACCCAGGGGATGAATGGACAAGTCTTTACAAAATAATGAACCAAGAAAGTTCTCAAATACTGGCCAATTCAGCACAACAAATATTGAAAAAAAATTTGAGCTCACCTCCTTGACTCGGGTTCTTTCATAAAGTTTTTATCCATATATGTGTATTTGTGGAATAAATGTTCACATGAATTATTCTTAATCCATATCTTATCTGAATATTGTATTTTTCTAATTATAAAACTGACAAGAAGAGGCGAGATAACAAACGTGAAACTAACAGTTACAATATGATGATTTAATTCCTGCTGTCTGCTACCCATATACTTATCCACACATCACACACACGCACGAAATCTTGCAAACAGACATATAAGAGTACATAAAATTAGCATTCGTGGTCTAATGGTTCCGTCGTTGGAATTGGACATGGCGAAACAGGTTCAAATACTTAAGAAGACGTAGCATTTCACATAGTGCAAATATCTTTCGAAAAGGTATGAATCCAATTATTTTCCCAAAACTTTGGCAAAATTGTAAGGTGGACTATGTTCTTCAACCATCGTATGACAAACTGTCAAGGAGAAGGAGAATTCTGAATGAAACCTGTAAAACTTCGCTTAAAAACTAACCGCATGTCACATCATGGACCTGGAGCATTCTTAGTTTTTATATATATATATATATATATATATAATATATTTCTATTTTAGGTTAATCCCTTACTCCATCTCTGTCAGAGAGACAAAAGCAAATGATCCAAATGTGAATAAACATATACACATATTGATATTTGGGACAAAAGTCCATAAAAAAGAACAACTAGATGCATACGTATGGTATAAAAAAAAGGGATATCGTAATATCTATCCAAAAGAAAAAACCTCTAGGACTTATATATATATATATATATATATATATATATTTATATACATATATATATTTACGAGGTGCCGTAAATAAGTTTCCAGACTTATTTGTGCAGGCATTTAAAATTGTTGTAGACTATTAAAAATTCAGTATGTTATTGCTATACATCTTATGAGATAATTGAGCAATTTTTATGATTTGAGATTCAAATGAACACCTACAACAGGATTTGGAATACACCCTACTAAAGCCTGATTGTCACTGGGGGTGAATTTCCAAAATGCAATCTGGACGTAAGGACACGTTAAAAGAACGATATGCAAAAACATATGTTTTAAACTTGGAAAAAATGCCACAGAAACGTATGGAAAGCTTCAGGCTGATTTTGATCATCTTGCATAAATCGAGCATCAGTTTTTGAGTGGCATAAGAGATTCAAGGAAAGCATGGAGTCTGTGAGAGATGATGAGAGGTGTGGGAGGAGTAAGGAAGTCAATACAGCAGAGTTGACTGACTAAAGGGTTAGGGTTAAGGTTACTATGTTGAGGTTTTAAGGGAGTTCAGGAAGAGATTCCGTCGGAAGAGGCCAGCACTCTTCAAATTGGGTCAGTGGCATTTCCACCAGCACAATGTACCAGTTCACAACTCCATTCTTGTCACAGACTATTTGACAAAGATGGGCATGAAGACAGTTCCTCACCCCCTCTATAGTCCAAACCTTGCTTCCCATGACGTTTTTGTTATTCCCTAAGTTCAGAGGGGGTCGTTATGAGAGAATTGAGGAGATGAAAGATGCTTTGACGAAGGCCATTGACACGTTAACACAAGAGAACTTCCATGGGGTCTTCCAGAATTTGTTGGAACGCTACACCAAGTGCATTGCAACTGGAGGAGATTACCTAGAGTTTTGTGTGTGTACTATCAATAAAAGTGCCCATACGAAAAAAGTCTGGAAAGTTATTTAATTATCCTCGTATATATATATATATATATATATATATATATATATATATATATATATGATTATACTTGTGTGGGGTGTGTGAGTAAAGATGAAAGAGAGCTAGAGATGTTTGGGAGAAATGATTTTCGAGAATAGTCTTAAATGAAGAGCAGTTCAAATGTAACATTCTACTTTCCAAAATATACTTTATATATTGACCATATACATTGTCTTTCGACAACTGAACGAATTAATAATCAAAAGAAGAATCTATAATATTTCATCCACTTGAATCTTAGATACATATAGGTAATTTACCTGCGTGAACATGGCCAAGTGGGTAGAGTGTTAGCCAATAGGCCGGGAGACCTGGGTTCAATCCCAGGTCGCTTCATACCAAATATTTAAAAGTAGTACTTGATACCGCCTTGCTTATCAATCTGTATTATAAGGTACATATCGAGGATCAATTGGCGCAATCAAGGGAAAGCAGTACTGTCCTCCCCTACACCTCGGTGTTGTAGCTATTGAAAAGTGAGCCTTCTGGTTGCCTTCGACAACAGTCACCAACTTTACTTTATTATTGAAAATCTTGAAACTATCTAATTTACATATTTTTGATTAAAATTCATTAAGTATTCAATGTAAATAAATCTGCATAATCTATTTCAGAAATTAGACACAAAAATATTTTCATGTGCTTCCAGTCATATTATGACATCTGTTTGAGTGATTTGATTAAATCAACTCAACCAAAAATTAAAATAAATGAAACTTTCTTCCTTGTCCGCAGGTAGTGGCAATCTTACGGCGCCGTCCCTAAGTAATTGAAATAAAATAAACAAGTCGACTTTATGAATTTTGCTTTCGGGCGAAGTTCGTATGACTTCAAAACGTGCCTGAGAGAAAACAAATATACGCAGCTAATAAATGCAATTTCAATGATAAAATGTATTAAAAGCCTTAACAATTCCGTCATTTCTTGAAGCATTCCAATTATCATATATTTAAATTGATTTGGCATTTGTTTTTGTCGAGAGCCAGACGTTCTGAAAATGTACTTTTCTATGGTTTTAATATAATTTCAATGTATCTGTGAAGTCTTATTAATAACATGTCTGTCGGCATATAATCGATTTTTAATTATATTTATCATATTATGAGAATTTTAAGCATAAGTAAAGTTGCCCCGGAAAGCAAAATTTTCCTGTATCGATAGTTATTCAAAATTCTTCAAAGCCCTGAAAAAAATTTACAGGAAAATTTTGTCTGATTCTAGCTTGAGTGAAAACTTTTCCAAATATTTTGGTAACATGAGGCACAATTCGGCGATTCATGGTGATTTTTTCAAGGTCGAAAATGTGACCAATCCAACTGCCGTGCTTTCCCGATACTCTCCAATTTCTGTTCGTTTGATTTGCCTTTATGATTAGAATAACGGCCTCGAAATCCACATTTTACGCCAACCTGACATTGCCTGTTCATCGAAGTTCTTACAACTCGAGGTAAGTTTTATTCAAACATCTGTTTATTGTATTGTGATCAACTCCGCTTTCAAGTTTTCGCAACAAAATATTTTTGGTTGCTTGTGCAGAGTTATGTTCCAGTTAGAAATCTCAAAGCATATGTTAGGGAATTATACTACCTTGCACGTTCTTTTGTACAGCTATCAAATCAAACTTGGATTGAAGTAATGCATGATGTTTTACCGCACCAAATATAACGATACTACCAAGAACAATTGGTACTTTTTACAGTTTGCATTGTTTCGTTCATGTTGTATACGTTTCAGGAAGTAGTGCATACCAATATATTACATACAAGAATTTCATTTCATTGAAAATATATTTCTATTTTATATGAGTTCTAAACTATCCAAGTTAGACGAACCAGACACGCAGGACACTGCTTGAGGAGCAGATACGAGCTCATAAGTGATGTACTCCTATGGACCCCCACATATGGCCGAGCAAAAGCAGGAAGATCTGCTAGAACATTCATACAGCAGCTATGTGAGGATACGGAATGTAGCCCAGAAGATCTGCCAGAGGCGATGAACGATAGGGAAAAGTGACGAGATAGGGCCAGGGATATCTGTGCCAGCGGCACGACATGATGATGATGATTATTATTGTCTTATTGCACCACTTGAATTCTAAGGGAACGCTAGGAGAAAAATCCAAAGTGTAAATAACCAAGACGCTGGGTGCTCTTTTCAAAAAATCCTGGAAACTTTACCCTAAATAATAGTAGTTGTTCGGCCACTTACCTTCCATTTCCCGAGCTATTCAAGAAAAAGGAGCAAGAACTGATGGTCATTGCTGGGGAATAATGGTTTGATTCATTACAAACATTATCTTATTGACTCCAACACATAAACACACATTTTTGGCCAATCGCAAAATCTTATATTCATCTGCTCTGTGAGGACACTGGATGCCGTATAGACGACTTACCGAAAACGATGGCTGAATGGATCTGATGACGAGAAAAAGTTAAAGGAATCCTCACTGTTGGCATGCTTTGACACTGATGAAGTTCGTGAAAATAATCATTGCAAATGAAACCAAATAAAATATCATGTCTCTGAGATATACAGGCTTAGAGAGGATTTTGAAAATATCTTTCAGGTATTAATATTGTTATATCTTGTTAAATGCCGATAAGTTCGTACAAGTACAACTGCACACTTTTCAGCATACTGTCAAAGAAACTTTAATTAATTGTTAAACTTATGCTTAAAAATTACTTCACCATTTTATAAGAATCTTCGAAAAGTGCTTTTAGTTGAGGACTATTTATGTCTAACAGTAAACCACCATGTAAAAGGACATTTTTCTCATTGCCAGCGCCGGCACACACGTCTCTATAAATATTACAAATGACAAATATATCCCTTCCTTTGTATATTCATTTAGATCTTCCTTCCGATGGTCAAATATCCAACTGCTTAAAGTGAATCCGTTATCAAATGAAACTTTTATATATATATAAAGGTTACTAAAATAACTGAAAGAAACCATAAATATCGTAAATATATCAAGATGAAGTAGCGTGGCTTTTTTAATATCAATATTATATCAATATTTCTTACTTATATTCTAAGTAACACACACACACACACACACACACACCAGTTTAGTTCTGATTGTAAATTTGCTTACAACCAAAAATTAATATATATATATATATATATATATATAGATGTAAGTACTGTGATTTAGCCTGGCAAAATAAAAAAGAAACATAAAATCCAATTAAAAGAGAAAGTCCCTGTTGTGAAGCTGCTAACGTATTAGACTATTATCTCAGTAAGCAAGTTCGAACCCAAGTCGTCGTATAGCTTTCGTTTGTGGATTAATAATCTTTGGGAAGGTATTAGCGCCATTATTTACTTCCCGCTACCTATGGGTTAAATAATAGCACAACCTTCAGTCTATTAGGCTATCTTTGACATGAAGTACCCCAGTAAGATTCATATGCTATTAAACAAAGTCAAAAGAAAAAATGAAAAAAGGAAACTAATATAAAACAGATTAAAATAACTTTCCAATTATGGAAAATAATAAACGTAGATATTTATTTAAAATATTCATGATTTTTTATTCGTTTTTGACGAACTAATAATTTTCCCTTTATGCTAAAAACCGTAGACAAGAATAAGTAAATACCAGAGACAATTAATTCATCTTTTACATCCAAAAAAGGTGTCTCAGTTTATTTAAAACGACTCTATGACCTTTTTTTAACAGTGATCATTTTAAAATATGCGTGTAAGGTGGAAAACTACTGCTAATTAGATTAAAGTTTCAATAATAATAAAATGGTACATGTTAATAATAGTGTTTTTATTTTTTCTCTTTGGATATTACAAATGAAGTCTTATTTTTATTACATAACTTCTTAGTACCTTATAAATATCATTTTGATATCAGGAAAAACTGAAAATGGTACACGATTTTTGATATTTGATGAGTTGGGGTTTTGTTTATTATCATATTTAGATTTATAATTAGCCCGAATCATTATTTTTCACACGAAAGATTACTTACATCCCTTTCGATTAATTTTGATTCTGAAGCTTCGTAGTTTTCTATATATTAAGAGAGAAAAAACATATTGTATTGTTTTAGCTGAGTGTGGTTCCAAGGAAAATCGTATTTCACAATATACTTGTTACCAGCTTAATGGAAACTTATTTGATATCGAATTTCTCAGTCTACACTTCCCAATGTTGCATTTATTTGCTACTTTTTCTGAGATTGAGCTTTTATTAGATAACAAGATCTAAAACTAACCCACTGTGTTACCTTGCATTTATCTCCCTAAGAAAACGTATTCAAAGATTTAGCCAGGTACCTTTATTCCAAGTTTTTTATTAGATTGTGCAAGTTTAGATTTTTTGTTCTTTTTATATCAATATTTTCCTTTATATATTTTTTGGCTATTCGCTACAAGCAATATTTACATGCATATCATCCTAACGGAAATTTGCCACTCTATGCCAAGTTCTTATTTTTAACTCAGTGATCCGTCGTCAGTTACTTCGATCAAAGCCAATTAAAACGGTGCAAAATGAAAATATATAGATACTCTGAAATTTCCAGAAGAATTATATAGTAGACAGACAGACAGACAGAGAGAAAGAAAAAGAGATGGGGTTGTTTCTGGAATATTCTTGATTCGACCTAAAAGTGCATTTTACTTTTAGAAGTAAAAATTTTTGAACGTTCTTACGTACATTGATAGACAACATGCTAACTTAAAAGTGTAATAATTACGTCGAATAGCCTCTAAATTTCAAAGCACTTGGAGTAGTTTAAGTGGTAAAACAAATGAAACGGTAAATTATACAATAAACAAATTTGCCAAAAAAAAAAAAAAAGAAGGAATCCAAGAGCCACAGGATAAGTTGGGAAATGTGATACATTGAGAATTATACAAGTAACAAGAATTTTTCCATGCTGACAATTGGGATATACTCAAACGAGAATCTCTCCTAGAAAATAAGACGCATACAATTTTTTGAGACTTCGATTTAAAACGGACCACCAAATCCTAGACAGAAGACCAGACCTAGTGTTAATTAGCTGGAAGAAAATAATGTGTCTTCTAGAACTTTTTCCGTTCTAGAAGACCATCGATTAAATATTAAAGAAAGTGAATAGGTTGATGAATATATGGATATTGCTTAGGAGCGTAAGATACCATTGAACAAGAATATAACGATGAAACTAAATGTAGTTCCAATTCTTGGAACTATTTTCTATGATTTGGAAAAAATAGGGGAACTTTTGATCAGAGGACAAATCGAGACGATAGCACTCACAAGTTTAGCAAGAATACATTGAAGGGTCTAAGATACCTGAGGTGACATGTTGTCACTCAGACTTCAGTAAAAATATGTTAAACCTGGTATAAAAAAACTCAGAAGGAGTAAAATAGCAATGTTTGTCCATCGGCATAGAAAACAACTATTTATGAAGTCCCAGTTTCGAAAGCTTGTGAAGAGACAGCTATAGTTTTGGGAGGAGATGATTTCAGGAATAAAAAAAACAGACTACCAGGTATTATCTGGCCTACAATCCGGAGGTTTCGAATTCAGGTATTTTTTCACCATAGCCTGAATGTGGTACCGAAGCTAGAGAACCAAGACTGATATAGTATTTTCGCCATATCTAGGAGAAGAAGAACACTCAGCTTTCCACACATACAAGCACGATGCAAAACGTAAACACTTTTGTCCATATTTGAACTCTGTGTACTGAATTCACCCACCCCATCTTTGAATTCAAAGACCTGTATATAGGCATTCATATTTTTGATGTGTATTTTCGGAAATGTTATTAAATTTTAATTATAACATTTCTTAAGTAAAGATACATTTTGATATATGAGATCAAATACAAAAGTCTGCATATATTAACTGACACTCTCAGCTGATCCCATGATTAGGTTTAAGTTTTCTCTGCTGCACAACCATAATCATTATGTTATAAATAATGTTGTAATCTTTTGTATCACAGAGACAAAATAAGAATTTATCAAACACGAAGACCCTAAAAAAACATTCATTAATATGCTTATGCGTTCGCTATTGAGCGGACAATTATGGAAGTGTGTGAATCAAACTAAATGATACTATTATGACTTTTGTTGATTCTTAGGTGTTTCTGCACTGAAGTGAATGTATGGTGCTACCCCCAGAAAAAAAAAAAACTAAAAAACAAAAAATAAACAAACAAAAAGGAAAATGTTTAGAGCAGCCAATAGAAAACAGCTTCGTAATTGTTATTGTATTTTTTTCAAAAATTCTTTCTGATAAATATCTTTTTTTTATAATCTTCAGACTTCTGAATATTTTCTCAGTTTTTTTTTTTTATTACTTCCTCGGCCTTTTTTTCTATTTCTGTGACTGTCATTTGCTAATGGAAGAAAAATCGATTACATTAAACCACTGCATGAGCTCGACGAGAGACTTCTTTAATATAGTTTTGGCCTGGTCTGATGCATATCAACTGTTTGTCCGTTTTGATTTAACCATGATTTTTTTTCTTTTTACCTGTTCTTATTTTTGTTTTTTCTTTGGTTTTACAATACATATTTTGGAACAATGTGACAATGTACGAATCACATAAGTCTTTTCATTATCTATTGTATACCATTAACTTTTCCTCTGTTGGCCAAGCGTTGAAGTAAAAAATGATGACGAAACGAACTTATAAACTGAACCCAAATAAGTCGAAATAGAAAATAAGAAAAAGTAAAACAATTCTCTTCCGTGCAAGTGACTACGTTTTAGTTATTTTGGTATGCACGAGTAAAAAAGAGAGAAAAAAATCGTATAGTCTTCCTGATTGAAGAAAAAGCTTAAACTTATTTTTCATGTTATTTTTTTCTGTCAGAAAAAAAAAAATTGTGTAAGAATTGTTTTCATTTAAGTGAAAAATTTAAAAGCGTGTGGAAATTTAAATACCATACTCTTTAGTTTATTTTTCATTGCACTGCGGAATCGTAGTACGCAAGTTCGTATTCCAGTCGCTCTATTACGTACACATTCGGGCTAATACCCTTGGGAAAGGTATGAACCGCCTTATCCTCCCAGCTATGGGTTAAATAGTACCAGTACTGTTCTTCTAGGAGAATGGATTTGGCATTGAATAACCTGCAAAGGTTGATATGCCATTAAACGAAGAAACGAAGATTTCTTCCGTAATTCGGGCGTTGGTGATTGAAATTATAACGAAATGAACGTATAAATTGAACCAGAATCCAAAGAGAAAAAATAAATAAAACAGTCCTCTTCTAAGCAAGTAACTATATATTCATTTGTTGGTACTCTTGAACTAAAATCAAAATGGGGGTTTATCTTACTAATCCAAAAAATCTATTAACCTTATTTTTTTATTATTTTCCTGTCGGGTTAACTCAATTAGCTAACTTGAATTGTTTCTTTTTCTGGAGAATTCGAAAGATTACTTCTTTTCGCAACACCTTTCCTGTCTGATTATTTTATCAGGGTAGTTTAAATAATTAGCAGTAACCTTGGCAAGAATTTCAATCTCTGCTTTATTTTTTGATATCAGGAATTATTATCGATATAGAGAGCTTACGTGAATATACTATCTCCGTGAAAATAAAAATAAACAAACTAAATCTAGAGACCCGTGACAGTTGTGAGATATAAAATCCTCAATTTTAGGTAAATTTTAACAAAGCACCCCAAAATAGTTCAAGCTTCTTATTTTTACTTTTCAATACTTTAGCACTGAACTTTTGAGATTTACGTGGAAGAGTTCTGTAAAATATCTACTCGAAAACTTTTTTCTATTTTTAAGTGTTCATTTTCGTATAATTTCCTTTCTGATTGTTTTAATTTCCTATTATTGTCATCGACTGTTGCTTTGTTCTTGGCATCTGTGATTAATGATGTGATGTATTCAACTCTGATACTTTTCTGTTATTCTGTATTTAATGACTGACTTAGTTTCTTTTGGAAGGCTCCCTTAGCGTGAATACGTAAGTGCTATCGCTAAAGGAAATCGAATCGACAACACGACATTGAATCTTAGACGAAAGTGTTCGCATTTTCCAACGCACCACTGTCTTAAAAAGGTGTCGAATCTTTTTTTTTCTACTCAGTCCCACGCTATCAGTAAATAGTAGAGTAGACTGGTTTCTTTTTGCCTTGGTAAGTCTTGGAGAAGGAACAAATAAAACCATAAATTGAAGCAAATGTTTTGCCACGCTCACCCCCTATCTCACACTCTCTTCCTTTGCCTTAGACCTTTCCACCTCTGGAGAGCGATAATGTTTATATATGTAAAGATGCATGCTATTATATATATATATATATATATATATATATATATATATATATAGATAGATAGATAGATAGAATCGCAAACGACTTCTCATACACAGACATAATAACATTCAAACACTCAAGCTTAGACACACATGAAAAAAATCCCTCCCAACACCACCAACACAAAAAATGGCAATATTGATTGCTCTTTTTAAAAACCTTTCACTCTATCTGATAGATGAGTAAAGGATTAACCTGGGGTCGCCGATATTACCATATAATATATATATATATATATATATATATATATATATATATATATATATATATATATATATATATATATATTGCGTAGCATCCCGAAACACAACATGTTAGTCATTGGCGGAGACATGAATGCACAAATCGGGAAAAACGGAAACAACAAATACAGCCTCCACAACACGTCAAATAGAAATGGGCAACATCTAACAGATTTCATGATAGAAAATAGATTAGCATGCCTCAATACAAACTACCAAAAAAGAGAGGGCAAACTATGGACATACACGTACGCAAACAATACTAAAGCTCAGATAGACTACGTCCTTATAAACAAGAAATGGAAGAATAGTGCATTGAATTGCGAGGCATACTCCTCTTTTGAGGGTGTGTCCACCGATCACCGAATAGTCACAGCGAAAATACGGTTAAGCCTACGAAAAAACGACAAACGAACAACGACCACCAAACACTATGACTGGGCCCTATTAAACAACAAAGATGTCAGAGATAAATACGTATTAGAATTAAGAAACAGATTCGAAACACTACAAGAAAAGACGGAAAAAAGTACACCAAACGACGAATACGAAAATTTCGTCAATGCACACCTTGAGGCAGCAGCAAAATACATTCCAACAAAAATTAAAACTAAATATAGAGTCCCATGGGAAACCTTAGCGGTGAGAGAAAAACGTGCACTAGTGAAAACAGCCTCCAAAAACTATCGAAAAAACCCAACAAACACAAATGCCTTAAAACTAAAAACGGCACAATATCAATTAGCAGGCATATATATAAAGGAACAGACAGAATACATTCAAAATCAGATAGATAAGATTAGAGACTCGGTAGAAGATAGACAATCTAGAATTGCCTGGCAAACAATAAACGAAGTGAGCAGAAGAAAGAACACAGCCAAAGCAAAACTTAAAGCAGCAAACCAACAAGAAAGAATAAAACTATGGAAACAGCACTTCGAAAACTTACTTGGAAACCCACCAAATATAACGCATGAACCAATCACCAGAATAATTAGCAAACAATTAGACATTAAACTCGGACCGTTCACACAAGAAGAACTCGACTCGGTTCTCAGAAAAATTAAAAATAGAAAAGCTGCAGGACTGGACGAAATTCCCCCGGAAGTATGGAAGACCAGACAATTCGACGACATACTGCTCCCCCACTGCAACGCAGTATACAATCAAAATCCGATAGATAGATGGACGAAGGGATGCATACTCCCCTTCCCTAAAAAGGGGGACCTCGGATTAGCCAAAAACTACCGAGGCATAACACTTACATCCATAGCTGCCAAAATCTACAATGCCCTACTACGAAACCGAATAGAACCCAAAATCGACAACATACTTAGAAAAAACCAAAATGGCTTCCGAAGAAATAGATCTACGACCTCACAAATACTAACCATCCGCAGAATCCTTGAAGGTGTACGGGCAAAGAACCTACAAGCGACATTAATATTTGTCGACTTTACCAAGGCTTTCGACTCCATTCACAGAGGAAAGATGGAACAAATCCTACTAGCGTACGGCATACCTAAAGAAACCGTAGAGGCAATAACGATTCTCTATAGAAACACTAAAGTAAAAGTACGATCACCAGATGGAGACACAGAATACTTCGACATTGTAGCGGGAGTACTACAAGGGGACACGCTGGCTCCGTATCTCTTTATCATTTGTCTAGACTACGTACTTAGAACATCGATTGACAAAATCAAAGAGAATGGCTTCGAACTGACGAAGAAAAGAAGCAGAAGATACCCCGCAACAACAATTACCGACGCCGACTACGCCGATGACATAGCGATACTGGCAAATACACCTGACCAAGCCGAAACACTTCTGCATAGCTTGGAACGAGCAGCAGCAAGCATAGGCCTCCATGTTAATGCACACAAAACGGAATATATGTGCTATAACCAAACGGGGGACATCTCCACTCTAGAAGGAACCCCTCTTAAACTAGTAGACAAATTCACGTACCTAGGAAGCAGCGTCGAATCAACCGAAAAGGACATCGAAACGAGGTTAACGAAAGCATGGACAGCTATCAATAGGCTATTGACTATATGGAAATCAGACCTAACCGATAAAATGAAACGCAGTTTCTTCCAGGCAGCGGTCACATCGATACTACTATATGGATGCACTACATGGACGCTAACAAAACGGCTGGAGAAGAAACTAGATGGCAATTACACAAGAATGCTGCGTGCAATCCTCAACAAGTCCTGGCAGCAACACCCCACAAGACACCAACTGTACGGCCACCTGCCCCCTATCACGAAAACTATTCAAGTTAGGCGAACCAGACATGCAGGACATTGCTGGAGAAGCAGAGATGAACTCATAAGAGATGTACTCTTATGGATCCCCTCACACGGCCGCGCAAAAGCAGGACGACCAGCACGAACGTACATTCAGCAGCTATGTGAGGATACAGGTTGTTGTCCTGAAGACCTACCTAGGGCGATGAACGATAGGGAGGAGTGGCGAGAGAGGGTCAGGGATATCCGTGCTGCCAGCACGATATGATGATGATGATGATATATATATATATATATATATATATATATATATATATATATATATATATATATCCACACACACACGCGCGCGAGTGCGCGCGTGCGTGTGTTTGTGTGTTTGTGTGTGTGTGTAAGTATTTGTATGGTGGGATGATTTGTAAACAAATTTTTTTTTTTGCTAATATTTTGATCGAGTAGAAGTTCATTTATTGGTAGACATTTGAATTTTTTCACGTACGGAAACACTAATAATTACATTTAATATTTTTTTACATCACTAAGAAAAAGTGAGCAGTTTTTTTTTTACTCAAATATGGAACCCAAACAGGTTCTACCATGGTTATCCATAATATTTTGTTGGTTATTAGGTTTAGTTTCGTAATTTGACTTACGAGTGAATCAATTAACCGTTGTCTGCCCAGAACCTTAACCAGTCGGAAGTCGACGACTATTTGTAAGTATAAAAGGAGTTAATCCTGTCTTGTTACAACATTCAGAAGTCGATATGAAAAAAAAAAAACATTATCAGACATTATTTAACTTTTCAGAAATGCTTAAAGTATTAGAATCTGCAAAACCAGACCATTGACGTAAAATATTTATCGTGTAATAATGTCTTAGAATTTTCATGCTAATGTCAGAAATCAAGCAGCAGTATTTTTCAAAACGTTTCTTATTATGAACCCATAGTGTGTTGTCAATAGCTATATGATAATCACTGTTGGATCCTAGACGAGAATTTTCGCATTTCCCAACGCATCACTGTCTTAAAAAGGCGTCGAATCTTTTTTTTCTTTTTTTTTTATGAGTTCAAACACAAATATGAAATAAAAAATCGAATCCTGATCTTCAAGGCTTATAAACATATCAGAGAAAAATTGGCAATTGCAATCAAATCGTATCCATTCGATTTTAGGCGAAATTAAGCTACGTTTACTATATATCAAGTGCAAGATGGATGGCGTATTACAGGGTGTCTCAAAATAGATGCAGCCCATTAATGGGATAATAATTTATTTCTAAACAAGAAACCCCGTGACAGCCGGTGTGAGTTCATGCTTGATCTGGATTCTGTATGAATACAACTGAAGATCATTATTTGAGATTATTTGCAACGATGCACGTCTTAACAGAGGCTTTTTCAGACAACTTCAAACAGTATAGTAAGTGATTTCGATCTCCATTCAAGATATTGCGTTTATTTTTGTGACAGTCAGGCATGAGTGTCTAAATGTGCGAAGATCCCCACAATAAAATGAGTTCATGCCAAATCTGATATGGCAGGAATTCAGAGAAATATCCTCTTTGGATTTCCGGAGTTACTTGGAGCAAACACCAGGTGCGGGTTATTAAGCATGGTCCCAGTGGGCTCTCCTTCCAGGCAATCTATACTTGTCAAGGCAAAGTTTATTACTTGGTGTCTGAGTGGACCTAGCATTTTTTCGGCTACCCTGCATGAATCTTTGTTTTTGCGCGTCCACCTCATTATAAAATAATTTCATGTCAAATTTGACTTGTAGGGATATCGGATGAATACTGCATTAATAACATGGGTTGTTACACAGAAAATCCAACTCAGATTGTAAAGGAAACAATAACATTTGAGATGCTGCTTAAGACTAACGATTATTTATTATTCATTTATTACGTAAATAACAAAAGAAACTGTGACGTCCGTGGTGACGTAGTTTTAATCACGAACAGACTATATATATATATATATATATATATATATATAATGTCATTATATATATATATATATATATATATATATATATATATATAATGCATTTTGATGGAAACTCAAACTTGGTTAAATCGTCATTATAAATTTATTTCGACGGAAAATATTACTATACACTCCGTCTCGTCAGATGACTTTTTACATGCATTTCTCGAAGTTGAAGAACAGCAAATGTAGAATTACATTTCGTATTCAAAAATTAAAATAAAAAGATGAAAAATAAAAAATAAATAAAAAAAGATATAAAAATACAAATTATTTAAATTCACAGGCGACAGCAGAGGGTGTCAAAATGTTAGGTGTTAAAAGCATTAAGAAACAGGAGGAGAGTTTATCCGTAGGTCAACCTATCCTGGTTTGCGCATTTGTAGGGAGGTATAGTAACATGTGTGATTTTCCAAATAGACTAAGATCGTGGGACTAATGGCTAACCCATATATGTTTTACATTTACTGCTAATATGTATGTTAACTATCGCAGCTGTTGTCATCCTAGATATTCCTCTTACTTTAACTAGGACCAGGATAGATAAATAAGATAAAGGAAATAAATTTTACATAGCTCTCAAGTGTTTTTAAATTACCCTAAAAAGTGTTAAGGGGAATTAACTTCTCTAGAGTCGAAGGCCTTAATTTTTGGATTAATATCCTAAGTTCATCTGATACTCATCTATCGTTACCTTTCCTCGCCGCGGTGATATCCACTATTGGATCGATCGCTATTAGTTTCTAATAAATCCTTATCATTGTCCTTGTGATTAAATAGGGACTGGTGTTTCAGTGGCTCCCAGTCAGTATAATTTGAATTTTCCTCTATGTCTACATTTAAACACGATCTCATTTTTCATGTTCAACAGTAGTTTTCGATTTCTGAAATCAATAATTCTAAATTTCTCATCTAAACATAAGTTACATCTACCGTTGAAGCTATTCGCGGTAGATGAGTGCCTGATTATATTCCACTTAATTTGTGGAGACAGTCACTGATCTTTAAGGCCCAAAAAATATTTTGATAGAGCAGTCTGGTTTCTAAGTTTTGGATTGGAAAACAAATGCCTGTGATTATATCACCTTTGCTACGAATTTCCTGCGGAGATTCCTCTCTCTGTGTCTTTTTTGTTCCATGGGAGAAATGCATGCCTCGTACACAAAATTCCTCGAATTGCAACGTCCGCGTAAGAGGCATTCCTCCTTATTTCTATAGTTACAAGACGCCACGTCTGGATTCCTATCTCTCGCAATTAGTTCCTTTAGTAGTTTCCTGTTGTGGTTGCTTAAAATGTTACTAACATTCTTGGTGCAAGAGTAGTTAATTTTCACTGTATTTCTATTAAAAATTCTATTTAATGGATTATCTCTATTAAAGTGTTTATCTAGGAGGTGTTGGAAGTATTTACCGCTATCAATATTACTAAGCTTACAAAACAGCGTATTAAACCAGACTACCTTTCTATTTCTATTCTTTCCCCGTCTTTTTGAGTGGTTATTATTATTAATCTCACCTACTATGATGAGTGTGCAGGTCCCACCATTATTACTCTTAACCTTAGAGGCGAGGTCCACCAGGGTTGAATATTCCAGTCTGTCTTGGAATCCGCTGTCCTTTAGGGCGTCGTCATATATAACTTTGCTCTCCTCGAAAATTATTTTACATGAAGATAGCCTATTAATCCTTTGGTTCACCGCATTAGGGATTAGTCTCAGTACCGATCTCGGGTGATTCGAGGAAATATTTATGTACCTGGGGGCGGAATAGTTCTTACTAAAAGGTTTGAAAGTACCCTTATTTAAATTTAGTGTGATGTCAAGAAAGTCGATTATTTTTAAGTTTGAGGCTATTTGAATTCTTAGACCAAGTAATTTGAAAGCCCTAATAATTTTCTTCTGTATATTAGAAAGTGGACCTCTTCTTATCCCTAATGTTTTTAAATCAATCGATAGTATCAATAGAGTTTTTCCACAGGTTATATTTATGGCTACTCAGCAGACTAGGCGTAATACTCTGTATTAAATCTTTAGATATAAGGCCTAGTTCAGGTTTTCGGGGGTTTATTAATCTAGCTTGCTTGTTATCTAGAAATTTTTTTTTATGATCCTTATATAAAATATAGACACTCCTCTCTTTTGTTTTTCCTAATCTATCTATCATATCCATTTTCTGAGCAAATTTAGCCGTATCCCTGTTGATATGTGTAATCGTGCCGTTATGGTCTATTTCATATTGGTTTGGTTTGTTGGGTTTTATGGCATATCAATCTTTGTAGGTTATTTAACACCAAATCCATTTTTATGTAAATAATCTGTTCTATTTAAAGCAATTCACTTTAGCATAAGTACAGTCTAATTGTCAAAAATATTTCCACTTCAAACTATTCAAGCAGTTATATATAACAATTCAGTTAAGTGTAAATACAGTTTTAATGTTGAAAAACAGTTCTATTTGAAATAATTCAGTTAAGCATAAACACGCAATTTAAATGTAAGTACGGTTTAATTGTCAAAAACATTTCTATTTCTAGCTATTCAGTTTACTCAAACAATTCAGTTTAGCATAAGTATGCTGTTAGTTCTATTTAACCCATAGATAGGGCCCAATCAGGTGCTACCACTCCGGGCCAGAGTGGACCTTGGAACAATGGCGATGAAGGGGTAATCCGCATTCCCCAAAGCTCCAGCACTGCCGGAAGCTCTCAATCAGATTGTTTAGTGTCATATCCAGGACACTCGTTTGGGGGGGGGTCCCACCCCTCTGCAGAGAAGCAGTCAGTGTATTCTATAGCCCCAGCCGACTGGGCAATCTATTTTATAGGATTCTGTGATATTATTAAGGATTTGCTCATATTCATAAGGGTTGACCTGATATATGTTGTTAGATTTATCAGATCTAACCTAGATTTTCTTCGATTTCTCAATGCGATCTATGTACTCCTTCAATTTCGCCTGGAAATTATTTTTTGAGTTCTTGAAATTAACTTTTTCAATTAGACCGAATAGGTCATTTTCAAACTGGTCCAGTCCGATGTTGCTTGGTGGTGTCCGCTGCGACTTCAATCTTCTTACGCCTGGCCTCTACTCCTCTTTCGAGACTGCTGGGTTGAGATGGAAGTCGGCTTTCAATCGCATCCTCTTGATAAAATCCACTATCTTATCCATTAGGGATATAGACCAAAATCGTGATTTTTTGGGAATATGATGTTCTTTAGGGAGTACTTCGGCGTGAATTTGTCCATTTGCGTGTTTAACCAGTAATTCCTTTCTTTTATCCACGGAGTGCTCAACTTGTTGCAAGGTATATATATATATATATATATATATATTTATATATATATATATATATATGTGTGTGTGTGTGTGTGTGTGTGTGTGTGTATGTGTGTGTATCTTACAACATTCATCTAACTTGATTGATTGTAATTTCATAAGAAAGTCCCTCTTTTAAGCATAAGTTCCGCATCATATATTTGGCAGATGTGACATTTGAGATATTAGAGTTTATTCCATACCTAATTCTTGTATAGAGTGGCAAGCAGTTGCATGGGATTTGACGAAACACAATGTTTTAATGTACATAAAAAAGAATTGCGTAAATGTGTACTATTCAAGAACAATGTCGGAAAACATAGGAATATATATATATATATATATATATATATATATATATATATATATATATATATATATATATATATATATATACAGTACTGTTTTAAACTCTTTGTCCATTTTAAAAAAGCATAATTTTATTAGAGTTGACAGATTATAAGCGGATATTTCACTGCACGTTTTCTACTGCTTTAACATGGGCTCTATTTGTATCAATGTTTTGCCTAAATATTTAATTCTGCAATTGTTTTCATTATAAAAACAGTTCTGGAACAGAAATTGAACGATGTATATAATATATATATATATATATATATATATATATATATATATATGCAGATATACATGTGTGTGTGTGTGTGTGTGCATATATGTATGTGTGTGTATGTGTGTGTGTGAGAGAGAGAGAGACAGAGACAGAGACATAGACAGAGAGACAGAGAGACAGAGACACAGAGACACAGAATACGCCAACATATTCAAACATATACGTGCATAGAGATATGAATTAAGTTTTTATTTTATAGATATTTTCATTTCAAAAGCTGTTTTTACAATTTTTTAGCCGATTCAGTATATATATATATATATATATATATATATATATATATATATAATCAGGTCATGATATGTCGGATAACGTTGATAGAGTAACCGATGCTTGGTGACACTCAGAGCCTGATATACAGCCATTTATACATATGTATGTAGAAAAAAGGAAACGAAAAATATAATGATGTAGTTTTGATGATTTATTTATGGATTATTTTGTTTATTTTTATGCCTACGCGTTTCGACTTCAACATTTTTGAATACAAATAATTATTTTAAAATTATTTTAAGTGTGAGAAATAAAATAATCATAACCGATAAATCTTCAATTCCACTGGAAGTCATCACCAGGGCAAAATAATATTTCTTATGAAAATTAAATAATACAGGGCACATACGTTCGTAATTAATTACGTCATGAAAAGTAATTTTTTGAAAGTGGCTTCCTGCATTTTACACTATCAGAAAAATAACTTTTGGCGATTTATAATTTTAAATATCAAGAAGAAGAAGAGGGCAAGTCTTATATGTGGATTTTAAAATCATTTCGCGTTACTTTTGCTTGATAAGTTGATATTTTGTGAAAAAAAAAATGTCGTTTTAATAATTTGTCAAGATATTATATAGAGGACGCTTCAGTTATTCTGGGTTTATCTCTGTCTTGGATAAAGGCAAATATATTAAAGTTTTAGAAGTGAAATTCTAACAGATTTCGACGGAGCGAGACCTCTACCATGTTTCTGCTGTTTGAGGTCTCGTCTGCCCCAAAGTCTTCGAATCTGTTCCTTAACTCGAAAAATACGCAATCGTTAAACACCAAGTTAGCTAAGTCTTTTAGTAACACGTTATTGCTTATTCCAGTAAATCAGCTCATTACACACAATTGTTAATCTTAGAATATTAAATATCTGCCAATTTTATAACAAATTGTTAATCTTCGATTTTTTTTTATCATTACATGATTGATATGTTCATATAAAACAAATACCCACTCGAGCCTTGACCTTCACAAACGAAATCCAGCACATTCATGCTCGAACAATAACTAGAAAAAGAAATTACCACTAAAATAATTAACCGAAATTACAAATAACTTTACACACATACAAACACACACGTATACACACACACACACACACACACACACACACACACACACACACACACACACACATATATATATATATATATATATAATCCTCTCTGCATAATCAGGAGATAACACACACACACAGACACACACACACACACACACACACACACACACAAACACACACATATATATATATATATATATATATATATATATACAATCCTCTCTGCATAATCAGAATGCAACACATATTCAGTTTTAAGCGGAGTTTAACAGTTTTGAATTCAAAACTCATTTTCATCCTTAACCTTTTGCGATGTCTTATACAAGAACCCATTCTGTCAATCGTTTACACTTAGCTAAAATGAGAATAATTCAATCCTTAATTTTTCCAAACCGTATGAGTGCTATGTGAAATACAAACATCCTCCTCTATCCATGCCAATTTTCTGCGGCAGTAAGTATTACACCACGGCGACAGTATATATATATATATATATATAGTACCGTTCTAAAATCTACGGCCACTTTCAACAGTTATGATTTTCTAGCAGTTAGTTCGCATCAAATTTCTTATTGATGAGATATTATACCTATTGTTGTCAATTCCATACTTAATTCTTATATTTTACATATGGATTTCAGAATTAGCTGAAAGATGCGTTATAGAAATGTGCAATGCAAGCATGTTCGGCAACGTGACATTTTACGTTTTCTTCTCTTAATACTACTCTGAAAACTATTTGCATACTTATTGTTGAATTGGGAATATGCAGATTGCTATCACAACTGCAACAATTCTTTCCGACTTTGAGAAAGATTCTTACCACGAATTCCTGAATTGTTTGCTTATTTGATGACAAAAATGAAACAAAAACAAAAGCGTGAATGAAGATATATATTGTAAAGAATATGAGTCAGGGACTCAGAGTTATAAAACACAGAAAATTTAGATGGGAATTTTTTTTCCAAAGTTGCAGCATCGGATGGAACGGTTGGTTAGTTTAGGAATAGTTTCAGGCCATAGTAGCACTTGTGGGTTATATAATGCCAGTTTTTGCTTATAAATATGATTAGTAGATTTTGCCTGCTATGGATGTAAGTGTTATCCCTCGGTAGTTCTTGGCTAGTCCGAGGTCGCCTTTTTTAGGGAAAGGAAGGATGCATCCCTTCGTCCATCTTTCTATCCTATTTTGACTATAGACTGCGTTGCATTGCCGGAGCAGTATATCGTCGAAGTGTCTAGTATTCCACACTTCTGGGGTGATCTCGTCTAGCCCTGCAGCTTTCCTATTTTTAATTCTTCTAAGAACTGAGTCGAGTTCTTCTTTGGTGAAAGGACAATGCCCTACTACGAAACCGCATAGAACCCAAAATAGATTACATCCTTAGGAAAAACCAAAATGGCTTCCGAAGAAATAGATCCACAACCTCACAAATACTGACCATCCGTAGAATCCTCGAAGGCGTTCGGGCAAAAAACCTTCAGGCGACATTACTATTTTTCGACTTTACCAAGACCTTCGATTCCATACACAGAGGGAAGATGGAGCAAATCCAACTAGCATACGGCCTACCAAAAGAAACCGTAGCAGCGTTAATGATTCTCTACGGAAACACCAAAGTGAAAGTACGTACACCAGATGGAGACACGGAATACTTCGACATTGTTGCAGGAGTACTACAAGGAGACACACTAGCCCCGTACCTCTTATTCATCTGTCTAGACTACGTGCTTAGAACTTCAATCAAAATCAGAAAAAATGGCTTTGAGCTGACTAAGAGAAGAAGCAAAAGGTACGCCGCAAAAACAATCACGGACACCAACTGCGCTGATGACTTGGCGTTACTGGCGAATACACCTAATCAAGCAGAGACATTACTGCATAGTCTGGAACGAGCCGCAGCTGGCATTGGCATCCATGTCAATGCACACAGAACTGAATATATGTGTTACAACCAAACGGGCAACATTGCCACACTAGACGGAGTCTCTCTGAAACTAGTAGACAAATTCACCTACCTAGGAAGTAGCGAAAAAGACATCGACACACAACTGACGAAGGCATGGACGGCTATCGATTGGCTCTCGATCATATGGAAATCAGACCTAACCGATAAAATGAAACGCAGTTTCTTCCAGGCAGCGGTTGTGTCGATACTGCTATATGGATGCACTATATGGATGCTAACTAAACGGCTGGAGAAAAAACTAGACGGATATTACACAAGTATGTTGAGAACAGCATTGAACAAGTCCTGGCGACAACACCCCACGAGATACCAACTATACGGACACTTGCCCCCCATCACGAAAACTATACAAGTTAGACGAACCAGACACGCGGATCACTGCTGGAGAAGCAAGGACGAGCTCATAAGCGATCTACTCCAGTGGACCCCCACATATGGATGTGCAAAAGCAGGACGACCAGCACGAACTTACATACAGCAACTATGTGTAGACACAGGATGTAATGCTGAAGACCTGCCGGAGGCGATGAATGAAAGGGAGAAGTGGCGAGAGAGGGTCAGGGATATCCGTGCTGGCGGCACGACATGATGATGATGATGATGATGATATGATTAGTAAGCAAATACTTCAAATGGGTCATAAGAGCCCCTTTGTTTGTACACATTTAAATCGATACGATCACCAGATGGAGACACAGAATACTTCGACATTGTAGCAGGAGTACTACAAGGGGACACGCTGGCTCTGTACCTCTTTATCATTTGTCTAGACTACGTACTTAGAACATTGATTGACAAAATCAGAGAGAATGGCTTCGAGCTGACGAAGAAAAGAAGCAGAAGGTACCCCGCAAAAACAATTACCGACGCCGACTACGCCGATGACATAGCGATACTGGCAAATACACCTGACCAAGCCGAAACACTACTGCATAGTTTGGAACAAGCAGCCACAGGCATAGACCTCTATGTTAATGCACACAAAACGAAATATATGTGCTATAATCAAACGGGGGCCATCTCCACTCTAGACGGAACCCCTCTTAAACTAGTAGACAAATTCACTTACCTAGGAAGCAGCGTCGCATCAACCGAAAAGGACATCGACACGAGGTTAACGAAAGCATGGACAGCTATCAATAGACTATCGATTATATGGAAATCAGACCTAACCGATAAAATGAAACTCAGTTTCTTCCAGGCAGCGGTTACATCGATACTGTTATATGGGTGCCCTACATGGACTTTAACAAAACGGCTGGAGAAGAAGCTAGAGGGCAATTACACAAGAATGCTACGAGCAATCTTGAACATGTCCTGGCGGCAACACCCCACAAGACACCAACTGTACGGCCACCTGCCTCCTATCACGATAACTATTCAAGTTAGACGAACCAGACATGCAGAACACTGCTGGAGAAGCAGGGACGAACTCATAAGAGATGTACTCCTATGGACCCCCACACATGGCCGTGCAAAATCAGGACGACCAGCACGAACATACATTCAGCAGCTATGTGAAGATACGAGATGTTGTCCTGAAGCTGTTTAGGGCGATGAACGATAGGGAGGTGTGGCGAGAGAGGGTCAGGGATATCCGTGCTACCAGCACGACATGTTGATGATGATGATGATGATGATTTAACATTATTAATTCTTTTTCTCTAGTATTGTTCTTGACTAAACTGAATAGATTGTAATAGAAATGTTTTTCTCAATTAAACTATACTTACATTTAAACTGCATGTTTATGCTAAATTGAATTGTTTGAAATTGAACTGTTTTTGACTTTGAAACTGTACTTGCACTAAACTGAATTGTTATATATAGAACTGTTTGACATTTTACTATATAAACAAAATCTATACTAACGCTAAACTGAATTAGTTGAATTAGAACTGTTTAATAAACTGAATAGTTTGAAATAGAAATATTTTTTGACAATTAAACTGTGTACTCATGCTAAGTCGAATTGTTTGAAACAGAACTGATTATTTACATAAAAAAAGATTTTGCGTTAAATAACCTACAAATGTTGATATGCCATAAAATCCACCCCACCAGCCAACTAGTATTGTTATGAAAATAACTTGCATCCTTAGCAGATGACGGAAACGTTCTATTTGACTCATTGATAGGACCATAATAGGTAGTCCAACTCCAGATCAGAGTAGACCTAGGAGTAATGGCAATGACGAAGCCCTCCGAATCCCCCAAAACTCCAGGACTGTATCATTACTATCAAATGCAGTTTAGAGTCATACCTAGGACACTCGTTAGGAAGAGGTCTTACACATGTTCAATCGGCATATTTTACTGTCCCAGCTACAGGGTACTTGATGGTAGAGAATCTGGTCATAATCACAAAAGGTCATCCAGTGAGAATTATCAATCAAGTGAATAATAGGTGCAGATTGCACAGTTTGGTATCAGCAAAGATTTCAATACGCATCATTGAACTGAACTGAAGTGGTATATTTTCACGAAGTCACTAGCCTTAAAAAAAAGTAAATTGAAGTCAACATTAATTTGTTTGATACAGTATGAACGATGGAATGCAGATTTTCAGATTAAGATTGCATTCAGTGTTAAAACTAGAGGTTGCTGTATTCTTATAAGCCGGATTTTGTTAGGAATCCTGCCATAAAATCAAACAACCAATCATACATGAAGAAAATAGTGATGCTTTGGGGATACATTAGAAAGTGATTTTTCAAGAGATTTTTCTTAAATATGTTGAATAGGTTGGATATTTACTAAGTCGTTAAAAGAATATTTGATACAAAACTTGGATAATGGGGGGAATTCTAATTATGACAAAACTCCTTACCACAGATTGCATGTAAAACCAGAAAGATTGAATGACAAATATATGATCATATAAAAATATAAGCTATCCTAGAACCCTGATATAAAGGCGGATAAATTTAAAAGCAGCGTCTGTAAACTAAATCCATGCAAACTTGAAGAGTATCGGAACACAGCCACAAAGAAGAGTATGGGGTCATTTTTAAAATGCTGAAGGGTTTCTTTGCATCCATTCTCAAGTTAAGAAAGGAAAATGATTTATTAGGAATGTATAGTAATTTTTTTAAATGAATATCATGAAATGAATTTTTATTAATGATAATTTTAAAAGCATTACTTTTGGTTTGCACTATGGAAGGTCACTGAAAACGTTCATGAAATCATTTTTTTCGCATTTCTTCAACTTATTAAGAACCCCTGCAGCAAATATGGTAATTAGGCATACATAATATTTCAATAGGGTCGACGTTTCATCCATAGAAAATGTGATGCAAAAAATTCACTCATAGGCCGATAATTACGAGTAATTTACAATAGTTTATGCGTCCGAAGACGTTGGCATGATACTGGATATATATATATATATATATATATATGTATATTGTAGGTGTGTGTGTATGTGTTTTTTGTGTGCATAGATGCAAATTTTTGTACCATATATATATATATATATATATATATATATATATATGTGTGTGTGTGTGTGTGTGTGTGTGTGTGTAAATTACCATGTATATCGAGCCTACTTATCTAATCATATATAATTTAAAGTAAAGCATTTTTCAAAAACAAAGAATCTCTGAAGATTTTTTTTTCCTTTTCTTCAATCTCATTGTGATATTCCATTTTTTCTTTTTCCTTTTTTTCTTGCATCGGTTAAGTTTACACAGCTTTTTCACGGCGACGCTCTTCATGCTTAGGAGACTTTTGCGTATTCATTGTGGATTATGCAGAGCGTGAATATTAAAGGCATTTTTTCATGAAATCACGTTACACCGAAGCGAAATTTGATTACTGCATCCAACAGTAGAAGAGAGATTCAACAATCAACAATGCGCTATATATATATATATATATATATATATATATATATATATATATATATATATATATATATATATAGTAGTGTATATGTATATAGCAATATATATATATATATATATATATATATATATATATATATATATATATATATGTATAGTAATGATTCCATAACAATGACATGTAAATAGAAGAATTAATACGGAATATTTGAGACATGCCTTCTGACACTAGCATGAAAATGCTAATAAATAATTTTTGCTCATAGCTTTTACCTCAAATAATTTGTCATAAATAAATACGAAAAGAAAAAAACAGTAGATAAAATTGCTTATCAAAATTTACGTGATATTTATATAAAAAAGCGTATGAATGAAAAATAATAGCTTTCAGGACTGTCAAGTTCTTCTTATGTTATTGAAAAGTGTTTTTGTAAATTTCTGTTGGTTTATAACGAGCTGGAGACACCATGATATAATGCTTTTTGTCGCAGAACCTAGATTAGATTCTAGGTAATACTACGTTGCACGCAATGTAATGCTCTTCGGGAAGGCATGGATCCATATATTTTTCCACAGCTATGAGTAAATAGTCCAGCAAACTGAGCTTTCAAACCTTCGTAATGTAAAATGATCCAGGAAAATTAAAGCTATGTATGTACCCCACCCCGGTAAGTGAAACAGATAAACCAGCTACAGTGGAGTAGAAAAAAGAAAACAGTGAAGTCCCTAAGTCAGTTCCTTATTACAATAAAACTTATAGCAATTTTTGCGGTAAAGCAAAGTTTTAACATCCTGTATCATTCCTATGCGCAAAATCAGTTATTTACAGAAAGAAGTTCAGCAACATCGGCTTCTGCCGGTTTTTCATACAACGTAAACCATTTATAAACGGAGAACCGGGTGAGATCTCGTGAGACCGACTGGTTCCATAAGTAAAACATGAAGCAATCATGTTAAGAGAATGAGATTGAAGATCAGTTTTTGGGTAATACTAGATATTAGTTCTGTAGAAAGAACAATAAATTTCTACAAAAATTATTTATCTCTAACGTATGATATTCATATACACATCTATTTTTATTCACTCACTATCATAAATTATTACGAAAATCATGCATCTGTAATTTCTCATGTTCATACACACTTCAAAGTTTATTAACTCAATGCACCTTTATAAAATGTAGCTCGAACACGACTCTAGATTTATTGATCATAACAATGAAGGTAAAAAAATTAGCGACATTTTTTTTGGATAATATATGCTTTGTTTCTTTTTTAAGAAAAGTAAAAATTATTCTTCCTAAGTAGGTTTATTCATAAAATTCACAACTATTTTTGTATATTATGCTTTCTCTTATAAGAAACGTAGAAATTCAACTTCATAAGTAGATTTATTAATAAAATTCATTGCCCAGTCGGCAGGGGCTGTAGAATTAGCTGACTGCTTCTCTGAACGAGTGTCCTGGATAAGACACTAAACGATCTGATGGTGAGGTTCCAGCAATACTGGAGCTTTGGGGAATGCGGAGTACCCTTTCATTGCCATTGCTCCCAGGTCCACTCTGGCCCGGAGTGGTAGCACTTGATAAGGTTTTTATCTATGGGTTAAATAGAACTAAACTGTGCTTCCTTCACTATACTGATTTTTGAATTTAAACTGCGTATTTATGCTAAACTGAATTGTTTAAAAGAGAACTGTTTTGACATTGGAACTGTGTACTAGGGCTGAAATGAATTGCTTTAAACAGAACTGTTTTTGACGTCTAAACTGTGTACTTATGCTGAACTGAATTATCTGAAATAAAACTGTTTGACATTTAACTCTGTGTATTGCCCGGTCGGCTGGGGCTGTAGAATACACTGACTGCACCTCTGCAGAGGGGTAAGACCCCCCCCCAACTAGTGTCCTGATATGACTCTAAACAATCTGATGGTGAGGTTCCTGCAGTGCTGGAGCTTTGGGAAATGCGGAGTACGCCTTTATTTCTATCGCTCCCAGGTCCACTCTGGCCCGGAGTGGTAGCATCTGATAGGGCCCTATGTATGGGTTAAATAGAACTAAAGCATACTTATGCTAAACTGAATTGTTTGAGTAAACTGAATAGCTTGAAATTTTTTTGACAATTAAACCGTACTTACATTTAAATTGCGTGTTTATGCTTAACTGAATTATTTGAAAAAGAACTGTTTTTAGACATTAAAACTGTATTTATACTTAACTGAAATTTTACATGTAAATGCTTGAATAGTTTGAAATAGAAATATTTTTTGACAATTTAAGTGTGTATTTATGCTAAACTGAATTGTTTTAAATAGAACAGATTATTTACTTAAAAATGAATTTGGCGTTCAATTACCTACAAAGGTTGATATGCCATAAGACCCAACAAACCAAACCAAAACCAAACCATCAACTTTATGAGTAGATTTATTGATAAAAATCGCATTTTTGTATATTATGCTTTCTTTTTTAAGAAACCTAAAAATTAGACTTCACAGGTAAATTTATTGATAAAAATTGCCCTTTTTTATATTATGCTTTATTTTTCAAAAAACGTTAAAATGCTATTCAAAATCAAAAATAATCATCATCATCTTGTTGTGCCATCAGCACGGATATCCCTGACTCTCTCTCACCACGATTCCCTATCGTTTATCGCTTCCGACAGGTCCTCAGGGCTACACCACGTATCCTCACAGAGCTGCTGTATGTAGGTTCGAGCTGGTCGCCCTGCTTTTGCTCGGCCATGTGAAGGGTTCCATAGGTGTATATCACTTATGAGCTCGTCCCTAATTCTCCAGCAGTGTTCCGCATGTCTGGTTCGTCTAACTTTGAGAGTTTTCGTGATGGGTGGTAGGTGGCTGTATAGCAGCTGCTTTGTGGTGTCTTGCTTCCAAGACTCGTTCAGTATTGCACGCAGCATTCTTGTGTAGTTGCCATCAAACTTATACTCCAGCCATTTAGTTACCGTCCATGTAGTGCATCCATATAGCAGCATTTACCCGATCGCTGCTTGGAATAAACTGCGTTTCTTTTTATCGGTCAGGTCTGACTTCCATATGACCGATAGCCGATTGATAGTTGTCCATGCCTTTGTTAGTCGAGTGTCAATGTCTATCTCAGTTGATGAGACACTGCTGCCTAGGTAGGGGAACTTGTCAACTAGTTTCAGAGAGCTTTGACATGGAGGCCAATGCCAGCGGTGGATCCTTCCAGACTAAGCAGTAGGGCCTCGGCTCGGTCGGGTGCATTTGGCAGAATCGCTATGTCATCGGTGTAGTCGGCGTCGGTAATTGTTTTTTGCGGGGTACCTTCTGCTTCTTTTCTTTGTCAGCTGAAACCGTTTTCTTTGATTTTATCGATCGATGTTCCAGGCACGTAGCCTAAACAGATGAAAAAGAGGTATGGGGCTAGTGTGTCTCCTTGCAGTACTCCTGCTACAATGTCGAAGTAGTCAGTGTCTCCATCCGGAAAGCGTACTCTAACTTTGGTCTTTCTATGGAGAATCATTATGGCTGCGAAGGTTTCTTTTGTAGTCCGTATGCGTATAGAATTTGTTCCATCTTCCCACTGTGCATGAAATCAAAGGCCTTGGTTAAGTCGACAAATAATATTGTCGCCAGTATGTCTTTTGCTCGTAGGCCTTCAAGAATTCAATGGATAGTGAATATTTATGATGTCATGGATCTATTTCTCCGAAAGCCATTTTGGTTCTTCCTAAGAATGTTGTCAATCTTGGGTTCTATGTGGTTGCGTAAAAGGGCATTGCATATTTTGGCTGCTATGGACGTAATTGTTATACCTCGGTAGTTCTTGGCTAATCCGAGGTTGCCCATTTTTGGGAAAGGGAGGATGGATCTCTTCATCCATCTGTCTATCGGATTTTGATTATAAACTATATTACAGTGTCAGAGCAGTATGTCGTCGAATTGTCTGGTCTTCCATACTGCTGGGGGAATTTCATCAAGCCCAGCTGCTTTTCTATTTTTAATTTTTTAAGTACTGAGTCTCGAATTCTTTTTGAGAAAACGGTCCTAGTTTTGATGTGTAATTGCTTACTAATAATTCTAATGATTCATGTGTTATATTTGGTGGATTTTCTAGAAGATTCTCGAAATGCTGTTTCCACAGTTTTATTCGTTCTTGTTGGTTTGTAGCTTACAGTTTTGCTTTGGCAGTGCTATTCCTTCTGCTCACTTCGTTTATTGTTTGCCATGCTATTCTAGACTGCCTATGTCCGATTATCTAACGTATGTGCTCGGTAATCTTCACTGAATATAGCCGTACAATTAATAGACCATTTTAGATCGATAACAATGAAATTAAACATTATTGAGAATTATGAATATTATAAAATCCGTGAAACAGACATTATAATTAGAATACGCAAATGAAAGAATCATTTGTGTCTGCTTCAAAGTGTGTTTCACTTACACATTAATGTAAAAGAAAAAAAAAAGAAAAAAATTCAAGCCTGATTTTCTCCTTTTACTTTTAATATACATTTCCATTCGTCCAAACTATTTAATGCTAAATCCATCGTTGTCGAAGAACAATTGTTGAAATTTAAACCATAACTGGGACTTGCATGTTGACTTAAGCAGCCCATTTTTCCGCTTAGTTCTTCTTTGATGCCAAAGAAATCTTCAGGCAATGCTTGTTGATGAACAAGATAGGAAAATATCAATATCTAAACTTTACTTTATATTATCTTTAGCCCAAAAGAAAAGTAAATATCAAATTAATATTTTCGTCAGACTTAAAAGAGAAATAAATATCTGTTTTCTTAGATAAGCCATGGAACTAAGATTTCATTTCCGATATCATGAATTTGTTCCTTGAAATTTTCAGACAATTTGATACTTTTCAAAGTTTAGACCGAAAATTATAGTACAAAGTAGGGTATCTGCTATGTTACAGATCTACAAATATATTTGTATAGTCTTAAACAAATACACACTTTATAAATGGAAATGCTGATCATGTACATATATACGAATTTATTAATATATTATTATTTAAATTAGAACGTAAATTCACTTAAATGATGTTCACTCATTTTTTAAAAAATTATTTAACAGTTAATAAATCAGAGAAGATTGCAAAATTGTGATAGACATTTTTGAAACAATGGTTTGTGAGAAAATTCATCTTAAAGGCCGAAAACATCGATAAAGCATATTGCTTTAAATCAGTGAAATTCATGCCAGACAAAATTAACGCTGTCATAGAAAATTGATTATTATAATCTTTTCTAATTTTTTTATATGAATTCCATAATTTTTCCAACAACACTAGTTTATTCAATTAAATTTTTGTTCGCGCTGCTAGGTAAAAAGTAACTATTAATTTAAATGATATAATTTAGATTTTAAGGGATATTTTATGAAACTACAGGTTTTAGTGATTAGAAAAAATATTCCTGTCTTATATGTTAAAAATATATTTACAACAAAATGAAAAGAAAACAACGCAGTCATCATCCTGTAAATGTGCTAATTCCATCATTTTTCTTAGTTGTCGTACTGGTAAAAATAAAAGTGATTTATACGAAGTGTAAAATTATGGGAAATCACTACATCGAAATTGTCTTCACTTTGTTTTTATTATAATCATTGCTATCTTCGCTAAAAGTACAAATCCTTGGGTACTGATTTTTTTAAAATTTACTAACACCATCGCCTAAACGCGATTAAACTAAAAATTAATGAAATTAATAATTCTTAAGGGAATATGCATTTGCCATCTCTTTTTTCGCAGAAATTATTGGGATTTTCGTCAAGACATTCTTTATAGCATTTATTGTCTGATTATAAGTAAAATATTGAATCATATCTTCCATCTGATTTGAAATCTCAACACAATTTAAAAATAATTTAATTAGACTCGGGAGTTTATTGATTTTATCGGATTTTATCAGTAAAAACAATTCTTCTCTTGAGAATTATGTGTTTTTCATAGAGGAATCATGTTTTTTTTAATTTGAAATATTTGTGTTAGCAGAAATCTGTGAAAAAGTTTTTTTAAATCTTTTTTTTTTTATCTGAATGAATATAATATAATTTTTACTTCACGAAGCCTTCATATTATCTTTAAAATATCGCGCTCACCATGAGTGTCAGAACATACCAAATGAAAATACAGGTCTGAAAAATGAACGTGTTTTCCTTCAAGGTAAGAATTTAGAAAAAAATTCTTTTTCATTCTATTTTGTTCCAAACAAAATCCATCCTCTTTTTGAGAGAAACGTATGTAGATAGCCAATTATTCCAGAAAATATTTCATAAAAAGTTTCACGGAGAAAATTGAGTTCCTCATATATATATATATATATATATATATATATATATATATATATATATAATTCATGAGCTGACTAGGTTTGCTTGTGGGCTGATCGGTATGATACTAAGTCTAACGTAAAGTTGGGTGAGCTTCGATCCCAGCTTCAATTGTCGAAGGTGTCTAGACGCACTGATGAGTTGAGATACAACGATACGGTCTGTCTGTGGATGATATATATATATATATATATATATATATATATATATATATATATATTGAACTGACGTTTTCTTGTATAACAACATAATAATCTTTGCAAACATTGAACTTAAAAGATTTTGCCCTTAATCTAACTGCTTTGTTATGCCTGAAGATATAAGTGTGTAGTAACGATTATTTTCTTTGAAGATAGACAAAGTGACACGAGTAGGGATATTACTCATGCCTTTGTGAAAAGTATGAATCTATCTCTTCGCCCTGAGGCAATAGGTAAACAGCAGAATAGTCTAAGAATTCAAGACTTGTACGTAGGTGAAGAAGAAATCGCTGAATTCAAGTCATTACGCTGAGTCAATTTAAAGATCGTGGAAATTTAAGTCAGATCAGAAGTTGTTATTTGATACTTACGCCAGTAAACCTATAACAGTTAACGTTTAAAGGAAATGAGTACTACCAAATATACCACCCATTGGCCAAGAGACACAAAAAAAGAACTAACTTGTCATGGTAACTCGAAGACCTAAAACATACTCATGGATCTGTATTAAAAAACGTTAACATGGTTTTGTTTTTTCCGTTCAATATGAAACCAACCCCGATTCATATTCCAAGTAAGTACCATAATAGTTTTTTAAAAATATTTTGTTTTTGGGAAATATTGGTCAGTATAACTTTAAGACCTATGAATTTAAAATGCTGAATTTTACAAAATGTTATGCTGTATTTTTGTTTGTAAAATAATGCTGAATCTGTGCGTTTTAAATGTAAAGAAACGCTTACTATAAACCCAAATTGAATATATGACTCTGTCCAAATGTCAGCGAACATGGCAAAACTTTTTGAATCTTTTCTAAAAGCTGAAAATTGTTAGAGGCCTAACAGTAGTTTAGAAGAAAAAGTAAAAGCCTAAAGCGGCCTAAGCTACCACTGCAACCCCCCCAAAAAAAGGGAAAGGAAAAAAATGATGAAATTAATAGCCCTCCCCACCCCCATCTCGAACAGTAGACCGTCTCCAAACATACCTAAAATTCAGTAGTAAAAAAAGGCTAAAAGGAAGAGGAATGATTTGAACTCACGTGCCAACAGAGGAAAAATGTTTCAATATTGGTCAGTATGTCTTTAAGTCCTATCAATTTAAAATGCTGAATTTTACAAAATGTTATGCTGTATTTTTGTTTGTAAAATAATACTTAAACTGTGCGTTTTAAATGTAAAGACACACTTACTATAAACCCAAATTGAATATATGACTCTGTCCAAATGTCAGCGAACACAGCAAAACTTTTTGAATCTTTTCTAAAAGCTGAAAATTGTTAGAGGCCTAACAGTAGTTTAGAAGAAAAAGTAAAAGCTTAAAGCTGCCTATGCTACCACACAAAAAAAATAAAAATAAAAAAATAAAAAAAATTGTTATTTGTTAAAACTCTATAATTCCTAAAGCCTCCCCGGCTCCCAACGGTAGTATAGAAGAAAAACTAAAAAGCCTTGGAAAATGTCCGAATACCGCAAAGGGAAAAAAAAAATTCAGTACCAGTAAAAGTCTGACGAAAGTACCTTAATCTTGGACTTTAACTAAGTTAAAACTTAAGAAAACCTAAATCAAAATTACCACCCCGCTTTTTTTACGTACACATGGAAAGCAGCATGATGTACGTAAAGGTATTTGAATAAACCCATGGACGACCAAACTCAATACCTAAACAGGTCCTGGACGTGAGTTTGACGACTTTACGCTCAGGATCGTTAGTTCGATCGGGGAACTACTGCTGCTCCTCTATAAAAGTGGCTTCTACAGAAGAGAATAAAACAGCCATCGAAAGATAACCATGACCCACACTCAAACCACATACACAAACCACATCGCTCTTCGTGCGGGTAAAAAAGGAGCGCGTCCTACTGAGGTTGGAGCCCTGGCCTCAGTGGTCGAAAAATCAGCTACAGAGCTCAAACGACCAAAACAACTAAAATGCAAGCAAGCACTACAAATAGCGACATTTAACGTAAGAACCTTAAATAGAATAGGACAACTACCAGAGCTAATCGCATCGGCCGTAGAACATAAGATTGACATAATATGCAGACAAGAACACAGATACACGTACACCGAAGATATCAAATATCACGAAACTGGCAATGGATGGTCGCTCGTCACTGTATCCGCATGGAAAAACTCTTATAGGACCTAGAGCATTAAAAACGCTAAATAGCATTGAGAAAATACAACCTAGAATGATGGCAGCTACTTTTAACGGTAACCCCAGAGCAACAATCATCTTAAGCTACAGCCCTACCAATGTTAGTGAAGAAACTGAGCTAGTCACCTTCTACGATGAGTTATCCTCATTACTGTGTAGCATCCCGAAACACAACATGTTAGTCATTGGCGGAGACATGAATGCCCAAATCGGGAAAAACGGAAACAACAAATACAGCCTCCACAACACGTCAAATAGGAATGGGCAACATCTAACAGATTTCATGATTGAAAATAGATTAGCATGCCTCAATACAAACTACCAATAAAGGGAGGGAAAACTATGGACATACACGTACACGAACAATACTAAAGCTCAGATAGACTCCGTCCTCATAAACAAGAAATGGAAAAATAGTGCAATGAATTGCGAGGCATACTCCTCTTTTGAGGGTGTGTCCACCGATCACCGAATAGTCACGGCGAAAATATGGTTAGCCTACGAAAAAACGCCAAACGAACAGCGACCACCAAACACTATGGCTGGGCCCTATTGAACAACAGAGATAGAAGAGATAAATACGTATTAGAATTAAGAAACAGATTCGAAACACTACAAGAAAAGACGGAAAAAAGTACACCAAACAACGAATATGAAAATTTCGTCAATGCGCACCTCAAGGCAGCAGCGAAATGCATTCCAACAAAACTCAAAACTAAATATAGAGTCCCATGGAAAACTTTAGCGGTGAGAGAAAAACGTGCACTAGTGAAAACAGCCTCCAAAAACTATCGAAAAAACCCAACAAACACAAATGCCTTAAAACTAAAAACGGCACAATATCAATTAGCAGGCATATATATAAAGGAACAGACAGAATACATTCAAAATCAGATAGATAAGATTAGAGACTCGGTGGAAGATAGACAATCTAGGATAGCCTGGCAAACAATTAGCGAAGTGAGTAGAAGAAAGTACACAGCCAAGCAAACTGAAAGCAGCAAACCAACAAAAAAGAAAAAAAACTGTGGAAACAGCACTTCGAAAACCTACTACGAAACCAACCGAAAATAACAAATGAACCAATCACCAGAATAATTAGTAAACAATTAGACATTAAACTAGGACCGTTCACACAAGAAGAACTCGACTCGGTTCCCAGAAAAATTAAAAATAGGAAAGCTGCAGGGCTGGACGAGATTCCCCCAGAAGTATGGAAGACCAGACAATTCGACGACATTCTGCTCCGATACTGCAATGCAGTATACAATCAAAATCCGATAGATAGATGGATGAAGGGATGCATACTCCCCTTCCCTAAAAAAAGGGGACCTCGAATTAGCCAAAAACTACTGAGGCATAACACTTACATCCACAGCAGCCAAAATCTACAATGCCCTACTACGAAACCGCATAGAACCCAAAATCGACAACATACTTTGGAAAAACCAAAATGGCTTCCGAAGAAATAGATCCACGACCTCACAAATATTGACCATCCGTAGAATCCTTGAAGGTGTACGGGCAAAAAACCTACAAGCGACATTAATATTTGTCGACTTTACCAAGGCCTTCGATTCCATTCACGGAGGAAAGATGGAACAAATCCTACTAGCGTACGGAATACCTAAAGAAACCGTAGCAGCAATAACGATTCTCTATAGAAACACCAAAGTAAAAGTACGATCACCAGATGGAGACACAGAATACTTCGACATTGTAGCAGGAGTACTACAAGGGGACACGCTGGCTCCGTACCTCTTTATCATTTGTCTAGACTACGTACTTAGAACATCGATTGACAAAATCAAAGAGAATGGCTTTGAACTGACGAAGAAAAGAAGCAGAAGATACCCCGCAACAACAATTACCGACGCCGACTACGCCGATGACATAGCGATACTGGCAATTACACCCGACCAAGTCGAAACACTACTGCATAGTTTGGAACAAGCAGCTGCAGGCATAGGCCTCTATGTTAATGCACACAAAACGGAATATATGTGCTATAATCAAACGGGTGACATCTCCACTCTAGACGGAACTCCTCTTAAACTAGTTGACAAATAGAAAGCAGCGTCGAATCAACCGAAAAAGACATCGACACGAGGTTAACAAAAGCATGGACAGCTATCAATAGGCTATCGATTATATGGAAATCAGACCTAACCGATAAAATGAAACGCAGTTTCTTCCAGGCAGTGGTCACGTCGATACTGCTATATGGGTGCACAACATGGACGCTAACAAAACGGCTGGAGAAGAAGCTAGACGGCAATTACACAAGAATGCTGCGTGCAATCTTGAACAAGTCCTGGCGACAACACCCCACAAGACAACCAAGTGTACGGCCACCTGCCTCCTATCACGAAAACTATTCAAGTTGGACGAACCAGACATGCAAGACACTGCTGGAGAAGCAGGGACGAGCTCATAAGATATGTACTCTTATGGACCCCCACACATGGCCGTGCAAAAGCAGGACGACCAGCACAAACATACATTCAGCAGCTATGTGAGGATACGGGATGCCGTCCTGAGGAACTGCCTAGGGCGATGAACGATAGGGAGGAGTACCGAGAGAGTGTCAGGGATATCCGTGCTAACAGCGTGATATGATGATGATGATGATTTATGACTGGTACACGTAGAGGTTTTTTGGAGGAACTCTTCACCAAACGTTTCGTATATCTTGTAAACACATCACAACTTCAACCGAATGAATTAGTTTTGTTCCTCATTTGATGAAGGTTTGATCTTAGATATTGTTTATTCTTGGTAAATGCTGACGGATTGTGAATTTAAAGGAAAATAAATCATAAGGAAATTGTGTATTTTTATAGCTTATATTGGAATATATATATATATATATATATATACTGCTGTATGGATGCACTACTTGGATGCTAACTAAACTGCTGGAGAAGAAGCTAGACGGCAATTACACAAGAATGCTGCGAGCAATATTGAATAAGTCCTGGCGGCAACACCCCACAAGGCACCAACTATACGCCCACCAGCCTACCATCATGAAAACTATCCAAGTTAGACGAATCAGACATGCAGGACACTGCTGGAGAAGCAGGTACGAGCTCATAGGTGATGTAATCCTATGGACCCCCACATATGGCCGGGCAAAAGCAGGACGACCACCTCGAACATACATTCAGCAGCTATGTGAGGATACGGGATGTAGCCCTGAAGACCTAACAGAGGCGATGTACGATAGGGAGAAGTGGCGAGAGAGGGTTAGGGATATCCGAGCCTGCGGCACGACATGATATATATATATGTTGTCTCATGCTTTTGCGTGTAGATAAAACATCAAGTATTCTTATTTAATATAAATAAGATGTAAACCTCTCTACATGAACCATAGATGGGACCATATCACATACTACCACTCCAAAGAATTATGGATCTGGAGATTATGATAATGATGGAGTTTCCCACCTTCCCCAGTACGCCAGAAATAAAGGCTCAACGACAGATGAAGTTCATTTTCACACAAAGCAAATCGCTTTTGAAGGGGAAGTTTTTTATCGATCTTCAGGAGACGCTGTAAGCGTATTCTAAGATTCCTCGACTGGTCACTTAAAATGATCTGTGTCGTCATTTTTGTGAATACTCCTGAAGAGATATCGATTCTAGAGATAGAATCTAAACAATTTAACTTTATTTGAGCGTAAAGATAGTCAGGAATCCGTTTCTGTTAGTCTTGTCATAATAAAAGACTTTTTTGAACGCTAGAAATTAACACTACTTTAATTAAATGAGTAGTTAGATCGATTTACAATGCTGTTCATTCCTACTCTTCTAGCTGAAATTAGTGAAGAGAAAAAGTATTTGCTCGTATGAGGGAAAATTAACAAACCTAATATGTAATTATGTACTTGATAAAACTCTGACGATAAGAAAGACTTAGGTTCCTCCTGGTGCACAAAATCGATTTAATCTTTTTCCTTTTTTTTATATTTGTGTAATTGGTCCAAGACGGTGTTTTGAATATTTTGAGGGAACGGATTTGATTGGTTGAGACAAAGGTGTTATGAGTAATTTTGCTTTTCTTTCATGTTCCTATTAACCCAACCCCTCCGCTCGGGCAGGATATGACACAAGGTCATTTTTTAAGCGGAGTTTAAGAGGTTTGAATTCAGAGTTTTCCTTCTCCTAGACTAGTTGCCTCACCAAGGCTGAAGAACCTAGTCTGCCCTACTATTTATCCATAGCTGGAGGGAGAATAATTGGATTCATACCTTTCCCAAGGGTATTAGTGCTATGTGAAATGCAATCAGTCTTGTCCAGCAATTGAACTCGTATCGCCTTGTCCATATCCTGTGACGATAACCATTACACCACGGGCACCTCCTCAAATAGATCGAATTTGGATCCACTTCAAACGTATTTAAATCTACATTTCCTGCAATAACCATTCCACCACCCCAATTGATACTGGAACGTCTTGAGAAAGAATGACGTGAAATATAAAGGGATTGATGATATAGATTGTCAACATATGAAAATATCCTTGTTCACCATGGGGAGAACTGGCGTATATTTCACAGAAATCAGTTTCATCGCAAGAATCAGATTCTGGTCGACATAAAACTTCGACGAAAAGAGATGACTAAATGATAACATTTTGCTGCTTTCCTTGATAGAAAGAAAAATCTGACAAAACCTGATAAGCTCAGAAAAACAGTTCAAAACTAATGATAACAAGACTCTTTCTCGAAGAACAATCACAAGAAGTTTCACCGAAAATAAGATTCTATTAAAAACATACGATAAATAACCTATGTTATGAAAATATGATTAAAAGGACTGATTAAAATTTGCATAAGAATAGTGTCATTTTGATACAAAGTACTTTGAGAGCATAATAGGGTCATATAAATCAAGATTTTGCCATTATTTTGATTCTATTAGACGTTTTCTTCGAAGATTAGGAGAAAACATTTTTCCAGAATGTCTGATAGCAATTGTTAAACATGTAAGTGAAATACTATTTACCCCCCCCCCGCTCGGGCAGGATATGACACAAGGTCAATTTTTAAGCGGAGTTTAACAGGTTTCAATTCAGAGTTTTCTTTCTCCTAGACTAGTTGCCTAACCAAGGCTGAAGAACCTAGTCTGTCCTACTATTTACCCATAGCTGGCGGGAGAATAATTGGATTCATACCTTTCCCAAGGCTATTAGTGCTATGTGAAATGAAGTCAGTCTCGTCCAGGATTTGAACTCGTGTCGCCGTGTCCATTTCCTAAGACGATAACGACTACACATGGAAGTGAAATACGAGTGTAAGTATCTTTCTCGGCTTCTGGATCTGCTGATTGATGATAAAGAATATATTATTATTATGAGAGAAAAGATTACTAACAACAATTGTCATGCTGTTTTGTTTTTTTTTGGTAAATCCTGAAAGTATTGTTTCTACCTTATAACATTCCTTTTCATTTAACTAAATTGTCAAAACCGAGACTGTCTTAGAAGTCATTACATGTGATGTTCTGTTCTGGAAAAAATCCAGTTTTATATCCATTAGAATATTTGGAGTATAGTAAATTAAAATATGTCTAGTAAGATGATTTCTAATAAGGATAAACCGTGGGAAGTAATTAAGATGAGTCGGAAGACATTTCTATTGAACATAGAATGAAATGACAGCCATTATGCCAAATATGATATGCCTTATTAAAAATATTCGTTGGTAAAGTCATTCCATATGAAGAAGGAATTAATATGTAAACATATTAAATGTCTTGTTTCGTATTTTTCTTGCTTATGTTACCTCTTCTCCAGGAAAATCTTTGCGATGACGAGGGCTATTTTTTCTTGCACTCTTACGTATCTCATGAGCTTTCAAATATTTTGCATAAATAATTTAAAATTCTAAAAAACTAGCTACATTATTAACTTATAGCCGTGTTTCCACTTTCAGTCGAAACCAAGAAAACATTAATGTCGATAATAATTGTAGAAAGATAACTGATTCTGAAGATGCAGAATAAAATATTTACTTTTGCTATGCTAAATTAGGAAGATACTTGTTAACGCCATTTTCCGATTCCCAGATTATATAAGAGGATTCATCCAGGAAACTCGTTGGAATAATACTTCCTTTCGTTTCTCTCTTCTCATACGGTCTGAAATGAGAGGAATAGATAGTTGTGAATCTGCGGCTCATCATTACTAAAGGCGTTTTGATAGGAGAAAAACTTGCTTTAGGCAACGAACGATACAACTAATCTGTCGCTCTTTCTCATAGATATTGGTACTATTTGCAAATCGTAACAGAACTTACTTATCATCAAGTTACCACATGTATCACGCCAGTATATGCAGTTATTTATGCTTAAGTCCAATCAAACACGCACTGATTGTTGAAGGACGTACTTATCTGCTGTCTCTATCGGAACAAAATTAATATTTACTTGGGTGCATACTTGAGGATTATAGGAAATCAAAGCAGATCACAAGCTGACGTGTGAAAATTACTTTTTAAAGTATATCAACAGAATAGGAAATAATAATATTCACAATTTTGTTATGTAGATATTTCTAATGCTTAATATTGTATTAAGTTGGAAATTAATTCATTCATAAGTAAGATTTCCCACAGTGTAACCTGACTAATTGTGAATCGTTTTGGTTTGGTTTAATCATTGAATGACATAGAAACTACTTATGGGTTAGTCAATGTCAAATCGTGACTACATTTCCGGTGTTTAATTGCATTTTTAATTGTACTTTTTAATTTATCAATAATTATTTGTTCACACACATTGATATGCTATCGTATATTTCAGCCTAATACATGGCCCAACCGTCTGGGGCTACAGAATACACTGACTGCATCTCTTCTGGGGGAAAGACACCCCTAACTAATGTCCTGATATGACACTAAACAATCTGAAAGTGAGGTTCCAGTAATGATTCGACCTTTGGGGAATATAGAGGACCCCTTCATTACCATCACTTTCTGGTTCATTCTGGCCCGGTGTGGTAGCACGTGATAAGGTACTATCTAAGGGTTAATTAGAACTAAACTGTGTAATTACGTTAAACTGAATTGTTTGAAATTAACTGTTTTTACATTTGACTGTGTGTTTAAACTGCGTACTGATGCTAAACTGATTTGTTTGAAATAGAACTGTTTTATATATTTAACTGAGCTAAACAAAAAATTTACCGTTTGAGGAAACTGAATTGTTTGAAATAGAGCTGTTTTTGAGACTTAACTGCGTGTAAAGAAAAAAAAAAACACTATACTTAACTAAAGTGATTTGTTTGAAACTTTAATCAAAATGATTTGAGTTGGTGTTAAATGACCTGATAAATGTGGTTAATGCCGTAAAACAAAACAAGAAACCAACCCAAATCAACGTAATACGAATCACTTGAAAACAGTTACTTTTTTTCAAGTAATTTTTCTCACTATTGGATCCTTTTGGTTTGGTTAAACGGTATCTTTTCCATGTAGTAGTAGTGTCAATACTAATGTATGGATACACCACACAGATGCAGACCCTATGCAAAGAGAAAAAAATTTGATGGAAACTGAAAAATAATGCTACGAGCTGTATTGAACAAATCCTATAAGCAACAAACCACAAAACAATAGCCGTATGGCCATTTTCCTCCCTTCACTAAAACCATCCAAATAAGACAAAGAAAACATGCGGGACACTGCTGGAGAAACAGGGATAACACATAAGTGACAATCTCCTGTGTTGTCTTACAACAGCTCTGCGCGACACGGGATTTATTTTGGAAGACGACCGGGAACAATGGACGATATAGACGATTAGAGAGAGAGAGAGAGAGAGAGAGAGAGAGAGAGAGAGAGAGAGAGAGAGAGAGAGAGAGAGAGAGAGAAATAAATCTGTGCTGGCAGTGAGATTTGAGGATGAACTATTGGATTGTTTAACAATTTTCGACTATTAACGAAAAGAATTGCGTCTTATCTGATATTAGTTAATTTACAGCTAAAAAACTAGCCAAAGTAAAATTGCTATTGCCGTAGAATTCACTTGCATTCAAACACGTAATAATCATTATATACTTTAATACCCTGTGAAATAATCAGCCAATATTAATTATCCAGAAAAGCAAAAAGTAAAGTTATACTATTGTAAATGCTAACAGTATTTTTCGAAGAGCCAAATATTTTGTTCCGCTGTGAATCAAATTTGAAAAAGAAAAGAAGGTTTCGATGATATCAACTGACCGTTCTTACTGATATATTTTTCCTTTCATTATCAAAAGTATTTTTAATTCATAATTTGGCCTTTTTATCATTAAGCCAATCGTTCATGGCCACAACGTCATGGAATAAAAAGCAATTTAATACATTTTATGGACTTTTCAGAAAATACCGATTATTGAATTGTTAAATGAAAAGCTCCTGTTGTATAGATTTTTTTTATGAAGAACAAAGTTGAATTGATAGCATGTTGCTTTATTTTGTAAATATAATCTATTGAACAAAATAGAAATTGGTTATAATATAGGGAGTCATTTTTAGGAATCTATCTATCGCAATCGTATCCTCTGTCAGACTATTTCTATCTATCTATCTATCTATCTCCGTCTGTCCCTATTTATGTCAGAACTTCTGATCTATCTGTAGGACAAGTCATCATAGTGTTCTAGGTAAAGTGCTGGACTGTGTCATCATAGTCATCAAGTCCGAAATGCAGTTGCATTATTAAGTTCACGTTCGGATTAATGCTCTTGGAAAAAAGTATGAAACCCCAATTTTCCTAATTCAAGGTTAAATAGTATTGCAACTATTCTCTTACATGTATTGCTTTAGCATTAAATAAACAACGAGGACTGATACACCATTAAATACAAAAACCGAATCTATCTATCTATCTATCTATCTATCTATCTATCTATCTATCTATCTATCTATCTCCGTATGTTTCTATCTACATGTTTCATAAAGTATGAAACTAATAAGAAAAGACGAAATTGAAATGAATAAATATTTATCTGAGACACATGATAAATTAACATGAAATTGTATTTTTCCATCATAGAATATCTGATATTAACAATCGCTCAGTGTATAATATCAATAGAATCCAAATATGTACAGCTTGCCAGATCACAATGTGTCTGTTTGTTTCAGAAATGTTCTCAACAACGTTATTAGTAACTGAGAAAACTTGCAATGAACGATTCATTTGGTGAAGAAGACAAGTTACCACGAGTGACAAAACGTGCAAGATTATTAGCATTATCACTGAACATTTATCTAATAAATGCCAATTTCTATGCATGTTTCTGCACCCATGTTAACTCGGAGCAATCTACCTAATGTTAAACCATTGATAAGCATGATCATTCATAAGTATGTGTTATGATTATTGTATATATATATATAGAGAGAGAGAGAGGGAGAGTGAAGGAGAGGGAGAGAGTGCGAAAGAGAGAGAGTGTCGCCAATGGTCCGGGAGAACGGGGTTCAACCCCACATCGAGTCATACCAAAGATTTAAAAAATGGTGCTTGATACCGCCTTGCTTAACACCCAGTATTATAAGGTATGTCTCAAGGGTAAAGTGGAGCAATCTAGAGAAAGAAGTAGCGCCCTCCGATATACCTCGGTGTAGAAGCTAATAAAAAGGGAGCCTTCGGGGCCCCCTCGACTACAGTCGCCAATTTCAAATTCTTTTATATATATATATATATAAGCAATATTTTTACAGAACTTTTGTAAGAATAATGTTATTTTTATCTTTTTAAGTCTTAATGGAAAGGTGCGTTTTGCAATTAAAATTAATGTTATAGTTTCTTACTTTGCAAAATATGCTACCAACACAGAAATGTACATGAGTGAAAAGACATGAGATGAATAATAAAAGAATTATATTTTGTCTAGTTTAATGAAAACAAAAACAGAAACACCCACACATAAAAGGAGAAATACAGGGTAATGTTCTCAATCTTCATGTAATATTACTCAGGTTTCATTTAGGGAGAGTATTAAAAAGTCTAAAACCGAAATTAATTGGGGGCATTTTTTGGTGGCGAAATAGGTAAAGTGCTGGACTCTAAACTCAATGTAAGCAAGTTCGAACACCAGTTGCTCTTTTACGGTAATTCTTTGAATAATACCATCGGAGAAGCTATGAATTCCTTATTCATCTGCTATGGGCAAGATATTGTCCTTCTACAAGAATGGTTTTGGAATGTAATAACTTAGGAAGGTTGATATTCGCTTAAACAAAGATATTATGCCGTACTAGTTTCCTGCCTTATGATTAAAATGGATATTAATACAATATTTAACTGAAAAGTCGATTGTCTCCCATGTGGTAGTCAAAAGAGAACTTAGCTTTGTGAGTATAATACTTATTCTCAGAAATCTTGGGTGTTTACTGCTTCTAAGTGATGATGACTCCTACATCTTAAAAAATTATATTCGTCCTTACTGCCAAAATTACAACATTAACATCTAGATTAATAACTAATACAAATGGTGAAAAATATTCAAGATGCGTTAGATAATTAAGTAGTAAGATATTCGTGGGTCAATGGATTATAGTAACATGCATGTACAACACTTACCTCATTATCTGGATTTACTCTGTGAAAAACATAGGAATATGACTGATTACTATGTAAACTATATTTTTTCTGAATACCTTCTCTTGGACATTTCCTATTCTAAAATACCCATAAGTAAACAGAGTTTTCATGCAAGAGCATTCTTCTCCAATTTTGAATTAGGACTTCATCAAGAAAAATTGCCTTTACAATGATTTTGTCATTGGACTGGAGTCCCTTCTACCCTGAAGTTACTTCCAGAAATATTGAATAGGCTTATTTTCGTTGGTCTGGCAGAGCAGATCTATTCAGTGCAACTTATTATTTATTACACTTTGCTTAATCTGACACATAAACCAGAAAATAGTTGCTTGATATAATTACCGTTTCTATGAAAACTCATTTAAGTACTAAGCTGGATCATCACTATTTTCTTAATAGAACGAATATTTCTTACTGTTAGTGTGACTTGTCTTTAAATTATAATGTAACCTAGATTATATCAGCGATATTGTTTTTAATAATTCGAATTCTTAATATTTTCATAACAGTTACAAGTTCAGAAGTCTCTATGAAAGATACCAGACGTAAAAAATAAGAAAAATAATAAGAAAAAAAAGAACTGCAAAATAAAACCATGCAATGAAATAACATCGAAAAAGTAATTTTCAATATGTATTGAATGGTAAATAAAGTAAATGAGTACATATCAGTGGATATAATACATGCCTTTCAAGAAACTAAAGAAGTCAACATGCAAAAGCTTTATCTAATAGCAAATAAATGAAAATAAGAGAAGGCTTGAAGAAACATTATTTATTCTGCTACACCTATGTAATCCAGCCTATATCGCCATTGTTTAATACAGGGTGTGTTAAAATAAAACAATGAAAACAGCTACGTAGTTTTCTTTCAAACTGATAGCAAATCATATAACAAAAAGTCTAGACATCTTTTACTTGTTTTTGTAGATTAGCTGTATACGTATCTTCACTTAAATATTATTTCAACGTGTTGTATTTTCTCAGGAAGAAAATATTAAACAAATGTCTGCACTAAATCTTTCTCAAAAATGAGCCAACCTGATTCAAAAAACCTTTTAATAGATGAAAGAAGATCATAGCATATTGCAATGACCTGTTTCTGAATCTTTGCTTGGCATCAGCGCTTCAACGTAGGAAGCCATTTGAAAGTGAGGCGCAACTAGAAAGACCATCCATCAGCAGAAATGCTAAAACTGCTGAGAACATGCGCAGTGTTAGGAAACATTTTGATTACTGATGAGCAGAGAGCCTTTTGATGAATTCATTATTTCTGAAGATTTGAAGATGACCCAGTGAATATTCACGTTTCTTTTGCGACTTCTATCGCCAGAGCAGATAATATATTATGATAACAACTACCGATTTGTTTCAGAAAGAAAATACGAATGCGCATGTTTTGACGAAAAGATTATGGCTATGGGCCTACGGTCTTAAAACTTAGTCTCAGTCCTTTATGTGGAAGACTCCCACACCAGCCATATTTTATAAATGTTGAACAAGACTAAACAGCTACAAATGATCTTCTTCTGTTTCCAAGAGAGACTTTTTATCTATAAACATTCTCCTGAAATTCAAACAATCAGCGGACAGAACAATTTGAAATTTCTTGTCTTCTCTGCGCATGAGTCAGCCCTTTCTTTAAGTGTAAGCAAAACCTTCCATACCATATCCAGTGACATTTTCTTGTTTCTTCACCTTAAAATCAATCTCATGTGTTACAGATTAGAGGAGGTGAAAGAAAATAAATAAGACATCACATCTTCGCATCATATCAACAGAAACCTCAAAGCTGTTACGACAATTGGAAAAAATATATTCGGAGCTTTGAATAGTAGATTTTAATGATAAAATGTTGTATTCTTCATGGCCTATGATAAAAAAAATATTGGGAGGAGTTTACACTGATATTACATGTATACTATAAAGCGTATTAGGAAATTCAATGTATTTTTCCTTGTATCTTATAAAAAATGTGCATTAGAAATTACGAGAGAATTTTAAATAGTTTTTTTTGTTTTATTTTACTTCATGAGGAATATTTTCTCCTTAGAAAATTTGAATCTGTTCTGCAGAAATGTGCAAAAGATTTCCGAGTCAAGTCTCAAAATTATTATTCAAACACAGAAATTATATAGTTAAAATTCTATAAAACCTACACATTTTAAGTGATAAATGAAGTGAATGGTATAAATCATACAATAAAGAAAAGAAAAGAAAATAATTATTTGGGTAATAAAGGTTATATTAGGAATATAACTAAATGCAACAAATAAAGGTAAAGCAATTGTCACTCAGTTAATACTATCAATGACACAGTTTTAATATAAGAAACTGGACATTGCCTGAGATAAAATAATGTGGATATTAATGTTCGGAAAAAAATAACCTGTCTCAGAGTGCATCATCCAAAAGAAGATATAGAACGCCTCTACATCAAAACAGTTACAATAGGATTAAAGAAATACTTATACACAACAAGATATTATATTTTACAGTTTGTAAACAATCGACTCATATCTTTTGTTATTTGTTGCTTCCCTATCATACACGACGTATCAGTGCAACAGTTCAGTTAAAGATGTGAGCTACATGACAGATAGCACTCGTGGTTATTTTATAGGACTGAAGGCTTGTATAATACCAGAGACATTTCTTGAATCAGCTCCTAGTAGAAGAAATATTAACCAGTCTGCTGTAGATTCTCCACACAATGCTTGTCAGGTTTTTAATTGAAAATCCTTCTTTCCCCTCGAACAGTTACCCCGTTAAGTCCCCAAGCGATAATGACCTTCCATTTATCCATAGTTAGAGGAAATATTTTTCTATCTTCCTGGAGGAGAACTTACGACGTAGATGCTAACGTGCTAGACTGGGCCCTCAAAGAAAGATAGTGGGAACTCGAGCAGAGCAATTACGTGATCTTTTGGACTCATACGCTTTGAAAAGTTATGAACCCCAGTGTCCTCCAGGTAATGGGTTAAATAGTATCCATAATGTTCCACAAAGTTAGCTTTGGCATTAAAAAACCAACAAAGTTTGATAAGCTATAAAACAAAGGAATAGTAATCGTCTTCCCAGCAAATAAGATATAACTTGAACTCTGTTGAGTGGCACGTACGAAGCGTGACGTATACGCGACCGTCAAAATAAGATGCTTGATACCCTCGGAATTTTCTTTTTGGGGGCGACTCACACTCTAAGTGATAAACATAGACCAGCAAAGAAGAAAGTGTCATGGATATGGAAGGGACAGATTAGTTCCGACACGAGCATATACACTTTTCTCTCATTATCTGATCACATCTATGTTTAAGAATGGCTTTTTCCAAGACCATTCGAAATAATTTTAACTTGGAAAACAAAAATAAATTATCGTGATTTAATTATCTTTGTTAAAGAAACAGAAAATGTCAGAATTGTAATCCTAAATAAAATATAATTATCGTAACCAAAGAGACTGGAGTCCTTTCAGTTATGCAAACATCGTGTATAGATAAAGAGACAGCTCGATTTTTGGTATTTATTAAAACTTTGTCTAGTTTGAAGTACGGGTTCTGGTTTGATTATAAGACCAGATTTAAGTAGGGGTCACCCATCCAAATTGGATACTGGCTCACCCATATTTCCTCTCGGTGATCTTGTGCAAACTGGTGTTTTCTGTGGTTAACATGAACTCATTTAACTCATTTAAACAAGAAACATTCATTCCCCGTGTTTTTCTCAAGTTTTATGCCTAGACTATAATTCATACTGACATTAGTCTTTGCTACTTCTTACTGTAAGCATTTCCGAATAAATTCTACTGTCTCTTATCAGGATTAGAACTTTTTAAACTTGTTTTCTTTATTCAAAGACATGTTTGATTTATTTTTGAGTTTTACATTTGACTGCCTTTATCGATATTTTGTTTTTCGTTTTTTACTGAAAATAATATATGAATCTTCTTACCTTCTAGACACGGATGCTACGAGCGAGTTTTTAGCTCAAAAGAATATTCCTATCGTAACCCTGGAAACATACTCCAATGTAATTAGTGCTTGCGATTGTTTGCAAAAATAAAAACCTTGATAAGTGGCTTCAATTCAGAAACAGTTGAGAACATCCCATATTTTGTAATAAATCCATAGATTGTAAAGTCAGTTAAAGACTTCCAGTACTGTTTCCAAGTTTTGACGTAAAATATTTCTCCATGTGTGTCTCGCAAAGTAAAGAGGAAAAATCGTCTGGCAATTAAGTTGATAATTATTTTGTTTCTTAGACAATCATCTTACTACCGAAAAGCTCGGCATTTTATGTCACTTTTATAGCAAAAATTTTCGAACCAAATCAAGATTGAGAACTTGTTGCTTGCTAAGGGCGAATCAATAATCCAGATAAACAAAGGCACTTCATATACTTCGAGTTTTACGAGAAAGTTATGTTTGATATAAAAGTCAGTCTTGTTCCTCTTTTAGTTTACCATTTTTGCGGAGATTACTGGTGTTCCCGGCGGAAATGAAGATTTAATTATTAAAAACTGTCGTCTTCTGTCTTAAAAGTTTTTCCCCATTGAGTGCTAAACTTTTAACACATATGTATAATTGGCATCAACAATGAATGGAAGCTGTGATGTGCCGTGCCTTTCCAAGAGACGCTATCAATATGGAAGTTAAGTGCATATACGAACAGAATTTTCTCTCTTTCCAAAAAGACACACACACACACACACACACACACACACACACATATATATATATATATATATATATATATATATATATATTACCAAAACTGACAATTAGATTGTTTGTAATGTCTCGGGCGAGTTCATAAAACTTATATATATATATATATATATATATATATAGTGCAATTTGATGGAGACTCAAACTCGGTTATGTCGTCATAATAAATTTATTTTGGCAGAGCATATTACTATACTCTCCGTCTCGTCAGATACCAGTCAAAAGTATTTAGACATCTTCAAAACTTTTCATTTCTCACGTTAAAAGTGTGATTTTTAATGAAACAAGTTAGCACCACAATGTTTTTTATCTTTTATACTAAATATAAGTCTTCCACAGTAATTTTTTTTCAAAAAGTTACATTATACCACCGCTTGAATTCACATTAGGCTTTATTGTGTTGAGTTACTGCTTGGTAGATACTGCTTGTTTCACCTAATCATAGGCCAATATCATCAGATTCCCTAGCATGCTGGACAGAAGGCTGACTGCTCCAAGACCACGGCACAACTAGACCAATCTCGTGAAAAAATGTCTCAACATCTGTAACATAGTGACCCCGGCAAACCTGTCAAAATAGTAAATGCACCATTGTAAATAACAGGTGCATCCGGTCGAGGAATATCAAGATATAACCTTGACCGTGGACGGGTTGAATTGACTGCGAAATTGTGACGCTCGCAGGAAGAAGAGTGGGTGTCAAATTATTATATAACTTGGTGCACAGGAAGTTCAATGAGTTGGAGATAAGATGCGGTAGAGAAAACTAGCACATAGCAGAGGGCCCGATTGAGCAGTTGCAGTTGGAGAAAAGATGGTGGAATGAGGACCATGTCCCAGAGAGGCTGGGCCCCCATAAGAGTGGGGGTCAATATGTTGCAGTTCTGTTCAGTCTCCAACTCAACTGTCACACAGTAAAACCTTTAGTAACCCTTTCTAACCCTTACAAATAAAGTAAGAGGGATATTTTTCTAAAGAGGTGTCCGCTCGTCTCTATTGCTGCGTCGATATGATTCTGCATGCATATGTATATGTATTATGTGGCTATACAACACATCCACAGTATGGAAAATACTCTTTGAAGCTAGCCGATATGGCAGATTTACTGCCTGGATACCATTGTCGAGGAATTAAAAAAAATGTCAAAAGGTTTCAGTGGGCCAAGGCACACAAAGACTGAACAATAGAGCTCTGAAATAATTTGCTTTGGACTGACGAATCCTAGTTCGAAATCTTTGGCTTTTATAGGAGGGTTGATGTGCGGTGAAAGAGTAGCAACTCACTGTATCACACCAACCTTAAAGGATGGAAGAAGGTGGGTTATAGTGTTTGTGTGTGTGGGTGGGGTGGGGGGGCTTTGCCATTTGCAAAGCCGAGGATTTTCACCAGGTGAAAGGCAAATTAAATAAGCTCGGCTATCACATCACAATATAGCATCACACGATCTCATCTGGAATGCGGCAGTTTGAGTGTCAGAGACTTTTCTCACGTAAGATAATGACCCAAAGCATACAAGTAAAGTTTGTTTGAGATGAATTAAAAGCAACGCGGAACAGTTCGTCATTCAACTATTGTCTTCGTCGGGGCAATCAGCAGACATAAATCTTATTGAACAGGTGTAGGATAAACTTGATCGAAAAGTCAGAGCTAAATACACCACAAGTGCGGCTTATCTCTGGCAATTTTTGCAGGAAAGTTCTGCAGAACTATCTTCAGTCTACCTCCATTCTTGAGGGGAAATAATATTGAGAATCTCTGAAGCAGCGAAAACGGCCGAAAGGGGTCATTTTGATTAATCAAAAGTTTAAAAAGTCTTTGGCATTTTTCTTTCGGTTTAATGTGGTTCAGGAAGACTTGTATTTAGTATGATAAATAAAACCATTGTGGTGCTTATCTTGTTTCATTAGAATTAACACTTTTAGGATGAGAAATGAAAATTTCAGAGGGTAGTCAAATACCTTGATTGGTAGTATATATATATATATATATATATATTACATCAAAACTGATTGTTAGGTTTAAATTGAGAAATAAATGTAAAATAATAGGTTTATATATTAAAGAGATAATGACTCAAAACCTTGTTTGAGATTTCATGTAATAAATATAATTGAAGCCGAATATTAGGTGTTCGGAATATGTTGGCCAAATTTATATCTAATTTTAGCCTCAAATCAGCCATTATATACGTGGCGTATTCAATAAGTTTCCAGACTTTTTATGCACATGCATTTTAAATTGTCGTAGAATCTTGAGATGACTGACCAATTTTTATGATTTCAGGTTTAAATGAACAGCTACAGCAGCAATTGGAATACACCCTACTGAAGCCTTATTGTCACAGCTGGTGAATTTCAAAAATGCAATCTAGACTTGAGGATACGTTAGAAGAAAGATATACAATAAAATGCTTCCAACTGTTTTGGACCATCTTGCATGAATCGAGCATCAGTTTTTAAGTGGCATAAGAGATTCATGGAAGACAGGAAGTCTGTGAGGGATGATGAGAGGTGTGGGAGGAGTAAGGAAGTAAGAACACCTGAGTTGATTGGTCAAAGTGTTAGGGTTAGGGTTACTATGTTGAGGTTTTAAGGGAGTTCAGGAGGAGATTCCTAGGGAAGAGGCCACCACTCGTCAAATCGGGTCAGTGGCATTTTCACCAGGACAATGCGCCAGTACACAACTCCATCATTGTCACAAACTGTTTGGCCAAGATGGGCATCAAGACAGTTCCTCGCTTTCCCTATAGTACACACTTTGCTCCCTGTGACTTTTGGTTATTCCGTAAGCTCAGAGGCTGTCGTTATGAGACAATTGAGGAGATGCAAGAGGCTGAGACGAAGGTCATTGACACGCTCACACAAGAGGCCTTCCATGGGGCCTTCCAGAAGTTGTTGGAACGGTACAACAAGTCTATTGCGGCCGGAGGAGATAACTTCGAAGGGGACTTGTGGTTCATGTGAGTACTATCTATAAAAGTGTTCATACGAAAAAAAGTCTGGAAATTTATTTAATCATCCTTTTAAAAACAAACTTATATTTGCACAGCAATATCACGACGACATATGTTACGAAGGCTGTTTTCCAAAATACCTTACAGTAGTTAGCATTCTTGAATATCGAAGAAATATGAATATAATGATTATAATCATATTCTAAAATTGCTATACCAGAAGTTGGCGAAAGTCTTCGGTTGATAGCTGGCCTTACTATTAGCTACAAATAGTAAGTAGTAATTTGAAAATCGTTTTATTTTACAGAAATATTGCACCTGTAATTTATTGTAGCTGAATATTTTTGCTAAATAAGTGAAACAGAGAATATCTTCTACCAACGTATATTGTTACCTTTTGAGCCTCAACAAAAACATATGTGGTAGCTGAGTATACACCAATACAAATCGTACTTCATTTTCTGAATTTCCGAGACGAAGCTTGATGTTTTTATAATTCAGGTTTTTCGGACAATTGTCTTCATTTTTATTGTTATATCTACAACTTTCCTGTAGGACACATTGCGTAATGGTTATCGGTGTTGGTTTCTTAAGATTCTAACGAGACAATCATCTTGATGTTGCGGGTTCAATTCCTCACTACAGACGAGTAACAATAGGGGAATACTTAACACTTGTACGCAGTTATAGTTAACGGAATCAAGCGAGATCCGGAGATTAAATAAATGACGTAGTTCAAAGTACCATGAAGGCAATTGAGCTTGACAAGAAACACATGAAGAAGGCCGGTGGATATGTCGGCCAAAACTTTGTGAATATAACAATGAAGATGAAAAGAATTATCCGAAAACGCTGAATGATAAAAACCATACCATAACCAGATAATTTATTAACAGATTGACCTTAACTGACTATCAACCCTGCTGGGGTTATTTTAATCCTAGTTGTGAGGAAATCGCATTCGTTGTATAATAATATGTATAGTTGCAGAGTTTTATGTGTAGTTGAAGTTTTTTGCACAGTTATATGATAGCGAGTATTCCTCAATAATTACCTGCTAGAGCTGTATAATACGGTAACTGCAGAAGGGTTAAACTCTTCACCTCCACTGTCGAATATCCTGCATATTACGATGAACAATGTAATGGTGAGGCTCCTGTCCTGAAGCTTTTGGAAATGTGGAGTACACCTTCATTGCCATTATTTCTAGCTCCTCGGTGATCTGGAGTGGTAGAAAATGCTAGGATCCCATCTATGGGTCAAATAAAAATATTCTATCATTTTCTTTACTTTAAACCATTTAATTGTGTGCAAACAAATGACTGATTTTAAATTAAATTATTTGTCTTAAATAGCTCTATACTTGAGACCAGTTTACTGTGTGCTAACAAATGAACTCTGGATCGTTTAAAATAGTTTGCCACAAATTATTCATTTACAAATCATATATATTTGTTATATAAGTATAAACAGAATTTGGCATTAAATAATCTGCGATGATTGATATACCATAAAACACAACCAGAAAACCGAAATAATTTATACTGAACCATATGCTTTCTAGTTATTATTTTTAATTAATGATAATAATTTGTTTACACACAGTTAAATGATTTCCTGTAACATAATAACGGGGCGAGTCTTAGTGGCATAAGGGCTTACGTGTTGGACTGTGACATCGTCATATGTGTGTTCGAACACCCGTTACGCTTTTACGTTCACTTTCAGACTAATATCTTTAAGAAAGGTATGAAGGCACTAATCCTCCTCATATGAGCTAAATCGTACAACTACTGTAATTTTAAAAGGTTGGATTTGACTTTAAATTACTCACCAATGTAGCTATGCTATTAACAAAACGAATCTAATAATTATTCGCAAAAATAGAACTTCAGGCAACTATATGGTTTCAAGAATTCCTTTTTAATAGAAATAATTCTAAAAGTACATCTACTTGAACCATACTGTGGATCCTAACATATATACATTTTGAGTCAAAGTGAATCTTGGAGCAATGGCAATGAACAGGTACACCACATTCACAGGATCTCTAGAACTAAATCTTCACCATTAGATACAGGGAAAAACATTTTGTGGGTGGAATCTTACCACTCTGCGGGGATGGATCATCTTTATTTCATCCGGGTTTTAGTCAATATATCATTAACCACTGATAAATATGTTGATGAAACAACACTTATTGATATTGTACATTCTGTGGTTCGGAATTGTTACATATGGAAACTCGTTTGCAGAATGTGATCGCTTATCAATGCGCTATTATTTGTGCGTTTAGAAAAGAAAATAACGAGGCAAATGTATGTTTCCATTTGTGCATTTATAAACAGAACAAAAGATTAATTTCTCGCTGATAATTATTCTACTTGTACCCAAAAAATATCAAGAGATTACAAAAGTGTGATAGTTTGATTAGAAACGCTGCATAAAATAAAATTTGCCATCTTATAAATTGGGGTCTGATAATTAGCGTTTTCGTTAAGATATTTGGTTGTGTTATGAAAGTAGTTCTTTATTATAATCCGGGTGTAGTGAAAGAGTGTCAGAGAATTATACCTTACGTACAAGCACACACATGTATACACTGATACTGAGACACACATTCATATGGACAGATGCAGAGACACACTCACATGTACGCATGCATATTCGAAAATAAATTCTTTTACTTTTATTGTCAAAACTAGAAAAAAATTGGGCGTAAAACTTTTAACAAGTTATAATTATTCACTTAAAAATTTAAAGTTACAGGCTGATAAGTAAATCGACGTCAAGCGTACTTTTACTTTTGCTCTGTCTGAATAAAAAAAATCCTTAGGAAGTATTTATTCTCTTACACACACACACACGGACACACACATATATAAATATATATATATATTAAAATATATATATATATATATATATATATATATATACATACATATATATATATATACATATATATATATATATACATATATATATATATACATATATATATACATATATATATATATATATATATACACATATATATATATACATATATGATATATATATATACACATATATATATATATATATACATATATATATATATATACATATATATATATATACATATATATATATACATATATATATATACATATATATATATATATATATATATATATATATATATATATATATGAGTGTGTGTGGATGGGGAAAAAGGTAAAATAAATCAACAATTTCTAATTATACAAGGCTGACAGAGGTGAAATTTTTAGAGAATATTCATAAAATATTCTTTTTGCATTAAAGAGAAAACAGTTTATAGACAGATATAAAATATATACAAATTGTGTAGAATTCAAAATAAAGAAAGTGACATAAATATTTACGAGTGTTTCTTAAAGATACAGTGTCTAAAAATGAATGGGATAAGGCCTGGTGTGTGAGCTATGGGCGAAAGAGGCATAATCGAATTGGACTATCTCCTTTCAAGATATTGGGATTATGTGACTTTAATTTATCTTTCTTCAACTGTTATCTCGCTCACAAAACAGCGGGAAGAATCAAGAATCTAAACTTGGTTTTGAAAAAGGACTATGGAAACAGAGCATGCATGTTTTTCAGAAATAAATGTAAGTTTCCTTTGGTTTACACTGAGAGGCAAATAGTAAGTTAGACAACGTAAGGTATAAGATTGCATTCCAAATATTTGAATACAATCCTTTAAATCTTGGGTGGTAGTATTTTAATCATTCGTGGCGCTATTGTTGTTCAATTAATTTGGTTGCATGGTTAGTAAATGTTATGCTGATAAAAACTTTATTGAATTAAATATTATTTCTTATCTGAGTCCATCTTGTTGTGATTACCTTTATCATATCTACTCAACCCCTCCGCTCGGGCAGGATATGACACAATGTCAATTTTTAAGCGGAGTTTAACAGGTTTCAATTCAGAGATTTCCTTCTCCTAGACTAGTTGCCTCGCAAAGGCTGAAGAACCAGTCTGCCCTACTATTTACCCATAGCTGGAGGTAGAATAATTGGATTCATAACTTTCCCAGGGGTATGTTCTATGTGAAATGCAATTAGTCTCGTCCAGGATTTAAACTCGTGTCGCCGTGTCCATTTCCTACGATGATAACCATTACACAACGGGCACATTTATGATTACCTTTATGCAAGGAAATGTTCTGGTCATTCATTAAAAAAAAAGTTTTTTCGAAGGAGGTAACTTCGACTTATGACATAGCCAAACAAAGACTTGTATTTTGTTCTAGGTGAAAGTCTGTCTTAGATTCTAATTATGATAAACATTACTTGAAAATTTTAACAAGGAATAAAAAGTAAACATTCATAATCACATTTTCCTTCTAAAGGCTTCTGTAATCCAACATTGATTAATACAAGAGAACTAATAGGTTAGTTAACGTTATGAAACATTATTCTAGGATTTAAATGAGCTTTTTTTTTCTTTCTAAATACTTATCTCTTATATACGAGGATCATTAAATAATTTTTCAGAGTTTTTTCGTATGGTCACTTTTATTGATAGTACACACATGAAACTCTAGTCCCCTTCGAAGTAAATTCCTCCGGTTGCAAAGCATCTCCTCAATTTTCTCATGACGACAGTCTCTGAGCTTACGGAATCACCAAAAGTCATAGGGACAAAGGTCTGGACTATAGGGAGGGCGAAGAACTGTCTTGATGCCCATTTTGGCCAAAAAGTCTGTGACAAGGAGGGAGCTGTTGACTGGTGTATTGTCCTGGTGGAAATGCCACTGACCGATTTGAAGAGTGCTGACCTCTTCCGACGGATTCGCTTCCTGAACTCCCTTAAAACCTTAACATAGTAACCCTAACCCTAACCCATTGGCCAATCAACTCTGGTGTACTGGCTTCCTTAATCCTCCCACACCTCTCATCAATCCTCACAGACTCACTGCTTTCCTTGAATCTTATGTAACTCAAAAAATGATGCTCGATTCATACAGGATGGTCAAAAAGCAATCGGAGCATTTCATACGTTTCTGTGGCATTTTTCAAAGTTTAAAACATGATTTTATTGCATATCGTTCTTCTAAAGTGTCCTGGCGTCCAGATTGCATTTTTGAAATTCACCAGCTGTGACAATCATGCTTTAGTAGGGTGTATTCCAATTGCTGCTGTAGCTGTTCATTTGAACCTGAAATCATAAAAATTGGCCACTCATCTTATAAGATGCATAGCAATAACATATCTTATTTCAAGAATCTATGACAATTTTAAATGCCTATACAAAAATATCTGGAAACGTATTGAATGCACCGCATGCATATATATATATATATATATACATATATATACATATATATATATATATAATGAAAATAATATCTACATGGCCAAGAGCGAGTCTACCAAGGTTTTATCAAACGGTTCTTCAGGATTGCTCTGGCCTATACATGCCTGTCTTTTAATTATTTTCAAGTAGCACGTGTGTTTTACGTTTTTCTTTTACTTATTTTTTCCTGTGATCAGTTTGTCGGTTTTGCAAATTGTACAATGTGGGTTTTTACACCGACAGAATTATAGATGAGATATAAAAATTAATATACACACACACACACACGCACAAAGACACACACACACACATACACACACACACACACACACACACACATATATATATATATATAATATATATATATGGGGGGGGTCGTTTATGCCCGAACACACTTTCACTCGCAGAATCTGATCTAAAATTAATTTTTAAGCGGAGTACCCATGTCTTGACATATAAGTATTCCTTCTCGAAGACTGGTTTCCATATTAAAGCTCAAGGTCCATTTTTTCGTATATATAACTAGAAGGAATACATGGATTCATGCCTTTCGGAAAAGTGTCTGCAGGAAATGTATTGTAAACAACCTCGTCTGGGATTTGTATTCTGGTTTACAAGTCTAGATTCTGAGACATTTCTCACTCACGCAAACATAAACTCAGCCAATTGGCGGGTGTCCTCGTGGTGTAATGGTTAAAGTGCTTGACTGCGGAATCTTAATAATCGAGTTCGAAATCCAGTCGTGCTATTACGTTTACTTTCGAACAAATACCTTTGGGAAAGGTATGAAACCCCTTATCCGGCGAGCTTATGGGTTAACTAGTACCATTACTGTTCTTCTAGAGGGATAAGTTTGGCATTAAATAGCTGCAGAAGGTTCAAATAACAAACATATATTTTTTATTTACCCCAACTTTCCCCATGAGCATGATGTGATTCAAGGTCAGTTTTGAAGCTGAGTTTGATAAGTTTGAATTCAAAATTGTCCTTCTCTTAGAGTAAATTCCATACCAAGGTTGAATTACCCCGTCTCTCGCACTAATTACCCATAGCAGGAAGGATAAATGTTGGATTCATAACCATTCCGAAGGGGTTTTGAGCTATGTAAAATCAATCAGCCTTGTCTAGGATTTCATCAGTCATCGGCAAACACACACACACACACACACAAACACACACACACATATATATATATATATATATACTATATATATATATATATATAAGTAAATGCTCTATTTTTGATATTGGGCACTATTTAACAATGCGCCAACATTTGGTCCTCGGTAAACTCACCTAGTAAGCTAGTTAAAACCATAAACCTATATATATATATATATATATATATATATATATATAGATATATATATATAGTATATATATATATATGTATACACTGCTTCATTTTCACTGGTGAATCTAGCGAAAGTAAAGTTGATAAAAATAACCTGTTCTATAAAATATCTGCAGTAAAGTCACTGGCAAATTACAAACATTTCTCCTGGAAAGCAAAAAATAAATAATAAATTCACGAAGTTACTAAAAGGATTTTGATTCTAAAACTTTAGAAATAACACAACAATATCGCGTCATGTTGTAATGAAGGCTGTGTTTTATTTTTAGTAATGCAGATGCTTCGTTGCACGATTAAGCTTCCCAGTTTCTTCATCATCCATTTGGAATCGTAGTAAAGGTTCTTGCGCAAGAAGACAGTTCAACAAATATCCTTCCATGCCGTTTTAGAATATTTATATATCACAAAGAAAAATGCGAAAAAGAAAACGACAAAAAACATTCATTTATTTATTTTGATATTTTAGTGGAAATGTATTCTACGATGTCAGCATTCCAATTAATAGAATTTATTTAACGTTTTTATAACCATTCATCCATTGCATATATAGACACATGCATGACACACACATGGACACGTAGATATTGTAATAGCCATAAAATAAGTAAACAGTAGCAATGTTTTTTTCTCTAAAGAAAATAAAATCAGAATTGTATAATTTCTTGAGGCACACGTTGTAACCAAAACTGATATTATTATACCGATTATACGTTTTTAGTTCTGGTTAGCTAAGCGGTAGAATTTTATATTTGGCCCAGTCGATAAGGGCTGTAGAATACACAGAGTGCGTCTCTGCACTGGAGTAAGATTCCCCAAACGAGTGGCATGGATATGACAATAAACAATCTGATGGTGCAGCTCCAGTAATTATGCTTTGAACAATGCGGAGTACCCACTTAATGCCATTGCTCCCAGGTCCACTTGAAGGGGTACTCCATATTTTCCAATGCTCCAACATTACTGGGGCCTCACCATCAGATTTTAAGTGTCAAACCTAGGAGACTCCTTGGGGGTCGTCTTATGCCTCTCTAGAGATGCTGTCGGTGTATTTTACAGACCCTTCTGACTGGTTTGGTTTGGTTTCTTTGTTTAATGGCATAAAACAAAAAAAAATGTCGGTTATTTAATACCAAAGCTATTCTCCTAGAATAATAGTAGTGGTACTATTTAACCCATAGCTGGGAGGGTGAGGAGTTTCATACCTTTCCCAAGGGTATTTGCCCGAAAGTGAACGTAATAGCGCGACTGGAATACGAACTCGCTTACTACGATTCCGCAGTCCATCGCTTTAACCATTATACGAGGACACCCCCCCTTCTGACTTGGTAAATATCCTTTGAAAATTATGAGTAAATGTGTGATAAACTTTCTAATTAATCATAAATATCATGATACATGCTCATATAGTCATTCCAGAAGTAACATTTACCCCCCCTCTCTGTCTCTCTCCCTCTCATGTATATATGGGGGTGTCCTCATGGTGTTATGGTTAAAGAGATGGAAGACGGAATCGTAGTTAAGCAAGTTCGAACTCCAGTGGCACTATTTCGATCACTTTCGGACAACTACCCTTAGTAATCGTATGAACCCCTTATCTTCCCAGTTATGATTTTAATAGCGTCACTGCTGTTCTTCTAGAATATTAAACAACCTACAAAGGTTGATATGCCATTAAACAAAGAAACCGATTTCTTTCATACGCTTATAACCATAAGGTACTGTTTTTTTTATTATTTAGAGTGATCGATTAATTTTAACGATATTCCTACTTATCTAGGGTAATTTTACACCAAAATTTTAGGAAATCGGGCTCAATGTACGTTTTTATTAACATTTTTGTGCAGGTTCTTCAAGAATTTCTATCTTATAAAATATTTTGCAAACATGTATATTTGAAACATAATCGAGCACCAGCAGGTACTTCTATTCTAAGATAGAGTCGACCTGGGAGTAATGAAAATGAAAGGGTTCTCAACATTTACTAGATTTCAAGAACTTTAGCCTCATAACTAAATGCTGTTTAGTGTCATACCCTGGACACCCCTTTGTGCGTGAGCGTGTCGGTGTGTGGGAGGTATTAAACATCAGCAGAGGATGAAGTTACCATATTTTAAGGCCCACCGATTAGGAAATATTTTGTTTGGACTAACTCCATGTATTTTCGAGACAGTTGCGCTCGTAAGTAAATGGTTGGTTGGTTTTATGGCATCTTTACATTTGTTGTTTATTGGATCCCGATGTCAGTCTTTTCAAGAAACTATTTCTATTTGAGAATTTTTTTGCACTTAATCATGACGTTTTAAGTATTCCTAAGCAATACTAATAATTTTTCACAATGCAAAAAGCCTTATTCTCTGGAAGAGGTTGTTTAATATGTAAATCTTACAAAAAGTTTTCTTGATCGAAATTCACGCTGATATATTGGATTTTCAGCTACTTCAGCAAATATCGAATATTTGTTCGGATAAAAAAAGAAACGTCAATAAGGCTAAGTTGTTATTTGATGGGTCTCATGGGTTAGTATTCGCCCCATAAATCAGAATAAAATTGAAGTTAAAAGGAGAGAAAGAACATAAATGTCGCTGACTTTAGGGTAAAAGATCACCTTTGTCCAAGCCAGAAATAAACTGAATCGAGATGGAATACAGAGGAAGTACTAAAGAGAAAATACTAAATTGTAAACTTGCTGTAATAGCCGTCTCTGACGTATAAACGGGAAGAATTGGAATTCAAGTTTTTCCCATCATTGTATGTTGAGAGTCTAACAATGATAATTATTAACATGAAATTAGATCTATATAAAAAAAAGAAATGTATCAATTTATCATAATCATCTTAAAAATATAATATTTTGTGAAAACTCCTGTAAGTTTTGTAGAAAAATATTTCTCTTTTTAATACAACTGTCAGCTAAGATATTTCTTCCTTTTGTCTGTACTGGAAGTCCAAAGTAAGCAATAATTCTATATTGTAATTAAAATGGTTTCTATATTGTTTCTATATAAAATGGTTTATGCAATATTACTACTTTCTATCAGCAATAATCAGAGACAAGAAAAAAAGAAGATCGAGTTTATTTAATGATTACAACAGATCACATAGTTAAAGGGAAGGAAGTCGAAAAGTTGGAAAAATATCAAAGAACTTTAAAGATTGTGGAACATGAAGTTGACAGAGATACTAAACGTAGTTAACGCCCTTGGAACAGTGTCCAAGAACAAGGAAAATAAACAGGATGCACAAGAGGTTAAAAGAAAAATCGAGGCAATCCACACCACAATTTTATGAAAATCGACTTGGATACATAGAAGAGTTCTGGAGACCTGAAAATATTTGCAATCACTCAAAATCCAGTAAAGTACCATAAATAAGAGCTATTACGAAAATCTCGCGAATAATAATAATAATCTCACTCGAGAATACGCGAAAATGGCTAAAACGTGAAACTGAATCTCGTAGCTGCACGAAATAACGCCATAAAGACGTTATAAACGATAAAGACAAAACGATCAATCATATGACAATCGATTGCAACAAATTAGAACAGAAAGTGTATAAGACTAGACAAGACTGGAGGAGCAAGGTGGTCCACTGGGAATTGTGCAAGAAGTTGAAATTTGACCATACGAACAAATGGTATAGGTACAACCAAGAATTCATCCGGGAGAATTAACGCAATAAACTCCCCCTGGATTTTGAGATACAAACAGTTCACCTAATCTCGGCTAGACGACTAGACCTTATGAAAACAAAGGAAAGAAAACTTGCTAATTTTTTACTTTTTTGTTCTGGCTGACGAAAAAGTAAAACAGAAAAAATTGAAAAAAAGGATAAGTACGTGGTGCATTCAATACGTTTCCAGATTTTTTTGTACAGGCATTTAAAATTGTCGTAGAGTCTTGAAAAATCAGTATGTTATTGCTATACATCTTATGAGACGACGGACCAATTTTTTATGATATCATGTTCAAATGAACAGCTACAGCAGCAATTGGAATACACTCTACTAAACCCTGATTGTCACAGCTGGGGAAATTAAAAAAAGTAATCTGGACGCAAGGAGACTTTAGAAGAACGATATGCAATAAAATTCTGTTTCAAACTTGGAAAAATGCCACAGAAACGTATGGAATGATTCAGACTGCTTTTTGAGCATCTTGCATGAATCGAGCATCAGTTTTTGAGTGACATAAGAGATTCAAAGAAGACAGGGAGTCTGTGAGGGATGATGAGAGGTGTGGGAGGAGTAAGGAAGTCAATTGGTCAAAGGCTTAGGGCTAGGGTTACTATGTTGAGGTTTTAAGGGAGTTCAGGAAGGGATTCCTAGGGAAGAGGCCACCACTCGTCAAATCGGGTCAGTGGCATTTCCAGCAGGAAAATGCGCCAGTCCACAACTCCATCCTTGTCACAAACTATTTGACCAAGATTGGCATAAAGACAGTTCCTCACCCTCCCTATAGTCCAGACCTTGGTCCCTGTGACATTTGGTTATTCTCTAAGCTGATGTTATGTGACAATTGAGGAGATGAAAGAGGCTGTGACGAAGATCATTGACATGCTGACACAAGAGGACTTCGATTGGGCCTTCCAGAAGTTGTTGGAGCGATACAACAAGTGCATTGCAGCCGGAGGAAATTCCCTCGAAGGGGACTAGAGTTCCATGTGTGTAATATCAATAAAAGTTACCATACGAAAAAAGTTTGGAAACTTATTTTATGATCGTCATACCTCGAAATTTCTAAGGAAATAAAAAGAAAACTTGGGAAGATGAAAGTGACGATTTTAGCAATTGTAATTAGGTTACAGTCATCAAAGGCTTGATACAAGGACTGGGTGATGTGGAAAAAAGTTTAACGAGCAGAGACCATTCAAACTCCTGCATTATTGAGATCGGTCAAAATGCTGAGAAGATTCCTAGAGACCTGAAGAGACTTACCGTCACTCAAACTTCAGTGAAAGACCCTTACACACGCTGATGTGGAAAACTTTCCAGGTGCAATAGTAATAATAATAGGGTGATACAGACGAAACGGTCTGTTACATGATTCCTACTGTACCTTCTCCAAGCTCATGAGTACCGTTCCAAGTTCACCAATTACAATTGGTATCTACTTAATCCACATTGTTACAGCTTTCTCTCTTGTCTGACATGTTCCAAATAATTTTACTCTATTTTTGCCATTTTTTAAAAAAAATTTCAGCCTGTTGATCACCGGAACAGCAAAATCTCTAAGATGGTGAATTTTCGCTTTTTTTTTTCTAAAAATCCTTTCAAGATCTGCTCTTCTAATCGGGATGATGTGATCCGTCTGTATCACAAAATCCAAGAGAATATTGTGGGAATCATTATTTTTGACAGATTCTGGTCTGTGTTTATATCATTTGGTTGTATGGTGAAATCTAATCTCTTGCACAATTCCGAGTGGATTATCTTTCCCACCTTGCCCTACCTCGTTTTGTACTATTTCACATCATCCGCTTTACTGATTTGGTATTTTGTCTTTTTGTCTACATATTCTACATTTGCTATTCTGTTGTGTATTTTCAATTTTCGTTTTAATATAATTCTTTTTATGATATTGTTTTGTGCTGCTATAAAAAAAAACAAACTCAGGTCCTCTCTTGAGGTTTCCCTTTTGTAGTCATGACTATGTCTTTCATTGCGCAACTTCATGAGTTTTTGCAATGAAATACCAGTGCCCTTGTTTAACTTCAGATTTCGTTTTCCTTGTTTTTGCTATTTTTTTCTATCTATGCTGTTATCGGCTGCATAGATATTTAATTTTTGTTTGTTTTTAATGTTGTCCACGAGTTCTTGTATTGATTAATCTATGTAATCCTTTATGCCAGTGAGTCGTTTTCTTTATTTTTCTTTTTACATGGTTGAACCCTCCTGTTTTCATTTTACGAAATCTGAACAAAATATATTGTAGACATACTATTTTTACATTTTTCTATAAAGATCAGTGTCCGATTAGATATATAGAAATTTGTAGAACTTCTTAAATTCCCATTTTTTTTTAAATGATCATGAATTCTGAAATAATAAAAGTGTTAAAAAATGCCATAATATTATGCTTTGAAAAAAATACTTATCTTTGATCAATTCATAATATAATTTGTGGAATTGCAAAGAACAAAATAATACCAAGAAATTAATTTTTAGGAGAATTTGATTCATTTATATTATTTAATAGTTTTGATTTTTTAATGTTTTAAAACCTATTTTCTGTGTGTAAATAGATTATTGGTGTTTGTTTTAGACACACGTTAAAATAAATTAATAGTGTAAATAACATTTTGCAAAATCCGTGTAATTTACACAGGTCTCAGGTAGTTTTTACACCAGCATTAGCTATTGATCTTTCTCAGGGGTCTGAGTGACAGCAAGTCTTTACAAGCTTCCAGGACTCTTCTTCGTATTCTGGCTGATCTCTAAATGCTGTAATCTGGATGTTCTTCATTCGTCCTCCGATTTTAAACTTTTACAGCCCTTTTTCTTAGCTTTTGGGAACCGTTCAAAGCACACCAATTACAATCGCTATCACCGTCACCCTCATTTCCCACTGATATTTTAGTTCTCTAGTAATGTGTAAGTACTGGTCTCTCTTTTCGCTTTCTTTGATTTTCTCTCAGGGGATCGCTGGGATGGAAAATCCATTATACAACAATTTTTTTTTCGATAAAAATAATGATAATGGTCTTCGAGCCAGGAGTTTAAATATTTGTATTAAAAAATTTCTAAGAATTGTATGTGTTTATTCCCCAGAATGGATTCTGATTGGTGTATTTTGTTGTACGTAAAATTTTGATTCTTGCCCATTTCTCAGTGAATCACATTCCCAACCAAGTTTGGTCTAATCTTATATTCCTTTTATGCTATTTTCCACTATTCATTTATATTATAATTATTATCATTTTTTACTCCTTGAGAGTTTTTCACGTCAGCGTTAACTGATTGCCTTTCAGTGGAGTTTGAGTGACAACAAGTCTCTTCAAGTCTGAAAGACACTTCTCAGCATTCTGGCGGATCTCAACAATCCTGTAGTTTGGATTGTCTCCACTTGTATGCTTATTTAGAAGTCCTCAAGTACGTTTACAAATCCTTAGGTGACAATACTCACATGGTTGGTTGGTTGTTTGAGTTTTATGGCATCTCAACCTTTGTTGGTTATTTAATGCTAAATCCATTTTTAAACAAATAGTTATATTTCAAACAATTCAGTTTAGCATGAGTACTCTGTTTAATTGTAAAATCCTTTCTATTTCAAGCTACTCAGTTTATTCAAACAGTTCTTGTTCAGCTAATTCAGTTTAGCATTTCAAACAATTCAGTTTAGCATAAGTTCAGTTTCAATGTCAAAAATAGTTCCATTTCAAACAATTCAGTTTAGCATATGTACGCAGTTTAAATGTAAGTACACAGTTTAATTGTCAAAAACATTTCTATTTCAAGCTATTCAGTTTTATGAAACAGTTTTAATTAAAGCAATTCAGTTTACCATAGATATGTCATCATCATCATGTCGCGCCGCCAGCGCGGATATCCCTGACCCTCTCTCGCCATTTCTCCCTATCATTCATCGCCTCCGGCAGGTCTTCAGGGTTACATCCTGTGTCCTCATGTATGTAAGTTCGTGCTGGTCGTCCTACTTTTGCACATCCATATGTGGGGGTCCACAGGAGTACATCGCTTATGAGCTCGTCCTTGCTTCTCCAGCAGTGTCCCGCGTGTCTGGTTCGTCTGACTTGTATAGTTTTCGTGATGGGGGGCAAGTGTCCGTATAGTTGGAGTCTCGTGGGGTGTTGTCGCCAGGACTTGTTTAATACTGCTCTCAACATTCTTGTGTAATTTCCGTCTAGTTTCAATTCCAGCCGCTTCGTTAGCGTCCATGTGGTGCATCCATATAGCAGTATCGACGCAACCGCTGCCTGGAAGAAACTGCGTTTCATTTTATCAGTTAGGTCCAACTTCCATATGATCGAGAGCCTATCGATAGCTGTCCATGCCTTCGTCAGTCGTGTGTCGATGTCTTTTTCGGTTGATGAGACGCTACTTCCTAGGTAGGTGAATTTGTCTACTAGTTTCAGAGAGGCTCCGTCTAGTGTGGCAATGTTGCCCGTTTGGTTGTAACACATATATTCAGTTTTGTTTGCATTGACATGGAGGCCAATGCCAGCTGCGGCTCGTTCCAGACTATGCAGTAGTGTCTCTGCTTGATGAGGCGTATTCGCTAGTAACGCCAAGTCATTAGCGTAGTCGGCGTCCGTGATTGTTTTTGCGGGGTACCTTTTGCTTCTTCTCTTAGTCAGCTCGAAGTCATTTTCTCTGATTTTGTCGATCAAAGTCCTAAGCACATAGTCTAGACAGATGATAAAGAGGTACGGGGCTAGTATGTCTCCTTATCGTACTCCTGCAACAATGTCGAAGTATTCCGTGTCTCCATCTGGTGAACGTACTTTCACTTTGGTGTTTCTGTAGAGAATCATTATCGCTGCTACTGTTTCTTTTGGTAGGCCGTATGCTAGTAGGATTTGCTCCATCTTCCCTCTGTGTATGGAATCGAAGGCCTTGGTAAAGTCGACAAATAGTAATGTCGCCTGTAAGTTTTTTGCCCGAAGGCCTTCAAGGATTCTATGGATGGTCAGTATTTGTGAGGTTGTGGATCTATTTCTCCGGAAGCCGTTTTGGTTTTTCCTAAGGATGTTGTCTATTTTGGGTTCTATGCGGTTTCGTAGTAGGGCATTGTAGATTTTGGCTGCTATGGATGTAAGTGTTATCCCTCGGTAGTTCTTGGCTAGTCCGAGGTCGCCTTTTTTAGTGAATTGAAGGATGCATCCCTTCGTCCATCTTTCTATCCTATTTTGACTATAGACTGCGTTGCATTGCCGGAGCAGTATATCGTCGAATTGTCTAGTCTTCCACACTTCTGGGGGGATCTCGTCTAGCCCTGCTGCTTTCCTATTTTTAATTCTTCAGAGAACTGAGTCGAGTTCTTCTTTGGTGAAAGGACCTAGTTTAACGTCTAATTGCTTACTAATAATTCTAGTGATCGGTTCATCCGTTATTTCCGGTGGGTTTCCTAGTAGATTTTTGAAATACCGTTCCCACAGTTTTACTCTTTCTTGTTGGCTTGCAGCTTTCAATTTTGCTTTGGCTGTGCTCTTCCTTCTACTTACTTCGTTTATTGTTTGCCAGGCTATCCTGGATTGTCTATCTTCCACCGAGTCTCTAATCTTATCTATCTGATTTTGTATGTATTCTGCCTGTTCTTTTAGGTATATTCCTGTTAATTGATGTTGAGCCTTTTCTAGTTTTCGTGCATTTGTGTTTGTTGGGTTCTTTTGATAGCTTTTGGGGGCAGTTTTCACAAGTGCACGTTTTTCTCTAACCGCTGGCGTTTCCCAAGGGGCTCTATATTTAGTTCTAGGTTTTGTTGGAATACACTTTGCTGCCGCCTCAAGGTGTGCTTCTACAAAATTTTCATATTCGTCATTTGGGGTACCTTTTTCTGCCTTCTCTTGTAGTGCTTCGAATATGTTTCTTAATTCTAATGCATATTTATCTCTAATATCTCTGTTGTTGAGTAGGGCCCAGTCATAGTGCTTGGTTGTCGCTTTACGTGTGGCGTATTTTCGTAGGCTTAGACGTACTTTGGCCGTAACTATTCGATGATCGGAGGACACACCCTCGAAAGAGGAGTATGCCTCACAATTCATCGCACTGTTTTTCCATTTCCCGTTTATAAGGACGTAGTCTATCTGTGCTTTACTCTTATTCGCGTATGTGTAGGTCCATAATTTCCCTTCCCTTTTTTGAAAGTTTGTATTGAGGCATGTTAATCTATTTTCTATCATGAAATCTATTAGATGTCGTCCATTCCTGTTTGATGCGTTGTGTAGGCTGTATTTGTTGTGTCTGTTTTTCCCGATTTGTGCATTCATATCTCCGCCAATGACTAGCAGGTTGTGTTTCGGAATGCTACGTACTAGGGAGGATAGATCTTCGTAGAAGGTGACTATTTCGTTTTCTTCGCTAACATTGGTAGGGCTGTAGCAGGAGATAATTGTTGCTTTGGGGTTGCCATTAAACGTTGCGGCCATCATCCTAGGTTGTATTCTCTCAATGTTGTTCAGTGTTTTTAACGCTCTTGGTCCTAGAAGCATTCCCACCCCTCCTACCGATGCATTGATAGAGTTTTTCCATGCGGATACAGTCACCAGCATCCATCCATTACCAGTTTCGTGATACTTGATATCTTTGGTGTGTGTGTATCGGTACTCTTGTATGCAAATTATGTCTATCTTATGTTCTACGGCTGATGCAGTCAGCTCTGATAGTTGACCTATTCTATTCAGGGTTCTCACGTTAAATGTCGCTATCTGTATTGTTTGTTGGCATCTTAGTAGTTTTTGTTTGAGTTTGAGCTCTGTAGCTGATTTTTTCGAACACTGAGGGCAGGGCTCCAACCTCAGCAGGACGCGCCCCTTTTTTACCCGCGCGAAGAGCGATGCAGTTTATGTATCTGGTTTGAGTACGAGTCATGGTTATCTTTCGATGGCTGTTTTTATTCTCATCTATAGAAGCCACTCTTATAGATGAGCAGCAGTAGTTCCCCGATCGAACTGACAATCCTGAGCGTTAAGCCGCAGGACTCGCACGTACATCACGCTGCTTCCCATTTGTATGTGTTAGAAAAAAAAAAAAAAGAAAAAAAAAAAAGAAAAATGAAAAAACACTTTTTTTTTTTTTTACCTTAAGTTTTAACTTAGTTAATGTCCAAGACTGCTGTCTGTTAAAATTCAAAGACATTTTGGGGTATATTTCAGCCTATCATCCGATTCCGGCCCTGACAGGTTTTTATTTTATTGGTGGAATTCGATTTTTGACTTCGGCTGCTTTTTTTTTTTCTAATTTTTAACTGAGAGTGTGCAATAAGACTTCTAAGCTTAAGAAAGTTCTATTTCTGTTTGCCCTGTATACTAACGCATTCGACCAGCGTCGTTATACGTCATTTTATTTTATTTTATTTATTTATTTATTTTATTTTTTATTTTATTTTTTATTTTATTTTTATTTTTTTTTTTTTCCTTGGGGGGGCAATTTTGGGGTTTCTTTAGCAAATTAAGAAGTTCGTCTTCCAAAAGTAAAGTTTTCCCTGAAAATTAAGTCGCATAAGTCTTCATTCTTCATTTAAACAACACAGAATACAGCTGAGATTTAAGACATTACTATTTTAAATCAAATGTGCATTTTAAATGAACAGTTTAGTAGAATAAATTTACTGACCTCTGTGAAAAAACTTCTGGAAACGGAATCACTTCCAACGTATGCATACTATTTCAACAAATGAAGGATTGAATTATTACTAATTTTTAATAGTATTTATATTAAAGGTTCCACTCCTATATCATGGTCATCTACTGGGGTGGACAGAGAGAAAGAGAGAAAGAGAGAAGAGGAGTCAACTCTTTTATGGCTTTCGTCTTTAGCACGTGTTAGACTACATTTGAGGTGTTTTGGATATTTTTTTTCTTTCTTTTCTTGGGGGGCAGTTTTGGGGTTTTCTTTAGCAAATTTAGAAGTTCGTCTTCCAAAAGTAAAGTTTTTCCTGAAAATTAAGTCGCATAAGTCTTCATTCTTCATTTAAACAACACAGAATACAGCTGAGATTTAATGTGCATTTTAAATGAACAGTTTAGTAGAATAAATTTACTGACCTCTGTGAAAAAAACTTCTGGAAACGGAATCACTTCCAACGTATGCATACTATTTCAACAAATGAAGGATTGATTTATTTCCATTTACATTCAAATGGTAGGCACAAGGCCTCAAGTTTTTTTGGGGGGAGGGGAAGGGATCGGTCATGCGATTCTATATGTTCTACGGAACCTAGCTAGCCACATTCGCCGACACATTCAACAATACAATATATATAACCATCCATCCGTCACCATATGCGCAGCAATTACCAAAATACCACATGTACTCTATGAGAGAAGCCTACTTAAAACCCGAAAGTGATGAATGATTTTTATTCATGATTTATATACAATGAATGTGATGGGAATGGGAGAAAACCCCGAAATAAATGAAAAACAAGGAAAAAAATCCCCGTTTGGTTGCCCTCCCATCCCCCCGTCTCTAAGATCGGAGGCCGACTGTTTTCCGGGGTGAAAGGAACCGAAAACAAGCCGGGCCTACCCTAGGTGGGACAGGGATCCTAATCTACAGGGGTAAAAGAAATAAAGGGTCGGGCGCGGTATGGGTTGATAAAAGCGGGTGATATGATTTTATATGTACATATGAGTGTTCAAGATCTTCGGTAATCGTGGACTGGGACACGGGTTGAGGTAGAAAAATAATGGGGATGGGGAAGATCTTGAGGACTAACAACTGGATGACGGGGACAATGACTCAGAACATACTGCTAACTAGGTATCTAGGTACCAAAGAAAAGGGAAACAGTTCTACTCACCAAGGGTGGGGTCCCTAAGGACCCGTGCCGTAGACGCCATGAGACGGCAGAGGAGGGAAGGATGACTCCAACATTGCCCCCTTTCGCACGACCAGGCTCGCTGCATTCACCCACCTTTTGCTGAATGTTATGCGATCCAAGCGTTTTCTACCGCATCTGATTTTGACCCTCAGCTGATGCCGAAAATACAAAACCAGATCCCGATGAGAAAAGGTTGCATCGTCATACAATCCCTTGTTTCGCGTCGTCCACACCACCATTCTAGCTACAGCTAGGATCGCGAGAAACACCACACGCTTCTCACCCTGAAACGGAGGAAGGACGTTGTCTACGACGTAACCAACGTCGAGCAGCACGAGCTGTTTGGGCTCGATGCGAGCCGTCCACTCGCCGACGTGATCCCAGAACGGACGAACTCGCTCGCAGTAGTAGAAGGCGTGCTCAGCCGTTTCTTCCAAGCCACTGCCGCAGCGAGGGCAATCAGGCATGTCTGCCAGGCCCGCTCTGTAATTCAAGCCGACAAGGGGTAAAGCATTTCGCACAAGTCGCCAGGTGAGCGAGAACTCGGAGTTGTTCAAGAAGCTCGATCCTGGCGCCCAATTCCAATGAGAGCGGATCTCCTCCGTCGTCCAGCCGCGCCGCTCACTGAGAGGATCAGAAGCGGAACCCACCACTAGCTCCCGATATAGTTCTTTTCGAGGCCGTGAAAGGTCACTGGACCCAAGAAAGTTACGAAGGGCCTTTCGGCACTCGCGGACAAACAGCGTTTCGCCCAAAGGCTTACGTTGACCTTCAGACTTTGGGTCTGACTGGAGGCGAGGAAAAGTCCGACTCGCCTTCAGCCTCCACACTGCAGTCCCCGTCAAGACTCTGCCCAGGTAAGCAAGTCTTTCAGCAAGCCAGTGGCTCTCCAGATCAGGCATACCCAGACCCCCGTTGCGTGTGCGTTGGATACAGACCTGCCTACGGACCATCGGCCTTGCACCTCCCCAGAGCAATCTGGAAAGGGATCGTTGCAGTGCCAACTGACGTGCCTTAGGCAGAGGAAGTACAGCCAATCGGTAGAGGATCAGGGGGAAGACGTACACGGCGCACGCATCGGCCCTGCCCTTTAAGGACAACCTCCTTGAAAGCCAGATTCCCACCTGAGCATTCACCTTAGCTTGTACCTCCGACCAATTTCGCTCCAGTTGGAGGCCGGGTCCGAACCACACCCCAAGGATGCGGACGGGTCCGTCACTCCAGCGGAAGGGCCCCGGAAGAGTATCGCTACCCCTCCAAGCACCGAGCCGCAAACCTTCGCTTTTGTCGAAGTTGACCTTGGTCCCTGCAATCCGCTTGTACTCGCTAACCGCCTTCTTCACAGCCTTTATATCCAGACGGCGGGATACAAACACTGTGATATCATCGGCGAACGCGGAAACCCTTGCCGAAAGAGGGCCAGCAAAAGGGACACCGCGCAGGGCCGGAGTCGTCGTCCTATCCCTAAGCCTACGGAGCAGGGGCTCCAACGCGAGGACATAGAGAAGAGGAGACAACGGGCAGCCCTGCCGGACCGAACGCTCGATCGCGAAAACCTCCGAACGCCTTCCGTTCACCTGCACCACTGCCTGAGGGTTGTGGTACATCATGCTAATCCATCTGCGGAACTCCGGTTGGAATCCGGCAGTCTCCAAAACAGTCGCCAAAAACCGATGGTCAACCCTATCGAAGCCCTTGGACTGATCTAAACTGATCAGCGCGGCCTCGGTGCCGTCTTCTATCCCCTCTAGGACCTCGCGAATCAAGTGCAGGTTGTCCTGGATCGATCTTCCCTTCACAGCAAAGGTCTGCTCGGGGCCGATCAGATCACTAATGACAAGCTGTAAACGATTCGCTAAGACCCGGGCCAAAATCTTTAACTCTGTGTTAAGCAGAGTTATGGGCCTGTAATCATCTAAGCCCTCCCAAAATTGCCTGCCACCTTTCTTCAGCAATGTGATCACGCCCTTGGTAACGCTACCAGGGATGGCTCCCTGGGCGAACCAATGGTTGAACATATCCGTCAGAATAGGCACAAACATGTGCGACATCCTCAAGTACACTTCGTAGGGCAAACCATCCAGTCCCGGCGACTTGTTCAGGCCGACCTGCTTCAACGCGTCACGGACTTCGCATTCAGTAACCACACCCTCGCAGCCAGCCGCTTCCGCCGCCCCAAGGCGGGGAAAGTCGGCAAGATAGCTACGAAACTCCCGGATCGGGAGATAAGTGCAGCGGGCAAAGCGACCCCGAAAGTGCGCCTGAAAGGCATCACGTATCTCACGACTCGAACGCAGCAGTCGCCCGTCCGGGGCCTTGACAGAAACGATATACCGATCGGGGAACCTTCGCACTTCTTCTTCACGCGCAGTCGCGTTCGTCTTCACAGCTTCGTTGAGAACTCTCTTTAACCTAGATCTAACTACGTATCCCTTGTAGCGCTCGCTACTCTCGCGCTCAAGGTCCCCCCTAGCTAGCTCTACGTTTAGTGAGTCCCCCCCAGCCACCGCCCGGGAAAGTCTATCTTCTATAGATTTCGCTTCATTGGCCCTATCTAAATTGAGCTGTTGACCGTACTTGGTAGCGAAATCTCTAATCCTATGCTTAAGAGATCCCCACCACCTATTCCCGGTAACCGCCCCCACTAACGCCCGCTTGATTAGGGATTCCAGCCGCTCCCGGAAGTAAGGAGGTATTGAACTTCCAGTAGCCGGCCAGACTAGGCCTATCAGCTAACCGTAGACTGACGCTCATAAGTTTATGGTCAGTCCACGCTATCAAGTGGAACGTGGGACAACTAACAAAATCGATGTCAGCTCTTCTAACAAACACTCTGTCCAAGAAGGTACCCACTTTGGCAGAGGGCGAGCTTTCTAACCACGTCCACATCTCCCGCCCTGGGTGATCAAGACGAAACCTGTCGACCAGATCATGACGAGTCATGAGGCCGGCAAGGCTGCTATCACACCTTCCCCATCTACTAGCTCCCCGCCCGACCTTATCTATCTTGGTATCAAGGATCGCATTCCAATCACCCATTAAGACTAGCCGCTTCGAATCGTCCAGGAACGGCGCCAACCGACGAAAAAAGGGAACCCTCTCCGCAGCGAAATTGGGCGCATAAACCGCAACCAGACGAAACTTGAAACTTTTCACGGCAACATCGGCCACAACCAGTCGGCCCCCGTCACCTGCAAAAACAACGTCAACATCGGCATCAAGGCTGCGTCCAACTAGCAAGGAAACCCCAGCGCTGGCACGGCTGCCATATGCTGAAAAAACATTAAAATCCTTCTCCAGCACACGACAGTCCACACCGCAAGTGAAGTGAGTTTCTTGCACTGCAGCAACATCTACACCGAGAGTTTTGAGTTCACCAAGCAAGCGCGTACACTTGCTTGAATCCCCTCACATTCAACGTAGCAAGGTTAAGAGCCATCAATCCCACTTACCTTACTCACTGTCGACTACGGGCCGGAAATCCTTGGGAGTAAGGAGGCCGACGGCCTGATGCAGGGATCCAGTACCGAGCTCAGTGCTAACCCGGTCGTCTCTGGTGATTCCCCCGACATCCATGGGGTACCTCAATTTTAATGACCTATAGAAGGAAGGGTGAACTAAAATCGGGACCCTTCCCGCACAGTATGGTAACATTTTTCGTAGCATTGCATTAGTAGTGTCGGCTAACATTACGTCCGCCCGACTGGCTTCCTCAATAAAAAGCCAAAGCTCCTTAGTTCGGTTACCAGCCGCACGGACGAATGTGGTCAACATTGGTGCATTCTTAAAATTGTACGGATTGGTAATGTCCGCCTTATCGATTGTCTTAAGAGCCAACAGCGGCTTAAGGGCTTTTTTGAGGACATGGTCTAGGTGCTGGGGCTCCAATATGTCCTCAGAGAAGTAGAAAGCGTTTGTCGCCCGTCGCACCTCAGTTGAGACTGACTGCGAGCGCTGTTTTGTTGCTGATGGTGGAGGGGTTGATGTTCTGGTCACCGAATGGGACCGTGTGATTAGTTTAGGTGTGGTGATGGGAGATAGTGAAGGTGATTGTGGAGAAAGTGGGAAGTCGTCAGTAGGGGTATTTTTGGATTGTTGTGGGAGCGGGATTAATTGGGCTGGTCTTTCGGGTCTGACGGGTGATTTTTTGGTGTTTTCATCCCCCTTTGGTTGAGACTGGGATGGTGTTTGGGGATGCTTTGATTGAGACTGGGATGGTGTTTGGGAATGTACTTTATTGTCTTTGGTGTGTTTATTCATGTTTTTCCTCCCCCTTTTTTTGAGACTGGGATGGTGTTTGGGGATGCACTTTATTATCTTTAATGTGCTTTTTCTCGCCCCCGTCCTTCTGCGAGTCCCCACTGTCCCTACGTCTCTTCAGATTGACTGCGACTTCCATACTTTCTGTTGTATCTTTGGTTTTCCTTTGCTTAACTGTTGATGATGATGATGATGATGGATTTGCAGTATGTACTGGCTGTTGTTGAGTCTTTGCTACTGCTGATGATGGTTGTTGTTGCTGCTGTTTTTCAGTTATAGTAGTCTTAGTAGTGACGGTGGTTGTTGTGTTTGCCTTAGCAGAGGCCTTCTTTTTTTGTTTTCCTCTTTGTACCTGGGTCCACCCCTCTTCATCTTTATCGGGGTGGTCCCCAGTTTCTGTATTGGGACTATCACAAAGTACTATCGCCGTTGCTTTTGTGGAAGATGTAGTTGCTGCTGCTGCTACTGCTGTAGTTGCCATTGTCTGGCCTGGTTGCATTATCTTTTGAGGGCAGGATTTGGAAAAGTGCCCCAGCTGTTTACAGTTCCAGCATTGGGGCTTCCTGCCCTCCACAACCACCGTCATTACTTGTGTCTCATACTCGATAGTATGGGGAATGGCTCCAAATCCCCCTCGGTCCAAACACATGGTGAAGACGTAATCACCGTGCGCTGTCCCGGTGCTAGACTTGGCCTTGATGATATTTTCTATCTCGCCGTGTTTGCATAGATATGCCGCCAGCACTTCCTCGTTAAGTTCTATCGGGACATTACACACGGTGACACGGATCCGTCGTCTCCCCATGTATTCGGGCTGGAGCCTGAAGAATTTGGAGTTTATACTCTCTCCGGCCAGCTTGGCTGCCAGTTCCTGGGATGGTTGTAACACATCCCAGGTGGCAAAACTGCGTCGGCAGTAATATTTCGCCGGGATTCCTGCTCCTTTCAGTAATTCCTCGAAGGTCTCCTTTTTTATATCCGGCCAACCTTTGCGTCTTCAAGTCGGTAATAACAAATGAAATTGTTTTTGGTTTCACTTGCTCGACTAATTCAGGGATCGGAAAAATCCTATTTCTGTCAAAGTATTTGACGTATTTTTCCCTTAACTTTTCAAAATCCATATTGCACGCATTCTGTGTAATTTTTATCCGACCAGGAGGCCGGCAATGAAGGCACTTTTTGTGCGGGCGGAATGGTACTACTGGCCGGAGAGAGAGTCGGCCATTTGTTTTCTGGTTTGGAGGGAGGAATTATGCCGTCAAAAATGTCAGTAAGCGACGGAGATGGTGAAGGTGTCGCTACTGGAATTGGGGATTCGGCTGCCATAGTTGCTTATCAGGCAACCACGCAAGACGAAAAGTTCTTTTGTTTCCGGTGTGTGAAAGATGTAACGTTGTTATTTTTTCAAAACAGACGAGTTCCAAAAACAAGCTTTGACCCCCCCTCAGCAAACAACTAACAATTGTTTCGGGGAGGGGGAGTCAACAAGCAATTTCAACAAGAACAAATAACAGTTTTTAGAACAAGAACAATTTTTCAACAAGAATAATTTTTCAACAAGAACAATTTTTCAAACAATCAACACTCACTTGTCCGCAGGATTAAGTGACAGCGTGACACCTATTTTTGTCAATCCAACAAATGAAGGATTGAATTATTACTAATTTTTAATAGTATTTATATTAAAGGTTCCACTCCTATATCATGGTCATCTACTGGGGTGGACAGAGAGAGACAGAGAGAAAGAGAGAAGAGGAGTCAACTCTTTTATGGCTTTCGTCTTTAGCACGTGTTAGACTACATTTGAGGTGTTTTGGATATTTTTTTCTTTCTTTTCTTGGGGGGCAGTTTTGGGGTTTTCTTTAGCAAATTTAGAAGTTCGTCTTCCAAAAGTAAAGTTTTTCCTGAAAATTAAGTCGCATAAGTCTTCATTCTTCATTTAAACAACACAGAATACAGCTGAGATTTAAGACATTACTATTTTAAATCAAATGTGCATTTTAAATGAACAGTTTAGTAGAATAAATTTACTGACCTCTGTGAAAAAACTTCTGGAAACGGAATCACTTCCAACGTATGCATACTATTTCAAAGTTCTATTTAACTCATATATAGGGCCCTGTCAGGTGCTACCATTCCGGACTAGAGTGAACCTGGGAGCAATGGCAAATGAAGGGGTGCTCAACATTAGATTGTTTAGTGTTTTATCCAGGACACTCATTGGGGGATCTTACCCCTCTGCAGAGGTGCAGTCGGTGTATTCTACAGCCCCAGCCGACTGCGTAAGAGTAGCCAAAGCATCAATTACAATTGGTATAACTGTCACCTTTATCCTCCACATTTTTTTCCATTCCCCAGCAAGGTCTAGGTATTTATCCTTCTTTTCTTTTCTATCACTTTTATTCAGTGGTCAGCTGGAACAGCAAAGTCTACAATTAGGAAGTTCTCTTTCTTTTGTTGATTTTTATAAGGTCTGGTCGTCTGGCCGAGATTAGGTGATCCGTTTGTATCTCAAAATCCCAGAGGAATGTGTGCCTCTCATTCTCCAGAACTGATTATGGGTTGTGACGATACCATACGTTCGTATGGTCAAATATAATTTTTTGCACGTTTCCCAGATGACCACCTTGCCCACCCAGTCTTGTTTAGTCTTATACTCTTTTTGGTTTAATTTGCTTAATAATGTGATTGATCGTTTCGTCTCTTTCATCACTTAACCTACACCAGCAGTTTTGTTGCATCTTATCTATTCTTGCTTTGTTATAATTGGTCGTTATAGCGTATTTTTGTGTTTATATAAGAGATTCAGTTTCTCTCTAAGGTTTCCTTTCTTAGCTACGTCCACGTTTTCCCTCGTGAAATATCGCTTGTTAGTCGCTTAAAACGTCCACTGAGTTGTTTTATCAGTATCATAATTTCTATCATTACTGCTATTATTATTATCATTATTATTATTATTATCATTATTATTGAGTGATTGACTTTATATGTGTACATGGAAGAAATTTTGAATAAGAATTATGTAAAATAAAAAAATATTTCTCGAGGTTTCATAAATAACGCTGAAACATTTCGTAATCCTTATATATCATCCAGCTATGAAGAGAACAAATAAAGGTAAGTTAAGTGCACAATCCATCATTACCACATGCACATATAAACATATAGAAAAATACATCAATAAATAAAGAGACATATATAGAGATATAGATATTTCCTTTGGAATCGCATGGGTATACAATAACTTTTGTGGAAATTAACAATAAGATGTATTATTGCGAATCTCATTGAAGTGAGTTTCGAAAGTAACAGTGGGAGAAAGAGAAAAAGAAAGAGAATGTGTGTGAATGTGACAGTGAGATAGAGTGAGATAGAGAGAAAAAGAGTTAGAGTAGAGTCGCAGTAATATTCAAAAAGACTCTTTTGTTTTCTATTTAAGGAGTGAGAGTTGATTACGTTGTTTTTGAGTTATGTCCGAACAGATTTGTCATCTGTCTGTCATTCAAGTGACTTCTCATAAATTTGAAAGTATCATATTGAGCAATGAAACTTTTTTCAGTTGATAAAAAGAGAAGCTAACATATATTTGATATAATCTCGATTGAATGCACTAACGTGTTTTCCTGATTAAAAGTCATCACAAATCAATGGCCTCCACTTGAGATCAGAGTACAAAATTAAAATATTTACAAATAAATGCTACTTGAGAATAAACGATGAGGTAGTAATATTGTGAAAACACTTTTCTCAAAATTTGTTTTATAATTACTAGAATTTTTTTTTCTATTATCGCAATCCTTATTTGCATGATTTATAGATTTCTAAAAGTTCTCATTACCTTTGTAAATATGTATGTAAATATAAGGCAACAGAAATGCATATCACATCAAGAATTATATTAGAAAAATCCCATTAAAATGCTTTTAGAAGATAAAATAATTTCCAGTTCAACTTGTAAGTGAATGATAATTTTCCAGGATTTGCATTCACATTTTTAATCATCCGAATTTTCCATATAATCAATACCACTATGAACTCCTTCTACCTATTCTACATCGAATGCACTATAAAATCATTGAACAGGTTGTTACGACGGTAACCCATGTTCAGTTGTCTTCTCATAACAGCTAGATGTTAAATCATTTAATCTTATATTTCATTTTATTTATAAACCCGTTTTTTCTTGTTCTTTCAATAAGATATATCATATAAAAATGTATAACAGTTTATCCCAAATATTTTAGTGTGTATCAAATCAATCAGTAACATAACCAGTGCATTGGTATTGATATGGTATGATATAATACACACACGTACACACATTGGCATGAACCAGACATGCAGGACACTGCTAGAGAAGCAGGGACGAGCTCTTTAGTGATGTATTCCTATGGACCCCCACATATGGCCGGGCAAAAGCAGGACGACCAGCTCGAACATACATTCAGCAGCTATAAGAGGATACGGGATGTGGCCCTGAAGACCTACCAGAAGCGATGAACGATAGGGAGAAGTGGCGAGAGAGGGTCAGGGATATCCGAGCCTGCGGCACGACATGAAGATGATATATATATATATATATATATATATATATATATATATATATATATATATATGTGTGTGTGTGTGTGTGTGTGTAAGAAATATTATTGCTGGTCAAATGATAGAACAGTAAATATTTTAAATTGAAGAGGCCCACAAATGAATTTGCTACATTAGAATTTATCAAATGAAACCATGCTCAACGCGTGTTTCAGACATCTGTAAGCTAATAATGGTTAGGAGATTTTTTGGGGTTATATACGGAAGATTGTTTTGATCGGGTTGTGATTCTTTTTCATTACAGGATTTGTGTCAGTGGATGCCCTATTGGAGTTAATTGTGCGTGAAAACGTTTGGCTTCTGCAGATGTTTCCTTCCCTCGAAAATATGGAAACATGAGGGTACGCTGTGTCATTGTGAGTGTTTGCATGTATACACATTTATAGTTAGGGTTGAGTTTTAATTTTTTATTTCTTTCTCCCTGAATTGAATTTGAGATTGTCTTTGTATGTGTAAATTTTGTGTGTGTGCGTGTGTGTGAAATTAAGGTAAGTTTAGTGTAGGTTTAAATTTATGCATGATTTTTTCTTTCTTTTATAATAATGAAAAGTCGCTAATAATTTCGTATTTTAAAGAATCCCATTATACATTATGGACTCTAAAATTGATCTCGACGTATGAGTTCTCAAGAGCTCATGTAAAGTTGTAAAATGATGAACAACCTGCAGTCGTTATTTTAATGATTAAAGACTCTGTTGAATCAGCTAAACTCTATAGAAATGTGGTTACCACAAAATGAATTTTTTCGTTGTGCTATGGTTTACGTCGTAAGAAAATATATATGATGTACCCAGTTCAGATACTGGAAGATGCTGTTTGTATATCCGATTTTTAAGTGAGAATAAGTCTGAATTTTATATTTAAGTCTGCTGGGAATGTACAATACGAAAACTGCCCCTCAGGACTGGAGAAAGACCCCACAAAAGAGTGTCCTAGATATTGATCCAAACCATCTGATGAAGTGGCTCCACTCCTGGAGGGTTAGGGAATGTGGAGCACTCATTTATTGCCATTATTCGTCGCTCCACTCTGACCTGGAGAGGTAGTACCGGTCAAGGACTAATATATGGGTCATATAGAATTGCTTTATCATTCAATGAACCATTCAAAAGTGTTAAAACAAATGAATATTAACAAAGTGAACTATTACTGTTAGATTGTAGTATTTGAGAACATGTAAGTGTGGGCAAACAAATGAGCACCGGTTTGTTTAAATAAATATGAACTAGCATTAGATAATGTACAAGGATAGATATGCTATAGAACACCACGAAGCAAATAACCATCTAGATTCAAAACCCAAAGATTTTTTGCCCAGTTGGCTTGGGAAAACCCCCCTAATGAGTGTCCTGCCTATGACACTAAACAATTTGATGGTGAAGTTCCTGTGATGCTGTAGCTTTGGGAAAGGCAGAACACCTTTTCATTGACATTGCTCCCATGGCCACTCTGGCGCGGAATCGTATCACCTGATATGGCCCTATGAATAGCTTAAAGAGAACTAAATGCATACTTATGCTAAACTGAATTGTTTGAATTAGAACTGTTTGATTAAACTGAATAGCTTGAAATAAGGAAATATTTCAAGCTAACATTTAAACTGCGTGCTTATCCTAAACTAAATTGTTGGAAATGGGACTATTTTTGCCATTGAAACTGTACAAACACTAAAATGAATTGTTTAATATAAAACTGTTTTTGACATTAAACTATGTGTTAACAAAATCTGTGCTTATAATCAACTGAATTAGCTGGATTAGAACTGTTTGAAAAAAAAAACTGAATAACATGAAATGAAAATGTTTTTAACATATAAACTGTGTACTCATGTTCAACTGAATTTTTGAAATAGAACTGACTATTTGTACAAAAATGGATTTGGCGTTAAATAACCTACAAGGGTTGATATGCTACAAAACACAACTAACCAACCAACCAACCAACCAAGGATTTTGTTTCATGGAAATGTTTTCTTAATGGTTCAGGAAATCGGTGTTCAATCCCAGGTCCAGTCATACCAAAAACTCAAAAAATGGTACTCGAAGCCGCTTATTTAACTCTCAGCATTAAAAGGTACGGATACAAGGTAAAATGGCCCTATCAAGAGGAAGGAGTAGCGCCTTCCCATGGTAATTGGGTTATAGCTAATTAAAACGGAAACTTCTTGTCGCCCTTTTACAATGATCACCAAATTTATTTTTACGTTATATATATATATATATATATATATATATAATGCAAAAATGAATATAACACTGTCATCTCATTCGTTTTTTTTTATATATATTTACCAAAACTATGACAATATCATGGAAGGATATGGATTATTTTTTTCAAAGCAATTGCTGTTGGCTTCAATCATAGCCTTGAAACGAGTTTGGCATATCCTTCAAGCTTTCCCGACAGTTTACATATTTCAATCGGTAAATGATGCAGTTATCCTTGTCTTCAGTTCATTCTTAGTACTGCACGGAATTTTGTTGGGATTTCGTTCAACCGCCTCTACACACACTCTTAATATTCAAGGGGACAGAAATCTGACAATTTACACAGCCAGATTTTAGTGGTTTTGTGTTAGCAGAACATTTTATCAGTCTACATTGGGTTTTCTTGCCGGCGAAGCATAGGACAGAATCTTATTGCCAGTCTTCCAAAAACCAGCCTCTCGATTAAGGCCAGCACGTTCTCATCTAGGCACTTAATATAGGCCTCCGTGTTGAGTCTGAAGTCGAAGTCATGAAGTCAGGTGAATAGAAGCATAATAGCAATATAACAATTGACCACGCAAACACTATGATTTGACCAAGGTGTTTGATCTTTATTACTATCGGTATATCTAGTGGAGATAGATTATGCCTACGGTTGTTCAGTGAGTTCACATTCTGATCCTGGTGACAGTTTTTTTCCTATGTGGCAAAGAAAATCATACTCAGTTAGAAGTGATGATTCAGTTTGTTCCAAAGCTTTGTCACGCAAAATTTCCTCTTCTGCTTCATGGCCTGGGATGAAAATTAGCCCTTTCTTATTTTGTATGAGAAATACGAAATGTCTTCATGCAATACTTGCCTGTTAGGAGACTATGCTTACATGTCCCAGACTTGCTGAGATCATTTTCCAACATGGCTTGCATCTCACCACGTAATTTAGATTTTTTTTTCTTATAAGAATGATCAGATTGGTACTTATAGGCAGTTCTAATCCTCGTCACTGTCAACAGATTGACATCCAAATACTCTGGAGTCTTCATATGGGAAGTTCTAGTGGAAATGTCAGGCATTCTATCATGATTTTTTCAAATTTCTGGAGGTGTAAATGGCGTCACCGTGCTATTTTTCTCATAGACAATGCCCTGTTTACACTAGTTGGCTACACAATGGAGAAAACTTATAATAAATAAAACCCGTGAGAGACATTATTAAACTGAAATAGTGACACATAATATATCTATCTATCTCTCACTATCTATTTCTCTCTCTCTCTCTCATTCTCTCTTTCTATATATATATATATATATATATGTGTGTGTGTGTGTGTGTGTGTGTGTGTGTGTGTGTGTGTGTGTGTGTGTATTATTCGGTCCAGTTAATCCAGAGTTGAGAGTAATTCCTTCAGCACAAGAAAATCATTCAAAAACTGAACATTTAAATTTTCCTGGTAGAGAGCTCAATGTAATTAATATTACAGAGCAATACTTTCTTTAAGAAAAAAAAAACAAAGACCGGTTAATTTAGGATTATAAATTTATTTCCATCCTGTTTTGTGTTTCTGATGTAAACCAAAAACACGAAAAAACAATATAACAGGACTTCTTCAGATCTTATGGATAAAATAAATCAGAATAGACACGGCAGGGGGGGGGGAATGGAAGAGGGATGAAGAGTTATGTCCTCGTTTTTTTCACTTCCGTTTTTTTATTTGTTTATTTATTTTATTTATTTTTATTTATTTGATTTTACTGTCGGTTGGAATTATAGTAATTTAATTTTTTTATTTTTCTGCTATTTATTTTATTCATTTTCTTTTTTAGTTAAATTCGATGATTAACTTTTTTTATGTCTTTTTTATATAATAACTTTTTGTAAGGGAAATATTAACTCTTATATTAATTTCGAGTCTATTTCCTCAGTTACCTATTTTTTGTGGTGCATTGTCCTGGTGGAAATTCCACTGACCCGATTTGAACAGTGCTAGCCTCTTCCGACGGAATCTCTTCCTGAACTCCCATAAAACCTCCACATAGTATTCCTTGTTGACTGTCTGTCTAGTGGGAACCCAGTGCATATAGATCATGCCAGTGCTATCAAATAAAAAGGATCATCAAAAGTTTGAGGGTGGATTTGCTCTGTCTGGCCTTCTTGGGTCTGGGAGAGCTAGCATGCTTCCACTGAGAACTCTGTATTTTGGTCTCTGGGTCATAGCAGTAGATCCAGCTTTCATCGCAGGTCACCAGAGCTTCAAGAAATGCAGGAGCTGAATTGATCAGCTCGGCCATCTCTCTGCTGTCATGACAATGTCTTTCTTTCTGATATTCTCTGAGCCCCCTTGGGACAACCTTCGCGCAAATCTTCCCCACATTCAGTTCCTAGCGAATAATTGTGTGTACAGTTCCCACACTGACAGTAAACTGTGCACTTATTGTCTCTATAGACACACGATGGTCCTTATCCATGAAATTTTTTATTTCTCCAATCACCTCTGGTGTTCTGACTTCCTTACTCCTCCCACACCTCTCATCATCCCTCACAGACTCCTTGCCTTCCTTGAATCTCTTATGCTACTCAAAAACTTATGCACGATTCATGCAAGATGGTTGAAAAGCAGTCTGAAGCATTCCATACGTTTCTGCGGCATTTTTCCAATTTTAAAACATGATTTTATTGTATATCGTTCTTCTAAAGTGTCCTCACGTCCAAATTGCATTTGTGAAATTTACCAGCTGTGTCAATCAGGCTTTAGTAGGGTGTATTCCAATTGCTGCAGTAGCTGTTCATTTGAACCTGAAATCATTAAAAAATTAGTCAGTCATCTGATAGGATGGATAGCAATAACATACTTAATTTTCCAGAGTCTAAGGCAATTTTAAATTCCTGTACAAAAAAGTCTGGAAACTTATCTAAGGCACCTCGTATATATACATAGTGTTATTGACACAGCCACAGCTTGAAAAAAGCCAATTTGTAATTTATCAGAGAGATCACATTCCACTATGATCAACTGCTTGTCAATGGCAGTTCACGCCGTCTCTGGCTGCCCCACTTGCTTTCTAGCAAAATGCTTAGAGATGGGAAGTACTCAAAAAATGTACACAACGTTTTGAAAAAACAAAACAAAACAGAACACGAAAAAAAAAAACAACAGTTTTGCGACGGTTTGCCTCCATCTTACAAAATATATTAACTCGAATAAGACAAGCCAGAAACTGCCGGAGAAATAAGGACAAAATAATAAACGTCGTTTTTTTCTGCAGACGACAGTGTAACAGGAAAGAGTTGCGTACATCACTTCTGTACGGATATGAGATGGAGTAAAAAAACTGCCTAGCGAGATGGACGATAAAGACTGATGGAAAGAGTGTCAAGGTACTCCGTGTTATCAAAACGACTTCACTATATATGTGAATAATAAACGCTGGTTTTCATAAAAGGGATTTTTGATGGTTTGGTTTGGTTTGGTTCTATGTCACATCAACCATTGTAGGTTATTTCGTGCCAAATTCATTTTCATACATTTAAACAGTTCTATTTCAAATAATTCAGTTCACAGATTTAATCTCAAAAATAGTTCTATTTCAAATAATCAGTTTAGCATACAAAACTGTTCTATTTCAAACAATTCAGTTTAGCATAAGTACACTGTTTAGTTCTATTTGACATATCAGATCCTACCGCTCCGGGACAGAGTGGAATAGGGAGCGATGGTAATGAAGGGGTACTCTGTATTTCCCAAGCTTCAGCATCACTGGAACCTCACCATCAGATTGTTTAGTGTCATATCCAGGACACTGTTTGGGGAGAAGGAGTCGTACCCCTCTGAAGAGGTTCAGTTGGTGTATTCTACAGCCCCTGTCGACTGGCCAAGGGACTTTGGAGTACAATAATGTACAATTTTTTTTTCATTAGGCCTACTATATCAAAGGATATTTTAAAGAACTTTTATGAATATAGTTATTCATACAAGATAGGTTGTTTAAAGAAAATGAACTCAAGCTCAAAGCATTGATATGCGCTTTTGTGGTGGCCGTTGATTTTATCTTCGTGGATAAGTTTATATTGAAGGTAAGATCAGTACAACTATTTTTTTGAATTTCGGCTGATACATTTAGTCAATGAAATTTTGTCTACATTTATCATTTTTGGAAAAGTGTTCTTATGCATTAAGTATTATAATAAATAAGGAGATTTTGCTAAGATTTAAGTATGTTTGTACAACAAAATTTTTTCTTCATCATTTGGCTACTGATTATTTCAATTCCATATATGAATATTCAGAATGATTCATCTCATAAATTATAAAGTATACCCTATTATTTAAGCGATATAATTTAATTTTGATATAATTTTGAAAGCCTAACGGTGTTTCTATTGGAATGTCTACAAAGCTATTTCAATCAAAGAAATTCTTTAAAATCCAATTATTTCTGTAGCTGCTTCAAAGAAAATAGGATTACATTCTAACTTCAGATATGTTTAGAACATCGTCAGTAAAATATAATACTATTAGTCCCCAAAGGATTTATCGTTAACCATTTTTTTCGAGTTTTAGCAAGATTTTAGAAATCATGTTTAGATTATCAAGATTGATTTAGTGATAATTCTAAACTATTTCTTTTTCTCGTCATGCTGATGGAAAGCCTGTAAAGGCTGTATTTAATAGAAATATAAATGTTTCCGATATAACTTCTGCCATCATTTTGTTTTTCACGATATTCTGCCTCAATCCTGTTATAGATATCTCAATAATTTATGAGTAGGAATATAATGATGTTAATGGTGCCACTAATGGTGAAGATGAGAAAAAGATCGACAATAATTATTTTAACAAGTAAGCTTCATAAAATGTAATAAAACCAACGTCATCAAATCGAACGCCATAAAATACAAAAAAAAAAAAAAAAACCCAGATAAGCATTTAGTGAACTTGGAATATTTGTTAATGTTTGTTACAACTTCTCCAAAGAGTCAGATAACATTTTGAAATATATCGATGTGAACATGTAGAAAAGCTTGTAAATACAAAGAGACAAAGAGAGTTAATGGCAGGTGGCAAGTAGTGAAATATATTATTTAGTATTAAAGGAAGCGTCATCCTCATAAGTTGCTTTAATAAAATGCCTTGGACTATATCATTTAAGTCTTTCTCTATTTATTTATTTATTTATTTCCATATATATATATATATATATATATATATATATATATATATATATATATATATATATATATATATATACACTAGAATAGACTCACTGTGTAAAAAAAAATGAAACCTGCATCCAGAAGCAAGGCAAATCGTCTCTATGTCTGGCAGAAGTCAACTGGTGGTTAGATATTCTTTGTCCTTTCCTATGTTGTCATTTTAAAATACATAAAAAGATTCTATGTTTTGTAAAATCACTCCTATATGTTATCTGTGCTTTAAATGAAAAAAGACGAATAATGTAATTCCAAGTAATAGTTGCAAAAAGAGGTAAAATATGCAAATACTTTTAGAATTTATTAGAATCTGAAAATCAAAGTTAGAGTAAGTTTAGAATTATTTGGGAAGTTCGTGTTAGATGACGAAATATTTATAGAAAATGGGAGAGAGAATAAAAGAAATAGAATAACTAAATGACCCTCCCCACTAGCGCTAGAAAACCCGCGTATATCTGTATAAAAGAGGCAGGTTCTAGAACCCTTGGTAACATTAGAATGGAGAGACTGTGTAAAAAAAAAAGAAAGCTGCTGCCAAATGCAAGGCTAATCTACTGTTTTTGGCAGATATTTTTTGTCTTTTACTATATTGTCATTTTAAGATACCTAAAATTATTATTTTTTGTAAAATCCCTGCTGTATATTATCTGTGCTTTAAATGCAAAAAGACAAATAATGTAATTCCGAGTAACAGTTGAACCTTGTCAAAAGAGTTAAAAGATACTCATAATTTTAAAATTTATAAGTATTTGAAAACCAAAGTTAGCGTTAAAATAGAATGCCAATAAAGAAGCAATGAATCATAAATAAGGACTGATGATTCTTTTAAAGTGATTGTGGACTTTACTTGTTAAATCTTAATACGGACAGGAGAGGGAAATGTTTTTTTCCTGAAAGCCCTTGGAAGAATTTGGTGGATGTAAGGTAGTGGACAAACCCTATGATGTTTCAAGAGCATGCTTAACCAGATACTGGGCATACAAATCCTACAGGACAACGGGCAGGATCGAATAGTTTGATCAGAGAACTACTGTTGCTCATCTATAAGGGTGGTTCCTATTGATGAAAATAAAAATACACCCATCGAAAAATTACCATTACACACACGCAAACCACTTGCCCAAACCGCATCTCTCTTCACGCAAGTAAAAAGGGGGCACTTCTTGCTGCGGTTGGATTTCTGGCCCCAGTGTTGGAAAAATCAGCTACAAAGCTCAAACTAAAACAAAAATTACTAAAATGTAAACGCACAATACAAATAGTGACATTCAACGTTAGAACCTTAAATAGAATAGGTCAAATACCCGAGCTGAAAGATTCGGCGATAGATCATAGCTTATACATAATATGCATATAAGAACACAGATACATTCATTGGGAAGATATCAAATGCCACGATACTTGTAATGCATAGATGTTTGTCTCTGCATCTGCATTAAAAAAACTATTTTGATGCTACGATAGGAGGTGTAGATATGCAAATTCGCCAAATAGCATCGAGAAAATAAAACCAAGGATTATGGTAGCTACTTTTAATGGCAATCCGAACCACAACAACCGTACTCTATGACTGGTCCCTGCTTAACAACAGGAATATTAAAGATAAATATAAGTTAACATTAAGAAACAAATTCCATGCTCTTCAGGTAATATCAGAAAAAACCTACTTCAAATGACGAATATGAGAATTTCGTCAATGTCCACATAGAAGTGGCAGCAGAATGTATACCAACTAAACAAAGAAGAAAACGTAGAGTCCCAAGAGAGACATTAGCGGTTAGAAAAAAGCGCGCTGAGATTAAAAACGCTTCAAAATGCCATAAGAGGAACCCAACCAATATCAATGCAGTAAAACTTAAGATGGCAAAAAATGAATTAGCGAGCATTTACATTTAAGAACAAACAGAATACATATAAAATCAGATGAATAAGATAAGAGACTCGTTTGGAGATACTTAATCTAGGATAGCGTGGCAGATGGTAAACGAAGTGAGCAGAAGGAAGAGCACAGCAAAAGCTAAATTAAATCTTCTAGCCAAGAAAGACACATACATCTGTGGAAACAACATTTCCAGAATTTTCTTGGAAAACCTCCGAAAGTTACTCATGTACCAATCACGAGAACTATTAGTAAACATTTAGACATCAAACTAGGATAATTTACGCAAGAAAACCTCGATTCGATACTAAGTAAAATTAAAAATAGGAAAGCAGCAGGGCTTGATAAAATACTCCCAGAAGTATGGAAGACCAGGGAATTCGACGACATACTGCTCCGACTCTGTAATGCTATATATATATATATATAACACAGATACAACTATCACCATGCATGGTGTCACACCATTCAAACGGAGCCCTCATTGCTTCTTCCACAAAAACATGTAATGGAGGTTGCTCCACAAAATTACAACAAAACCGCAATATGCTGGGATGGCGTGTTCCTTCACTCCCCGGAATCACTCTCAAGGAGAGCTTTTTACCACCCTCGACAAATTGGTCAAGAGGGACTGTTGACCTGCCTTCTACATCTCTCTTTACAGGTCAAGAGCATTTTGGTCTCGGCAGCTTGCCAAATACTACATCAGGACTTAAACACCCTCAGGGGCCTCAACATATCTGACCCTCACCACCTTGTTGCAACATCTCATCTCAGAGGAATTTTAAACACCTCTATTTCACCCCACCCGCAAAGATACTCAACTTCGGGAGAACTTTTTAACTCACTCCCATATCCTGAAACCTTGGAGGACTTTTGAATCACCTCCATTTTTTCATACAAGATCAATCCACAGGACTCCCTGCAACTGTCAGCATCATCAATCTCAGTAGTTGTCTGTGTGTTGCATCAGGAGAAACCCTCTTGGGGGTCACAGCATATGTGGCCCCTAGTCCCGTGAGTCCAACCCAATAACAGTTGTTCTAGGAACGCTTTTCGCCAGTCTAGCATCTCGCCAGTAATCTCCATGGATTTTCAGAAGAATACATACATATATATTAAAAACAATTGACGCCGTCCCCAAAATTGGCCCACCATGACCATGCAGGTTGGGGGCAACTGGACACCGCCCCACGCCGAGGCATCGTCCTCCCAATCCCGTCGTTAACCGTTTCTTCAAAGTACAACATTCATTTACCTTTAACAAAAATCGTTTCACAAGCTTCCCTCTTCCAACATATCAATTGCATAATTCACAACCCCCACAATGACCGATTTCAAAGCGGAGGCGCAGCGCAACTGTTTCCCAAGGAGACATGACCAGACGAAGAGAAGAAGCATCAAGAGCAATCAAACTTACAAAAAAAAAAAGAAAGAAAATCCATGAAGATAAAAAAACCCCAAACAAACGACGAGGCAATTCAATACCAAAAATCAACAAAGCAAGGCGTAACAACAAAATAATAATCCACACTCTAACTAAACAACAAAAAAAAAACTCACACAGCAACAAAAAAATAATTCAAACAGTCGATATATAAAAAAAAACCAATGAAATTTGGATAGTCTCTACGTGTCTGCCAACTTCCAAGTCTTCCAGGCCTTTTAATAATCCTTTAGTTATTGTGCCTAAGGCACCAATCACAATTGGCACAATCATCACTTTCATGTTCCACACTTTCTTCAATTCTCAAGCAAGGTCGAGGTACTTATCCTTTTTTCATATTCTTTCAGTTTTATTCTGTGGTCAGCTGGGACAGCATAGTGGACAATTTTGCAAATTCTCTCTTTTTGCTAATCATTATAAGGTCTGGTCTTCTAGCCGAGATTAGGTAATCTGAGTGTATGCCAGAGTCCCGTAGGGGTTGATGTGTGTCATTTTCTAGGACAGGTGCTGGGTTGTGCATATACCATTTGTTGGTGTGGTCAAATATTCAAATTTAAATTGCTTGCACATTTCCTAGAAGATCAACTTGCCGACCCAGTCATGCCTCGTCCTATACTCCTTCTGAGCTAATTTGCTGCATTCGCTTATTATGTAATTGATCGTTTCGTCCCTCTCACCGCATAGTCTACATTCTCTCTTTTATGAGTCTTGTTTATTCTCGCTTTGATATGATTGGTACTTTTGGTGTTGTCCTGTGCTACTATTAGGAGAGATTCCGTTTCTTTGTTAAAGTTTCCTTTTCTTAGCCAGGTCCAAGTTTTCTCGTGTGAGATGGCGTTTATTAGTCATTTAAAGCGGTCATAGAGTGGGTTTTTTTTTCCATTTTTCTATCCTAGGTATTGTCATTCTATCGTCTATCATGTTGTCGGTATCGTTTCTGATGGCTGTAATCAGTCCTCCTTCTGCTACATCAAGCTTGTAGAGGGAGGGCCTGGTAAATAAAAACACGCACGCGCGCGCACACACACACACACACACACACACATATATATAAATATATATATATTTATATATATATATATATATGCTGTTGCTACATAGTACCTTATAATGCCCTAGCCGACGCGGTAGGCTTTTTGCCCGAGCGGTCTGGTTCTAAGTCTAATGTAAAGTTTGGCGGGTTTCGATCCCAGCTTCAAGTGTCCTGCGTGTCTAGTCACACAGAAAAGTTGTGATACAACTAAACAGTCGGTCTGTGGATGACTATATATATATATATATATATATATATATATATATATATATATATATATATATATATATCTAAGCGTATGTACATGCATGTAGGTATTCACCTAACTCCTCCGCCACCGGTTAGGTGTAATGCAAGGTCTATTTTCAAGCAAAATAAATTCAGAATTCCCTTCTCTTAGACTGGTTGAGTTACTAAGCAGTCAGCTGTGATATTAACATGGGTAAAAAATATTTGATTATACATTTCCCAAAGACATAAGCGCGTTATGAAATGCCATCAGTCTCTCTAACGATTTGGATTCGTTGCACCGATTCTATCGGTCAGATTAGATTCTTTAACTTTCTTTTGTTTCCGACCGACCTCAATGTTCAATGTGCACATTTGCAAATAAATACAAGTAGAAAACGTTTCCCAAACTTAGGGGCGGTTTCGACTGAAAACTTATACTGTAAAGAGGATCTTCTCTTCTAAAATCGATTAAAAATAAAAAAATTTCCAAAGTGACTAATCACAGTAGAATATATATTCAAGCTTCATTTATGCTCCTACCCATTTTTCTAAACATTGTCCTTTGATTAAAAAAAAATCCTTATGTACGTTTGTTTCTTTATGATCTAGTCCTTTTTAAACAAGTTCAGCTCGCTAAAAATAAAAGAATCCCAATAGAAATATGTTACTAACGCAATACAAGACCCTTAAGAGAGTGTTCCTTGGGTTGGAAGTTACATCACATTTTCGCTTCAAGCAACATCCCTGAGCTTTTGGAAATCAATACTTTTGTTAGTTTAGCCAAAAAACTAGTGATCAAAAGCTGGAATCCTTGCCAAGATTATGGTTTGCAAAGAGCATGGTTGGTTACTTGGTAGGTTTTATGGTATACCAAACTTTGTTGCTTATTTAACGCCAAATGCATTTTAAACAAATAATCAGTTCTATTTCAAACAATTCAATTTAGCATGGGTACAGAGTTTAATTGTCAAAAACATATCTTTTTCAAGCTATTCAGTTTATTCATCATCATCATCATATTGACGTGCGGCTAGCACGGATATCCCTGACCCTCTCTCTCCACGTCTCCCTATCATTAATCGCCTTCGGCAGGTCTTCGGGGTTACATCCCGTATCATCACATAGTTGCTGTATGAATGTTCGAGCTGGTCGTCCTGCTTTTGATTGGCCATATGCGGGGGTCCACAGGAGCACATCACTTACGATCTCGTCTTTGCTTCCCCAGCAGTGTCCGGCATATCTGGTTCGTCTTGCTTGTATAGTTTTCGTGATAGGTGGTAGGTGGCCGTGCAGTTGGCGCCGTGTGGGGTGTTGCTGTCAGGACCTGTTCAATATTGCTCGCAACATTCTTCGCTTCTAATTTATCAAATTCAGTTTAGTATAAGTATCGATTTTGTTTTCACACAGGTAAACGTCAAAACGTTTATATATTAAACAAATCAGTTTACAGTTAGTAGTGTTTCAATATCAAAAACAGTTCCATTTCAAGCAATTCAGTTTAGCAAAAGTACGCAGTTTAAATTTACGTACACAATTTAATTGTCAAAAACTTTTCTATTTCTAGCTATTCAGTTTAGACTAACAGTTTTAATTCAAACAATTCAGTTTAGAATAAGTATAAAGTTAGTTCTCTTTAAGCCACATATATGGTCCAATCAAATGCTACCACTCCGGACCAGAGTGGACCTAGGGGCAATGCCAATGAAGGGGTGTTCCGCATTCCCTAAAGCTCCAGCATCACTGGAACCTCACCATTACATTGTTTAGTGTCATATCAGGACACTGACGGGTGTCTTACCCCTCTGCAGAGGTTCAGTCCGTGTATTCTACAGCCCCAGCCGACTGGACAAAGTAAAAGAGTAGTATGTGTTTGATTTGGATTATTGAAGTATTAATTGATCATTTTCCCTATAAGGCAACATTTAGCAAAGTTCTCCAGAGTATCAACTGAGATATTTATAGACCGGAATCATCCATCATTATCACAAGTCGTGATGAGAGCACAGATTCCTTTGACATTCTTTATCCATCTGCCCCTTTTGGTCTTCACTCGTGACAGGTCTACTATTTGCCTCTAGTATCCGCCAACAACTGATGACTTTTGCTTGACTGCCAACACTGTTATGTCCATGTGTAGTCGTCCACAGGAAAATATAATTTTGGAGTCCGTCCGTGCTTCTTTAGTGCAAACAAACTCTTTATTGTTTTACTTTTGAGATTATAGACTGACCAAGATATGCTTGATGGTGATCCCCAGATTGCTATTAGCATCTCTGATGATTTTCTTATCGCATGATACGTTGGGTATCCGTCTATCTTCTTTGAAGATGTTAAGGATTAATTCATGAACTGCCTTATCCCTTCGTTTAAGACTTTTTCCCTTTCTCTTCATCTTTGTAAGTCACAATATTAAACCAAATCTTCCCTCTAGATTATTGGATAATAAAGAATACCTTCCTTAGACTAGAGAGATTCAAAGTGCTACTCCTTCTTTAACTTCAGATCTATCGTGCTGATAGAGCACGAAGTAACTCTTCTTTAGACCCGCTTTACAGCAAGTGAAAAACTCACTAATTTGAGGGTGAAAATGCTAAACTTTTTTGATATTGTTGAATATCCCTTTTGTAATGAAATTCTGAACAATACTTCGGTGAAATATAGCTTATTTCATAATATACTCTCAGCATTTTGTTTTCGTTTTTCCTTATTCGTTTCATGTTAACATCCTCTAATCTGTTGATAACACATTCATAATTCGGTCTAACACACACACACACACACACACACACACACACACACACACACACACACACACACACACATATATATATATATATATATATATATATATATATATATATATATATATATATATATATATACGAGGATAATTCAATAAATCTAAATAAATGTTAAAAAAGGTAAAATATTTGTTCCTCCTTTATTTTTCCCACAAGCTATGCATTATTTAGAATTAGTTAGAATTTTAATCACGCAAAAATATGTTTTGGGCTTATTCAAAATGGCGGAATATCAAAGGGCTCCGAGCTTTTACAAAGTTGAGAAGTTCAAACCGTTTGTGATTTAAAGAAGAATGTATGAGGGGTACAGAAAATTGTTTTAATCAAAAAATAATAAGTTTGTTACAATGAGCTACGTAAAGACAGTTTATTTAGTGGAATAACACTGATTTTTGTGTAAAGAAAACTTTATGGGGACAGTGTTCATTATAAATGCTGTACTTACAATTTTCAAGGATATGAAACGATCCATCTCTATGGTGCAACTGTAAAAAGTGCTTCTTATTGCCAACTTCTCTGACAAAAAGCAGCATTTTAGTGAATGGATCGCCTATGAATATATATATATATATATATATATCTGTGTGTGTGTGTGTGTGAATATATAACGAGGAAAATCAAAAGGGTAGGAGTATCCATCTTGAGTGCTTAATGTCAACGGCTATCGACTGTATATTAATTAATTAAGGATTAAAAAATATATATCAAAACTTACGTAATGATATATCCACCATTAACTTTTATCAAATTAAAAACAAGAAAAAATTATTTTAAATAAACAGTTATTTTTTTTAAATTTACTTCTCTCTAGAAGCAATAAAAACACACCTAATTGACATTCAAATACTTAACAATATCTTCATCAACATATGAAGAGGGTAATCATTGACCTGAAAAAAAATCATAATGCCACCAAAGAATTTATTTTTTTCTTTAACTATATATATATATATATTCTAAATGAGTGGGGCCACGAAGAGATTTGTATTTTTTTAGTATGCATTTATTTATTTTGTTCTAACATACGTGTATGTTTCCAGCTAATGCCATAATTATTTCACCTGTTATCAGCTTCTTCAAAGTGTGTTCAGTTGCTAAGCTAGACCTTTTTACTACAAATAAATCAGTCCATTCGTCCATGTTTATAATTGAACTCATGAGAGCTCGACAGCAGTTCATTTTTTATGTAAATCATATGCAATTACTTTTTTTATTTGTATTGGTGAACAAATCTGCCCAAATAAGACAAATAAGAGTAAAAAAAAAATGTATCGTACCAATCTTTTACGGTCGTTTCCATTCGAAATCACGTTTTGTTTTGTTTTTCTTTTTTATCTGCGTTCAATGAAGGACTTTTGTGGTGAGGGCGCCTCGAAGAAGATTAGCGGAGATGAAGAGACCATGAGAAAGTGAAGAGATAATGACGTGGCTAAGCTTTTTAACAGTCCCAATTTCGTGTCCGGCTGCTTCTGCTTCTTACTGTGAGATTTCGAGTGATCGGCTATTTGTTTTCGGTCACATGAATGAACAACGGGATGGAGGCAGACATTGCATTAGTCTTATTGCCCGATTGAAATATTTCAAACGTCATAGCTACAGTCTAGCCGTAATATACATATATATATATATATATATATATATATATATATATATATATATATATATATATATATAATTTTGGTTGTAGGTCAAAAGAGAGGAAGAAATATTTCAAAATGAGTAGGTCCACGAAGAGATTTGTATTTTTTAGGATTTATTCATTTATTTTGTTCTTGCATACTTATATGTTTCCAGATTTTTGCTTTCGTCAGAGAACATATATGGCACAAGTCTTTGGTAATTAGACTTGAACTCACCCATGCACAGTTTGAATGATTTTCTGTTGGTTATGGGTTTATATGGAGGTCACTCCTCTGTTTTTCTTAGAGTGTGTTTACCTTAGCCGGCTTTTTTTCCACAATTGCCTTCGTTATTTGAATTCATTGCTTTTCTTGATCCAAGACCGCTTACTCTACCAAGACATAAAGGCCTAGTTCTCCCTATAGTTTACATATAGCTGGGGGTAGTAAAGAAATGGATATGTCTCTTTCATTATAGCATTAACACGAAGTGAAATGCCAACAGTCTCGTCTAGCAATAAGTAAGTAAAGTTGGCGATCGTAGTCGAGGGGGACCCGAAGGCTCACTTTTCCATAGCTACTACACCGAGGTGTAGGAGAGAGTGATACACGTTTCCCTGGATTGCTCTACTATATTCTTGATACGTACCTTATATTGCTGAGTATTAAGAAAGGCGGTATCAAGTACCATTTTAAAAGTCTTTGGTATGACCCCACCCGAAATTGAACCTAGGTTTCCCAGAACATTAGCGATACAGACAATTTATAACCGCTTCTAACGATATTAACATACATAAATCTGTATGCATAAATATAGGAAGGTAGAATTATAAATATATATCGACGTACAAATGTGCATCATTAATATACATTCTGCCTAGCAGACGCGAATTCCATATGAAATTAAGAAAGAAGTGTCGTCCTTTTATTATATAGTCTACATGATGCCGACTCTCGAATGGGAATAAATAATTTTAAGACTTTCAAAACATCAAAAAACTTTTGCTCATATACCCGGTATCTTATATAATCAAGGCTTTCAATCAATACATCGTAAAAGTTTGAAAACGTCAGGCTGACTGCACCAGTAAGCCTGTTCTGTTGATGTTTTCAGTCTTCTATTTGGTTGTTATTTCATTATTGACGTAGGTATTCATAAATTTTAATTTATGGAGGGTTTTGACTTTTGATCATTAGATTCTGTCAAGCATATTCGATAAAGGAACAAAATCGCCCCGCCGCCTTGGCTTTGATTACGTCAATAGTATCTTTTGTGAAGAGGTATGACCGCCCCAACATATAAAAAAGATGTTATGGGTATAACTTTAAACTCATAAAGTGGGGCGGTAGCAATTCTTGATGTCTGGAGAATGTGTAGTAATCATTCCTCGTCATTATTCGTAAGTTTGATATGATCTGGCAGTAACTGCTAACGTCTCATTTATGTAAGACAAAAATATGTTTAAAAAATATCAGTATTTGCCAAGAATACCAGCCATCATATAACTTTGAGCAAGCAAATGATCATTTTTAAATATGATTATTTACTTGAAGTATTTTACTTCTGTTTAAATAATTTATATTACATAGAAACAGTTGAAAACATAGAGCTGTTTTCAAATTATTCGTATTAAATGGGAAGACGAGTAAGCATATTACGCAGGGCAAGCATTATTAAATAGGAATGTTTACTCAAGCCATATTAATTATTAAAACAGAAACACTTGGAACAACATAAGATTGCAAAACATCTGTAATAAACAAAGGATATTTATTGATAATATTAATAATAATGATAATAGAGGACGAGTGGAGACCATCCAAACTAATACATTATTGAGAACGGCTACAATACTGAGAAGAATCCTGGAGACATGAGGAGACTTGCTGTCACTCCAGGAAAAGATCCTCAGCTAACACTGATGTGGAAAACTCTGAAGGAGTAAATAATAACCATAATGATAATAATGAAACGAACATAATTCTCCAGAATTTTCAGATAAAAATGGATCATCTAATCTCGGCCAGACGACCAGACCAAGTCAACAAAAAAGCTAACCAGCCAGAACGTGGATTTTGCTTTTCCAGCTGATGAAACGCTAAAATGACCGAAAGCGAAAACAGAGATAATTACTAAGACCCTGCTAGAGAATTGAAAAAAAACAATGGAACATGAAAGTGACGGTGATACCAATTGTAACTGTTGTCTTAGTAATAGTCAATAAAGGATTAGAACGGGGACTGGAGGACTTGGAAATTAGAGGACAACTGGAGACCATCCAAACAACAACATTGTTGAGATCAGCCAGAATATTAAGAAGTGTCCTAAAGACTAACTTAGGCTACAGTGGAAACCAATCAGATAAAGCTGGTGCAAAAAATTCTGAAAAAAATTAAATAATAATAATAATAATAATAATAATAATAATAATAACAATAATAATAATAACCAGAACTTAAAATAATAATGAAAAAAAAGAGAGAATTTGCAAAATTGTCGACTTTACTGTCCCGGCTGACCGCAGAATAAAACTGAAATAATGTGAAAAGAAGAATAAGTACCTCGACCTGGCTAGAGAATTGAAAAAAAAACTATGGAACATGAGGGTGACGATTGTACCAATTATGATTGGTACTTTTGGCAGAGTAGCTAATGGATTATTAAAAGGCCTGGAGGACTACTGCATTATTGAGAACGGGGAGAATACTGAGAAAAGTCCTGAAGACTTGAGGAGACTTCCTGTCACTTAAACTCTCGTGAAAGACCATCAGGTAACACTAATCAGTAAATAATAATAATAATAATAATAATAATAATAATAATAATAATAATAATACAAAAAATAAATTAATACTGATACTCAACCAATTGCCTAAGCGTCATAGAATGTAAATATGTGTCTTTCAAATTTTAGTATTTTATTATATATCTTTTGAATTGCAAAATAGCTTATTTTCATATGAAATTGAATGTTGAAAATTTTCAAACGAGGAGATTGAAAAGAATTTGGTTTTATTTCTATATCTTTTTTCCTCTTTCTTCACCCCTTGAAACTAAACGACCAGTGACGACTAGAGGCCAAAGGGAAGGATGTCTCCTGCCCGTGTCTCTTAAATATCTTAAGTTAACAGCTTTTGATGGACAAATTTACTATGCAATGAATTCTGATTCCTTCAAAGCTGAATCTTTCATCCCGTATTTTCTTTTTTAGTTATAAACCAAATCGTCACATGATTGGTTTCCTTGAAAACATTTAGAACTAGTTAGAACTCTAACACATGTAAAAGAAATGGAAAAATCAGAAAAGATAAAGTCAATTCTTATTATAACAAATCATTGGTGTTACACCCGGAGGTGTAATGATTAAACTCGCAAAAGGCTAATGAACCTTTAAAAAAATTCAGAACTAATATATAGACTAACTCAAAAAACTGATTAAAATACAATAGAATAGATAGATTAATGCTTAATGAAAACTCATATTTGTTTAAAAGGCGGCGCATATTTTGTGACTCGTTGACAGTATACCTACTTCTAAGATTACTGAGTTACATCCGTGACTGGAGCCCATATATTAATTAATTCCTTGGCTTGATAGCGATACAATATACTATCTATGATGAAAAATGACATATGTAAATACAATTAAACCTTAGACTCAAATAATAGATTTGAGTGACATAATTGACTGGTACACCCTTAAATGCTAGAATGGGAGATTTGTAAATGTTAGATGTTCTTATTTCCGGTACACAAACAAAATCCACGTTAAAAACAATGTAGTACATCAGAGAGAGGCAGAAAATGTTGTAGAAAAATCAATGGAAGGATAATCCAGTGATATTTTAACGGTAAACCAGTATTTCCCAGTCGGCTTGGGCTATAGACTACACCGACTGCAGTGCCCTCCCCAATTAGTGTCCTGGATATAACACTAAAAAATCTGATGGTGAGTTTCCAGTGATGGTGGAGCTTTGGGGAATGCAGAGCACCCCTTCATTGCAATCGCTCCCAGGTTCTCTCTAGCCTTGAGTGGTAGCACCTGATAAGGCCCTATCTAAAGGTCAAATAGAACTGAACTGTGTACTTCTGCTAAACTGAAGTACCTGAAATAGAACTGTTTTGACATTTAACCGTGTGTTTACGCTAAAATAGATTGTTTCAATTAGAATTGTTTGACTAAACTGAATTGCTTGAAATAGAAATGTTTTTGGCGATTAATCTGTGTACTCATGCTATACTGAATTGTTTGAAATAGAACTGATTATTTATATAAAAATGGATTTGGTATTAAATAACCTACAAGGCCCGTCGGTTCACATACATCTAGACTCACTATGAGTAAGGCTGAGGAAAGTACCAAATAGAAAAAAAACAGGCCATAATGGCATACATAGATTCTAGTTTGTTTGTTTGTTTTTTAATCATGTCCTTTCAAGACAGATTAGCTTAGCAAATGATTTAATGTCAAGAAGAAATAAGCTAACCTGAATAGATGACGAAAAGGGAAAACTACCATGATCCAGTAAGACCTCTAAAAAGGAAACATCCCTAGCAAATATAGGCCGATAACGTGTTTCCCTATTAAATGGAAAAGCTTAACCGAATGAATAAGAGAAGAAATAGATTACTCGCTGGTATGTTGCTGACCAGTTCTGAAAGAATAAAATCATTCAGCAAGGAAACACTAGGAACAGATGACATTCTATTAATAGATCAAGAAACTCTCAAGGGGTTCAAAAGAAGGAAAAAAGAAAGTGTAGTAATGACATGGATACATTACAATAGGTTTATTTATCGGGATGCGAACTTGAATAATAGGATTTCTGAAAATGAACAAAATAACCGACAAAGTCATAAATTTCATCTCGAAAACCATAAAAACTGGAAAGTGAACTAAACAGCAACCAGAAAAACCCTAGTAGAGGTGAAAATCCAAAGAAGCTTCTCCCTGAGAAACTAAATCTCCCCTCAGCTATTCATTATAGCAATGATGCCAGTGAATTATATACTAAGAAAATTTCATGGGAGCAACAAATTTGCAAAATCATGAAGGAAAATATGAACCACATAATGGATATGGGTGGCATCAAAATATTTTCCTGAAATTAAAAACAACTAAAACCCCAGAAATAAATGATAAGAATATACAACTAGTATGTAAGAATGGAATTTCTATTAGAAAAATGTGCCATGTAAATAATGTAAATGGTAAAAGAGTAAGAACGTAAGAGGTGGAACCACCAAATCTGGAAACCATGAGGACGCTTTGAGAAAAATGAAATTACAGTTTCTTGGAAATACTGGAAGAAAACAAAATGAAATAAAAAGTTAGAAAAGAGTAGACGAGAAAAACTTCTAGAAGCCAAGCTCTACAGCAGTAATCTCAACAAATAAGAGGAACAATAAATTTGATGACAATGGACAAAGCCTTAAGCCTGAGATTTGAAATAAGCTATATGTGCCAAGAAAAGAAGAAAGAACATTGAGGACTGCGCATATGTAATAATTTGGGGACTCAAGAAACAGGAAGAGCAACGACTCTAATCATAGCAGTAAATAACAGTAATGGCAACATAATGAGAAACAGAAAAACAACAAAATCTAGATAAGAAAAAAGTGGATAAAAACAATTGTATGGACACTCCAAGTAAAAAAATGAGGAGATTGGACGCTAGATTACCTAGTTTGATTTTGTCTGGAGGTGCCCGTGGTGTAATGGTTATCGTCGTAGGAAATGCACACGGAGACACGAGTTCAAATCCTGGACGAGACTGATTGCATTTCACATAGCACTAATACCCCTGGGAAAGTTATAAATCCAATTGATCTTCCTCCAGCTATGAGTAAATAGTAGGGCAGACTAGGTTCTTTACTCTTGGTGAAGCAACTAGACTAGGAGAAGTAAAACTCTGAATTAAAACCTGTTAAACTCCGCCTAAAAATTGACCGTGTGTCATATCCTGCCCGAGTGGAGGTGTTGGTAAATATGATTATCTAGTTTGGTTTGGTTTCTTTTAAAAATGTATCAACCTTCCTGGGTTATTTAATGTCAAAGCCATCTTGGTTGAAGAACAGAATTGGTAAAACCTACCCCATTGTTCAGGAAATAAGGAGGTTTATTCCTTTTCCAAGGGTATTTGTCCGAAAGTGAACGTAATGATACGATAGGAGTTCGAACTCACTTACTTCGAGGCCACATACCAGTACTTTAGCCATTACGCTATAGAGGCAGCCACTGATTGCTTCGATACTGTTAATAAAAGAAAATATCGAACTAAAATCGGAATCTCTTTTATTAGCTTAAAATAATGGTATAAGTACATATCAAAGCAAAAATTGATATTGTGCAACCGAATAACAAATGGAGATTAAGTGAAGATAGAGAGGAAACAATTAATATGATAAATGGAAGAAGAAAAAAAAAGAATTAACGTACCTTCCACGCCAAACATCATAATCCTTAAAAAATTTTTTTTTGTTAAAAAAGTGAAAAGTCGCAAACTCACCTTTAAATAGAATAGGCCGAGCGTATGATTGGCTGTTGAAACCAGCCAATCAAAAGCTCGGCCTGGTCTGAGGGATTATTTATTTCGAGCCGTCCAAGCCATAATTTTGTCTAGCGTTGTATACGGTAGGTGACTCAGAAATTGATCATCTCTGAGGGGGTCGTTCTGGTTTGGGGAGTATGATGTTGAAAGACCCGAAACTTCCCAATGACCCAGAAGATTAAAACATTACTGACGACACCTACTGGCACTGGTTTAAGCCCGTGTATTCAAGGTAGATGAATGCAGCAGACTCAAACAAAAAGAGTACAAGATGGGCTATTACTGAGTGAGAAAGGGGATTCACAGCGAATTATGTAAAAGATAATCATTTTGACCACACTGAAAAATAGTATATGCACAAATCTGAATCAGGCCCAGAAAAGGATACACAAAAATTTCTCTGAGACTTTAATATATCAATGGATCTCCCAACCCAAGACCAGAAGATCGAATTGTGTGTTTATTAAAAAGAAAAAAAGAACTTGTTATCTAGTGGATTTTGCAGTTCTAGCGGACCACTGTGGGAAAATAAAAGAAGGTGAAAATACAGATAAATATTGCCTCTTTTCCAAGAGTCGAAAAAAACAGTGTAATATAAATATGACGCTGATACCAAATGTACATTAAGAATTATTCTCATGACCTTCGAAAACAGACCGAGAGAATTGGAAATCAGAGGAAGAATTGGAACCATAGAGACCACAGAATTGTTGAAATTGGTTTGAACTGCGAAGAGTCCTCAAGATCTAAGGAAGCATGTTCTCACTTAGACTCAAGTAAAAGACCATCAACTGACGCTGGTAGGAAAGTCTCCCAAGAATTGAAATGATAACAATGCTATGAGAACCAGTTATATCAAAGCAAGAATAGATAAGACGCAATAAAACAGCAAATGTAGTTTATGTAGTGATAGAGACGAAACAATCAATGACATAATAATCGAATGCAGAAAATTAGTGTAGAAAGAGTATAAGAGTAGAAACGATTGGGTGGGTAAAGTGATCCACTTGGAATTGTGCAAGAAATTGAAATTTGACCACAGGGACGAATGGTATATGTGTACCCCAGCATCTCTCTTAAAGAGTGACACGCACAAACTCCACTGAGATTTTGACATCCTTAATCTCAGCCAGAAGACCAGACTACATAATAACAACAAAAATAAATAAATAAAAAGAAAACTTGCAAAATTGTGGACTTTAATATCCCAGCTGACCACAGAATAAAATTGAAAGAAAATGAAAAGAAGTATAAATACATCGACCTTACTAGGAATTGAAGAAACTATGGAACATGAAAGTGACGTTTTTACCAATTGTAATTGGTGCTCTTTGTACAGTCACCAAAGGATCAATAAAGAGACTCAAGGACTTGCAAATAAGAGGACGAGTGGAGACCATCCAAACTACTGCATTATTGAGATCGGCCAGAATACTGAGAAAAGTACAGGAGACTTGAAAAGTCTTATAGTCACTTAAACTTTACTGAAGGGCAATAAGCGTTATCTGATGTGAAAGACTCTCATGGTGTCGTAATAATAATAATAATAATAATAATAATAATAATAATAATAATAATAATAATAAGGAATACTTGATAGACTTGTGCAAATAGATTATTTTAAACAAGTAAAAGCAGTGGAATTACAAAAAATGTAATGAGATATTAAAAATATACTTATGAGTTCGATCAAATCCGAGTATTTGGAAATGATTCAACTTTCAGCATTCTGTAACCCATAAAGAGTTGATAAGTCGTTTATCAAATAATCCCAGCCATGCTATATAATGAGAATTTCAATGGATTGCAATGAACAATTTTCTATGAATATCAATTTGAACGTATTTACCGATTAGGAAATGAGATCACATTCGCCGAGTGTTTATCAACAGGGCATTTAGGTACTTATGTATATCGATCTATAATTAAAATGGAGTATATTTTATCGATGCATGTTTGTGTGTTGATGTTTCAATGTATCATTACTAAGTTCATGAACACTGCGTTAAATCTAATTAAGCTATTGTTCTTTTTTGTGAACGAGGAATGCATTTATGCATTAATCTTTTCCTAAAATTTGATATACTTTGATAGACAAGATCGTTAATGCATTGTAGAGCTTAGAATTAAGAGAATAATAATAATAATAATAATAATAATAATAATAATAATAATAATAATAATAATAAAGGATTAGATTTTACTTTATCAACATAACTCAAAAAAAACATAACCTACTGGAATAATGTCAAGTAAAGGAAAACAAATGGTTCAGATGACAACTTCCTGCAGCTGTGGGTTATTGGGATTTATCGATTATTCCAATGTCACAAGACAGTCACCTGGGGCTGAAAAATAGACCAACTGCATGTTTGCATAAGGGGAAGACTCCCCCGAACGAGTGTCCTGGTTATGACATAAACCAATCCGATAGTGGGACTTTAGTAATACAAGAGCTTTGGGGGAGACTTTAGTAATGCAAGAGCTTCATTGCCATCGCTCCCAGGTCCACTTTAGCCCGAAGTGGTGGCACCTGATAGAGTCCTATGTATGGGTCAAATAAAACTGATTGCCATTTAAAAGTTGTACTTATATGCCATAAAACCAAACCAAACAGTAAATGTCATTGTGTTTCTGTTCTAAGTCAGTAAATGACGTGATAGGATACTGAAATATCACGTGATAGGAGTGAGAATGAATTTGTGTGAATTTGTGAGTGAGATAGATAGATAGATAGATAGATATTGAGTGAGAGAGAGAGAAAAAGTGAGAGGAGGAGAGAGAGAGTGTGTGTGTGTTTTCTCTCGAATTCTCTGGTTCAGTTCAAGCCTCGTTATCAGGGGCGATATTTCAGTCCAAAAATATATGAAAAAAGGAAATATTTAAATTTAAGAATGCCACTTCTAGTCAAGATGAAAAAAAAGTTTCCTGACACATCATCAGCACCGGCCTAAAAAATAAACAACAAATAAAGAGAGTGATTAAAAAAATCAAAAGTTACGTCAACTTTCTGTCATCGCGTAAATTCAACACTTACCCGAAGACGATTACAGGAGTTCCAGTTCGGAAGTCAAGTGATGTCTTGATACCCCACAAATATAACAAGACTCAGATATTAATTTTAAAAATAACTATTAAATGGCAGTACAATTGTAAATGTTCTTGATATATTGGAACTAAAGTCGATATATTTTAGAGTAATGTCATTAACAGTCCTGCAATCCAAGGAAAAACATATATTTTCAGACAACCATTATTTTCGGTGAAGTCAAATTGGAATAACAAATATAACTCTTATACAAAACGTCTCCATAAAATTCTGACTTTAATTCACTGAATGTTATTTCAAAATGTGTCTGAGAAGCCACATTTTCAAATGAGTCTTCAGTCAAATCAATTATCTGAGAAATAACTGTTTAGGAATGTTTGCCTGGTAAACTACGCTTTTTTTCTATAGTCACAATAAACATAAGCTTTCGTGAAAATAACGTTACTACTTTTATGCAGTCAATAACGACATATTTTTATGTTAAGGAAATACTTTCGAATTTTTCAGCCACAGTCAGTAGACACTAAAATGTATGAAATCCCCTTGTCTGCATTGTGATTGATAAAAAACCTTCTGAAAATAGACGTAACTTTTCTGTTTGAATACGAAAGCCAGAAAATAGATTTCTGAGTAGAATTTCAGCAAAAATTTGATATTTATCAAATACTGTCTCTCCATTTATTTATGTCCCATTTTCTTTCTTAAACAATGCATACATACATGTATACTCATGCACACACACCCACACACATACACACACACGTACACACACACACACATATATATATATACATATATATATATATATATATATATATATATATATTTGTTTTAATGCGTAGTTGAGTCTAAGTATATTGATAAATTTTTGAAAAAAAAGAGAAACAAATAATAATAATAATTAAATCAAGCATGGGAAGAGGAAATTTGTTAATGGTAACAGCTTATTTCCCTCGGGTGACTAGAACTCTTTTGATAAAAAGCCGTGAAAAAATGGCTGATTTGAATTTTTGAAACATTGAGCATTGATTGAACATTGAAAACTGCCACAAAATTGCATAAGATTAAAATGCTAAAACACTGGTATCAGTTATAAGCCAACCAATGCACCATGTAGTAACTTTAGTAAGTAATAAATGAAGATTTAAACTGAACAGCTTTCCTAAAAGATGACCGTTGAGATTTTACTAAGTCTAACATTTGTAAATTTAAAACAGAACTTTTTAAAGGACTGGTTAAGTGGTCCCGTCAGCATATTGGGAATATTCAAATATCAGGTACAGAAACAACGATCGAAGCAACTACTCAACTCAGAGACGCTCACGGAGAAAAATGAATTACAAAAGATAAAAAAAGGTACATTTCGAAGATACATTAAAAACAATCCTTCACAAAAAAGTTGAGAAAAACAGTAATAGAAATGTAGAAGGAATCAACTAGATTTGATGCAAAGCGCCCAAGACTTGCTGACCAAGAAATAATGATACAAATCGAAGTTTGTTTTTCTGATCCAGAGATACTACAAAATATGTGAAGAGGTACATTTGGAAGAAAACCAGAAAATATCCAAACTAAACGCTAAATACTGAAAAGGATGGTCCCTCGAAGCCAATTGAAACGCTAAATACTGATAAATAAGACATCGCACACCCCAACACCACAAACTAGATGTTATCACAATAAAACAAAAGAAATCTAGATATCGTAAAGAAAATCAGGATCGGAAAGAAGACTACGTTACGATCCTTAAGGAACAAAACTTGGAAAAAAGTGAATGTAGAGGCCGAAAAGGTAAACATTATAATCAAATATTTCAAAGGACTGCATTACTGAACTAAGCGAGCTAATTTAAACTTGATCAAAACAAATCTGTGATAAAATCGGTATCCCTTAAAGGAACTCAAAAAGAAATACAAGACCTGGATGAGAAATTATGCTAGAAAGACAGTTAAAGAACTTGTAACAACTGACAAGGAATAACACGCAGGGATATGTTGGGTGGAAAAGATTAAAACAAAACAGCTGAAAAGTCTTACAATGCAGTTTGAAGAGATAAATCAAAAGAGAGTGGCGCAAACAGAGAGATTTAAAAGATATGAAAATAGGGTCAAGCAATGCAAATAAAACCGGACATTTCATATTAACGAAAGAAACTACTAATAAAAGGTTGGGGAAGAATGCACGAATTACAAAGGAAAAGAAGCAGAACAATTTTGAAGCAAAATGCGAGGATGAAAAGAACATAAAAGAAAGTTTGAATGAATAAATAACATAGAAAAAGAAGTACAATGACTCAAAGAAACACTTAAAGCGGACATAGAACTGAATTCGCTCAGAGCATTACTAAAGAAAGTACTGATTTGGAAAACGCTAGGCCACGATAGCACACAGGAATTCTGATTTAAACAATTCATATCCATCCAATAGACTGGTTCTTAACTAAGTAGATTCCAAGAAGAAACAAATATACCCCGACGGATGTATTTGGGGAAGTATCCCGAAAGACCCCATTAAAGGAACCATATCCAGCAACTATATTCCTATAACGTGTCGACCAGTAATGTGGAAAATCCTAACTGCACAGATCAGAGAGGAGTGTATGCCTCGGATTCTTTCGCGAAGAAAATAAAACATGATAAGAGGAAACAAGAGGAACTGGTGAATTACTCTACTTTGCTCAGGACATCCTCAAGCAGAGCTAAGCAAAGCGGTAAAAAGTTGCCATAGCGAGGATTGATCACAAAAAGATGTATATGTTCCGCAATCTTGGATGATAGATCTCAAAAAATGTAAAAGATATATGAACTTCAACACTAAAGTCATGGAAAACTGGAAAGTGTATTGACAGCTGGAGGAAAAACTTGATCAGCGGCGAAAATCCAAAAAGCCTCTTCCTGGGAAATTTGCTGTCACCATTTGAAGTTGTTATTGCAATAATGTCACTCAATTACATTCTTAGAAAGTGCACTGGAGAATGCAGATTTGCTAAATCGTAAGAAAAGATTAATCAACAAATATAGAGGGATGGCATCAAGTTGTCCGCCAAAAAAACAAAATATGGAAAAAAATGGGCATTCTGGTTCAACCAATTAGGATATACTGCTAAGATACAGGAATGTAATTTGGTGTTGACATAATGTTCTTTGATCATAAGGAAAAAAATAGAAAAAGAAAAATAACGAAAGTGATAGAACAGCCAAATAAAGAACGCTGGAAGTAAAAGAAAAATTACAAATACTTGAGAGTATATGAAAGGGACACCATCAAATAATTGGAGATGAAAGAAAAAAGTAACATTAGAGTATCTCAGACGAACTAGATAGCTTCTCGAAACCAAGCATTGCAGCATAAATCTCACCAAAGAGATTAACGCCTGCACTGTTCCCTTTTAAAGGTAACTGGGGGAATTCTTAAAATAGACTAAAATAGATTAAAGATGAACTTTGATAAATCGACCAGAGGACGAAAGATGACAGATTTTATTTGTCACGAAAAGAAGGTGGAAGAGGACTCACCAGCATTGAAGATAGCATGAATACATCAATACGAGGACTTGAAAACAAAATTAAAAGAACAAAACTGGACTTATTAGAGCTGCTAAAAAGATCAATGACAACATGACATACACTATAGTGTATTGACAGGGGGAGGACCTTTCTTGGTATTCTGACCGTACTCAAAAATGCAATTGTTAGAATAAAAACTGGGAAACATAAATGGAAAGAAAAACAACTCTATCGTTATTTCATGGAACAAACTAGCTCACAGGAGAACATTAAGACATGGCTACGGAAACGAAATCTTAAAAGAGAAACTAAATCTCTTATAATCGCATCAAAAATAAACGTCATAAGGACCAATTTCTTAAGCGAAACTCGATAACATACCAAAGTAAAGCAATAGTAAATCATGTGGTAATGGAGACAAAACCTTTAACCACATAATCATCAAATGTAGCAAACTAGAGCAAACGGAATACGAGAGTAGACATGACTGAGTGGGGAAGGTTATTCACAGGGAATTGTGCAAGAACTTCTAATTTGACCCTGGCCTCAAATGGTGCATGCACTAGAATCCGTTCAGTAGCATGAGACGCATTTTGAGATAGAAATTGATTATTTTATTCAGACGAGAAGACTAGACGTAGCGATAATTATAAAATTTGACGTTCCACCGACACATGATCAAAGAAAGGAAAGTTAGACCAGTACTCAAACCTTGTCACAGAACGATAAAAGCAGTGGAATTAAGAGTGACGGTAAGATCAATAGTACTTGGTAGGTTTAGAAAGGTTCCCAAAGGTCTCTAAAAGGGGTTGGAAAAGTTGAAAATCGGAGGACGAATAAAGACCATACTAACAATTGCATTGTTGAGAATGGCTAGAATACCGAGAAAAGTCCTGGAGATTTGAGGAGACTATCTCTCACACCCTCCAGTGAAAGACAATTAGGAAGCACTGTTAAGAAAAACTCACCAGAAGTAATATTATAATTGATAAAGAAGACGTTCAGTGTTGTATATTCAGTAAAAAAAAAGGAAGAAAATAAATAAAACTCCTAATTCTGTCATCACCTTTACTACAAACAGTCTTAACAATTCCTCACCCAATTTTCACTAATTCAAGGAGAAATGCACTATTTACGGCCGACTGAGGGATTCAACGCAGATTTTTGTAACTGAATTTATTTATCAAGAAAACTTTCAGTCGTGTCTGTAATTTGATAGCTATTTTTTCCTTCCTTAAATTCTTATTGTTTTATCTCTTCTTGTTTTTCAGCCGACGCAAATGTCTCCAGCTGATATCACATTTTTTCTGTCGTTGTTGACATTTTCGACCCTCGAGACTTTTGAATAAAATATGAAAAGAAAAAGAAACATACAAAATAAAAAAAATAAAAACCAAACAAAACAAACTGGCTTAAAATTATCAAGGAAAAAAAAAAGGAGTGAACCAAATTAAAGACATAAATATGCCAAAAATCTCGTCTGAGATTAGCAAATAAATCTATTATAAAAATTAATATTTCTGGCAAATAATTGTACACAACAATTTAATTATGTTCTTATCTTCCATTCTCATTCACTCTTGACCACCGATCTCTGAGAATTAATGAGTGATTCCTTAATCGATTTTCACATTCTATACTAACGATTAAAGTACATCAAAACCAAAGTGACTCTATTAAAATCCAGCAATCTGTTTGAAAAGAGATAATCAACAAAATTCGAGTAAACAAATAACGATTTTTATTGAATATGTCTAATTATTACCACCACCATCACCACCACCACTACCAACGCAAAGACCATCATCATCATCTTTGCAAGGTTTTCCCACTAGATTTAATTGGTAGTTTTTAACTGGAGTCTGGTTGACAGTAACTCACCTCAAATACCCCCCACTCTTCTTAGTATTCTTGCTGATTTTAAAAGTGTTGTCTCCTGGACGGTCTCGATTCTTCTCTATTTTTCACTTAAGCAAACTTCTTATTCAAGTCTTTGGGGAACCGTTACAATGTCTCCCACTACTATCGGTATCACCATCACTTTCATGTTTTACTACATTTTGTTTTGCCCACCCTATTTAAAAAAAAATTTTGACCAGACCCAAGTATTTGTCTATCTTTTCTTTTTCTTCCTTTTTCACTCCGTGTTTCTCCAAAATAGAAAAATCCACTACATAACATTCTTGTTTCGTAATCAACACGATGCCTGGCTTTCTAGCCGGAATTGAGTAACCCGTTTGTATCTTAAAGTATCTCCTTTTTTTAAGACTGATATAGACTTTTTTCCGGGACTATCACTCAGCATGGTCAAATTTCAATCTCTTGTACAATTTCAGGGAATTACCTTTCACCTTCAGTCATGCTAGTCTTGTATTCATTTCGTGCTACTTTGCTGCAATCGCTTATTATATGATTTACGGTTTCATCTCATTTAACTAAAACTTACTATACTTCTGTTAATAATCAGTTTCAACTTCGAATTATTATCATTAATTTTCACCTCGCAAACCAAACCATAAAAAACGGACAAAGCATGCTTACCACAGCTGGAGAAGTAAAAAGCAAACTCACAAGGGACGTCGTCCTGTGGACTCCTCCAACTAGAAGAACCAGTGTTGTAAGATCAGCTGAAAATTACATTCATAATTCTTGTGTGGACATAGGATACAATGTAGAGGATCTGCTAAGAACGATGGCCGATATTACTTAAAATTAATAAACTTGTCTACTGACCTCTGATGGTACTAGAGGCGAAGACTTGTTTATAATAGACGTTAAAAAAATAACCATTTCCTCTACTAGAAATAATAGTCATTCTTGAGGTGACCTTGTAGTGCAATGTTTAAAGCAGTGGTCTGTGGAGTCGTAGTAAGAGAGTTCAAACTCCGGTTTTTCAGTTTCAGACAAATACCCTTTGGAAAAAATATGAATCCCCTCTTAGCTATAGGTTAAATAGAATCACTTATGTTCTTTTAGAATAATGGCTGTGACATTAAATAAACTATGAAGTTTGATATGCTATAGGAACCAAATCAAAGCTAATTATCATTCTATTTTTATCATCTAGTAAACATCTGGAACCTTACCTTACGAGTTTGAAAATTCTTGTCATGATGATATACTCATAAATCCTTGTCCATTCATGAATATACATTACCTGTATCGACATGCACTCGTTCAAATACGCTTGCCTCCACACACACACACATATATATATATATATATATATATATATATGTGTGTGTGTGTGTGTAAAAGATGGCGATTGTTGTCGAGGATTACCCGAAGGCTTCGTTTTCAGTAACTACAACCCCGAAGTGTAGGGGAGAGCGCTACTTCTTTTCCTAGATTGTTACACTTCACCCTTGATACATACCTTATACTGCTGAGTGTTAAGCAAAGAAATATCAAGTACCATTTTTGAGTCTTTGATATAAGTCAGCCTGGGATTGAACTCCGGTCTCCTGGTCCATTGGTGAAAACTGTAACCACTCGTCAAATACATATTAGACCCATATACATGTGTACTCCTGTAGATATTCTCACACCTTCATATGCCTGTTACGAATTCCAGCATCGATGATTGTTTTCATTCGACATTTGAGAATTGAAGATATAACAAAGAGAGGCAAAACGTATTCCTACAGTCCAAAACTGTGACAAGATAAATAACTTTGGGGCAATCAGGGAAATAAGAATAATAAAAGTGAGAAAACAAAAATTAAAAAATAAATTATTATATGCGTAATTCATAAGGCAAACAAAGAAACCAATATGAGATGATTTGGAAATCCCTACACAGCATAAGTCTTAATAAGGAAGATAAATCACGTTTAATCAAAGACCAGAAAGACGTAGTGGCAGCTAATTTAGTAAAATCTGTAGTAGATACGGCAAAGTACGATACTAAATGTAGACGACGTGAAGAAAATGATGAAACTGTCCACTACATGATAAATATATAACGCAAACTAGCGGAGAAGCAATGCAAGTGTATACTTGACTTGGTGATCAAGATGATTTATAAGGAACTGAATAAGTGACTAAAATTTGACCATAGTGAAAAATTGGATACGCACTGACCAGAATAATTCCTACGAGACGCGCAAAATTATCTGGGATTTTGAGAGAGAAACAAATCATCCAATACATGCCAAGAGACTAAATAATGTTTAATTGACAAGAAGATTATATCTTATCATCTCGTGGATCTTTCTTTGTCCAGCTTATCACAAGGTAAAAATTAAGAAGAGGAAAAAAAAATGGAAAAATACCTGAATTTTCCAAGGAAGATATAAAAAAAATGGAACAAGGTGGTAACTGCAATGCTAATCAGTGTTGGATCCTTTGGACTAATTCAACTGAATGCGTAAAAGAGATTGTGGGAAGCTTGACCTGGAGAGATGAGAAGACTCGCTCTCGTTCGGAATTAAGAAAAAAAAAGTCTACAAGTTACGAATGATCTGAAAAAGGCTCGAAGTTATAATAATAATAATGATAATAATAATAATTGGGACCTTCAGATACGACGGATAATCTAATCTCGGCCAGACGACCTGAACCAGCGATAGTCATCAGAAAAAAATGCAAATAGTGGAATTTGCTGTTCCAGCTGATCACAGGGTAAAACTGAAAGAAAGCAAAAAGGAAAATAAATAGCTTGACATTGTTAGAGACTTACAAAAATAATTGAACATGAAAGTGACGTTGATACGGATTGTTATTGGAACGTACGGTGCAGATACCAAAAGATTGATACAGGGACAGGAGAACTTGGAAATAGGACAACAAGAGGAGATCATCCAGACTACAGCATTTTTGAGGTCGACCAGAACACTGATTGATGGTTTTTCAACCTTCGTAGGTTATTTAATGCCAGAGCCACCCTTGTATAAGCACTAGTGATATTATTTAACCCATAGCTGGGAGGATAAGTGGCATAATACTGAGAAGTGTCCTGGAGACCTGAGAAGACTAGCTGTCTGTCAGACGCCAGTGGAAAACGATCAGCTAATATTGGTGTGAGAAACTCTCAAATGAGTAAAATAATGATCACAAGAAGATGTTAAGGAAGATATAGATTCACAAATTCCCTATAAAAAAACTAAATCATCTAAAGGATCTTGATGATATAAAAAAACAAAAACAAATAGAAATATCAATAAAGACTTTCAGAATATTCAGCTCCGGCGCTAAAATAGAATTTTGAATTAAAAAGTGTGCATCTATTGTGATAAATAATGGACGATAAAACAAACAACCGGAAAAATTGATTTCCTCGTTCAAGAAATCATCAAAACGACCGCTGAAAAATTTTCAAATATATGGGAATATTTGAAGCGGATGCCATTAAGGAAACAGGAAAGACGTAAAAAAAAAAACTGGCAAAAATAATTCAGAATAACTCAGAAAATATGATGAAACAAACTCTACTGCAGTAACTTAAAGAAATAAATACCCGAGCTGTCTCTTAGAAGAACTCAGAAACATAGATAACTGAACTAGAGAATTGCTATTGGTGCACAAGGGCTTACACCAGAGAGACGCGCCCGTGGTTCAATGGTTATCGTCATAGGAAATTGTCAGGACGACACGGGTTCAAATCCTGAACGATGCTGAGTGCATTTCACATATCACTGCGGAAAGGTATGAATCCAATTATTCTACCACCGCCAAGAGGTAAGTAGTAAGGTAGACTGGGTTCTTCAGCCTTGGTTTGGCAACCAGTCAAGAAGAAGGAAAACTCAGAGATCAAACCTGTCAATTTCCACTAAAAATTAACCTAGTTTCACATCCTGCTTGTGCGGAGGGGTTGGTAAATACACACACAAGAAAGATGTAGATATATCTCTGTGACAAGAAAAGAAGGAAGTGGACGCACTAGCATTGAGAAATGTGTAAACACGAGAACTCTTGGGTCCAAATAGTATAAAAACCAGAGTAAAGAAATATTTGATACAGCAGCCAATAAAAACAAGATCAAAAATGTTCGCAAGAAAAAGATGAGGAAACAAGATTTATTGAATTAAGAAAACTGAAATGGGAAGAAAAACAATTATAATGGATACTTTATAAGACAATTTAAGGTAAGTGTGCTCTAGGCAACTCGGGTTGCTTTGTCCATTTCCTAGGATGATAAGTACTACATTACAAGTGCCTCAGCATTGTAAACTGTTTTTCTACATCCACACGCCTTGGATACCAGTATGTAATTTTTAGATACATTTTTAGACTGTAAATAGATTTTTGTACGCATTCTTTATTTTGAGATCAGGTGATCAATTATTAACATAATGATTTAACGTCATACCTTAAGAACATTTCAAAACTTGAAAAACAGCATCTGTTTTATTTAACATCTTGGCCAGTTGGTAAATTTTAGTTATTGTTACTCCATTGTGAAACATTGGTCTGCTTGGTTTGATATGATATACGGTAGCCGAGTGTTAGCAGAGAAAACCAGAAAATTATTGGCATATGCAGTTGTCGGTTGGCACTGTTTGTAAGTAAATATCTTATAGACAGTTTGGATTATCTGTCTTTGCCTGTAGGGTAAACATCCAGAAATTTAAGGAAGAAGCCACAAAAATTAATTCTCTTTTTCTCAGCGTGCAGTAACTTGAAGACGTCGATTTCTACTGCCTGATGGACACCCTCCATCCAAAAGATATCCAGGGGATTTGTGTCATTGGCACATAAACAATGTCGAACACAATGCCGAAATATCTTGTCTATGGGATACAATGCCAAAAGCATTTATAAAATATAGACGTGTTTTATAAAAACTGGTCATTATCAAAAATGTTGCAAGTAATAAACTCTCCGTTTCACACAGTTTTGTCCATACAGAGTTAAATGAAACAGTTCTATTTCAAACATTTCCCATTAGTATAAGTACGCAGTTTAAATATCAAAACGTTTCTATTTCAAGCTATTCAGTTTAACATAAGTACGCAGTTTAGTACTATTTGACACATAGATAGGACCATATCAGGTGCAAGCACTTCGGGCTAGAGTGGACCTGGGAGCGATTGCAATGAAGGGGTATTCCGCATTTCCCAAAGGTCCAGCATTACTGGAACTTCACAATCAAATTGTTTAGTGTCATATCTAGGACACTCGTCCAAGAAGTCATACACCTCTGCAGAGGTGCAGTCGGTGTATTTTACAGCCCCAGCATTCAATAAAATATTTTCTTGATTTGCTCTGTTGAAATTGGGGTATGTCTTATACACCTTTTAGGCCATCAATTACGGTAACCTATTATATTCTAACACCGTTCTTTTTTTTCAGATCCTAAATATATTATCTTTTGAAACATTGATGAGGTTCATCACCTTACTCCAACGAACTTTGGATCTAATTTAACCAGATATCTACATCATCTTCAAAGCCTTCTTTGAACAATGGCTGCTAAGCTGTCTGGGAGTTTCGACAATTATTTTATCTATGTGCTGGCTGACCGTAAATTCAATTGTTTATCAATATCTTTGATGACTTCTACTTATCCCTTTCTCAATTGACCAATACATTCGTTTATTTAATCCCATTCATTCCTCATGGACTGTTTTTTAAGTAATGTTTTTGCCACAAATTTGAACTTTCTCTCATCTCCTCATTTCTTTATAAAATAATAGATAGCTTTAAAAAGGACGTCTCAGAGAAGAAGTGATTTTGGGCAATCTTAAACTACTCAATACACGATTACCCTATCTAAGAGGTGCAAGAAAAAATTTGGCTTCAAAGGTTCATAATAATTATCTTCTTAAACCTATATTATTTCCTACAAAAAATGACTGATGTTGGCATTATATAACCTAACAACGGTTGATACATCGGAAAACCCAACCAAAGAACAACCAACTCTTCAATAGCACAATCCGCTGGCAAATATTTGGTAATTGAAAGCCTTTTTGGTTTAAAAGTGAAAAGCAGAAACTGATTGGATCACCTGTCATATATAAAATGATTGGCTATATTGTCGATTTTATAAATATACCATGATACAAGTCCATTGCTGTTTTGTTTTGTTTTGTTTAGCCTTAACGATGTTTTTACGAGAAGAGTTCTCTAAAAATCTTGAACACTCAAGACAAAAAAAATCATAACAAAACATAATTTAATATTTTTGGTAGGGTTAAAGAAATTTTCGGAACGATTTTCCAAATATGAATAAATGTGAAATAGATGTATGGAACAGAATGTACATTCCATAACTGTAGGTCATTTAACACCAAGAAACAACCCGTAAATATCAGCGACATCTTTCTCCTTATAATGTATAAATGCTGGAAGGTGTTTACGCTTTTATCAGATAATGTGGTGCATCCAGAGCCCATTTATTTCAGAAAATAAGGTCATTAGATGTTTATGGATTGAGAAAGATAAAAACCCTGGAGTATTTTAGCACGGACTATTAATATTTAAAAAGTATCCTAATTCCCTCTGTAAGTGACGGTATAATATTCATACTTATCATTACTTCTGCTTGACAGTAGGTGCAAGATAGTGTTATCTCTCTTCTTGATGATGTGAGATCACGTTAGTAGTGATGAATTAAAATCTGATTAAATAACTGAAGCAAAAAGAAGGAAAGACAGAAAAAAAAACTAGAACGCAGAGTGAGGGAGAAAGGGAAGAAAAATGAAGAAGAGATATAAAAATATTAGAAGTATATATATATATATATATATATATATATATATATATATATATATATATATTGAGAAAAGAAGAGTGAAATATAAATATAATGAGAAGAGAATAAAAGGAAGTGAAGGAACAAGATTGATAGAGAGTATGGGTGGTTACGAAGTGTAATGTACTAAATTATAACTAGAAAGTCAGTGATTATTTGAAATTGGGAGAGATAATTTTAGGAAATGAAGTAAATAACATATGTACATATAATTACTTTTTATCTATAGGTAAAGTAATACCTTTTCATCAAAACAGCGGAAATTCTCTTGGGACAAGCTGGAGTGACTGAGATGTTTTCTGTACAAATTTAGTTTCAGGAAAATAATTATAAACAAACCATCTTTTTTTATTATTTCATTGTTTTTTTTTTATCTAATGAAACAGCGCGAAGACATTCAAACAATTTTCAAATACGACATATCATTTTTTTCCATTTTTTGACAAATCTCATAGTTAGGTTCGTGAATTATTAACAAAAGCATAGACACTGAATGTTTAAATTCCAAATGAAGGCATGTGCACACCTGAGAAATTTATTGAATATGGCATTATTAATGGCTATATGGAAAATAACATTGGAAAAGTTACAATCTGTAATCGTATCAGACCTAAAGTAGGGTTGCACCATTAGGGTATTAACAAAATGTCTGGAGAAAAATACTTTATGTGAATTACATAAAGATACTGTGCGTAGTTTTAAACAGGTCCTGTGAACATCACCCCAAAATAGTAGTTGTATGTTAACTTTCTTCCCATTGGCAAACTATCCAACTAAGATGAGCAAGACATGTTTGGTACAGATGGAAAAGTAAAGTCTAACTCCGATGAACTCCAGTACACAGATACACTAGTGTTGACCGATCAGCAAAAAGTTACATTCATCAGGCTCCGGGTGGACACCGAATGCCGTCTACAGGATCAAGTAAGAGTAATGTTCGATAAGGACGAAGAGAGAGAGAGAGAGTGAGCGAGTGAGAGAGAGAATCAATGGAAACCACGCTGTCGTCACGAATTAAAGATAGTTATGGTGATGATAAAGAAATTACATTTTCTGTAATGTTCTTTTCCGTATTGAAAAATACAACCAAAATTTACATTCATCAGCTCCGTGAAGCTACTGGATACAGAGTAGAAAGCCTAGTAAGTGCGATGATCGATAGAGACGGATGGCTAAAGAAAAAGTGTCAAAGAAATCCGTACTGTTGTCATGCCTCGATTCTGATGCGGATGCTGAGGCTGATTTCTTTTTTAAAATAACTTTTCCTTAATTGTTCATTCCAGTATTGATACTTTTCTGCTTCAGTCTCGGTACCTTTTGAGAAAACATCGGACGTTGTTTTCTTAACCTTGATTAATCTGGATTGACGTAATATATTGCTGAATGATTTTAAAGACTAAGAAAAGAAACCGAATAAGTTGGCTGTTAATCAGATGGAAGATTTAGAATGTATCTGATTATTTATTGAACTGCAGATGCAGAAAACACCAAAAACAACAGAGGAATTGACTTCTCGCCACATGATTCATCAATCCACTTACAATAATCTTTTTTACTGTTTCTTTAACATAAAGCGTCAGATAAATTGCTTTGCTTTGCTTGTCAGTGGCAAATCAAACAGTGTATATATTTACAAAACTTTGCCAGGCTATGAGGATGAGAAAGTTAGAAAACGCTTGCATTACTCAAGCAATAATAATAATAATAATTAAGACTCAACAAAATAGCAAATGAAGACTATGCGGTGACAGAGATGAAACTATGAATCACATAAGAAGCGAATGCAGTAAATTAGCACAGAGGGAGTATAAGACGAGACACGACTGGGTCGGCAAGGTGATCCATTGGGAAATGTGCAAGAAATTTAAATTTGACCGCACTAACAAATGGTATATGCACAACACAGCAACTGTCCTAGTAAATGACACACATAAACTCCTATGGGACTTTGACATACACACGGATCACCTAATCTCGGCCAAAAGACCAGACCTTATAATAATTAACAAAAAAAAAAAAAAAAGAGAATTTGCAAAATTGTTGATTTTGCTTTCCCGGCTGACCACAGAATAAAACTGAAAAATGTAAAAAGAAGGATAAGTTCCTCGACCTTGCTAGAGATTTGAAAAGGCTGTAGAACATGAAAGTGACGATTGCACCAATTGTGATTGGTGCTTTTGGTACAATAATAAAAGGATTATTAAAAGGCCTAGAGGATTTGGAAGTTGACGGATGGGTAGAGACTATCCAAATGACAGCATTGCTGAGAACGGCCAGAATACTGAGAAGAGTCCTGGAGACTTGAAGAGACTTGCTGTCACTCAAACTCCAGTGAAAACCCATTAGCTAATACTGATGTGAAAAACTCTAAAAGAATAATAATAATAATAATAATAATAATAATCGAGTACAACATAATAGAATATCAGACTAGACACGACTGGTGAGCAAGGAGATACACTGAGATTTGTGCAAGAAGTTTCAATTTGACCAAACGAACAAATAGTATATGCACAACCCAGAATCCGTACTGGAAAAGGAGATGCAGATACCTATCTGGGATTTTGATATAAAACCGATCACCTAATCTTGACCAGACGATGAGACCTGGAAAAAGTCAAAATAAAAAAGAACCAGCCGAATAGTTGATTTTGCCATTCCGTCCGGCCACAAGGTAAACCAGAAGTAAGTAGAAAAGAGAGATAAATCCCTCGACCTTTACAAGAGAACTAAAAAAAAATATGACTGTGATATGAATTGTAATCGGTGCGCTCGGTATAGTCACCAGAGAATCGGTACACGGTTTGGAGGACTTGGAAATAAGAGGACGGGTGGAGACGATGCAAACAACAACATTATTAAGAAAGTCCAGAATACAAAGAAGAATCCTGGAGACTTGATGCCACTCAAATTTTAGAAAGAAGCTATCAGCTAACGCAGGTTTGATACAGTCTCAAAAGAGTAAAATAATAAAAATGAAAGAGTTGAAATGTTCATCATTGATCTTGAGCACTTTTAATTTTATTTTAAGAAGTTTTGAAGAAAATACCAGTCTAACATTTTAGGTTTCTAAATCGATTGTTTGTTTTAGAATTTTTGGGTCGTCATATTTATATACTTTCATTTTATACAGATATACATATTTACAGTTCTTTCTTAATATGGTAGAAGATATAACAGCGGAAGCTGGAGGAAACAAAATTTTCTCGCCTCATTTTTCTATTTGCATGGGTTTGCCTAGTCTGAAATACGGGTTCGAAGATCGACCATTCACATGATAAATCTACACGATTTAATTCCTTTGAAATTCGATTTATATGAATTTAATTATCATTGAGCCAAGCGAAGCTGAATTCGATCGATATGTATTGTAATATATAAAAGAGGTTACATTTCCTTTAGTGATTAACTTTGGTCAGTAATCCTGTGTGATCAAAGTCAACATAGTCCAAATAGACAGAAGGAGAACGGCAGAGACAGAGAGAGAGAGAGAGAGAGAGTGAGAGAGAGGGAGGGAGGGGAGAGCGAGAGTGAAACCGGAACGTAAGGAAATTAGAGACAAAAAGTCTGGAAAGAAAAGAAGAAAGAATGAAGTGAAGAAAGGTGGGGCTTTTGGAAAGATTAGAATAAAATGAATCTCGTGAGTTTTTAGTCTACGTATGAATTTACCCAACCCATCCACCACGGGCTGGATGTGGCACAAGTTCAATTTTTTGGCTGAGAAAAACTGACAGTTAAAAATTGTCCTTGATTGGCTGTCTTATCAAACTACGGAATACAGCCTGTCCTAATATTTTTCCCGTAACTGTGGAAGAGACAGATGGATTCATGCCTTTCGGAAGGCAATTAGTGCGATTTGAAACCCCAACCGTCTCATTTAGGATTTGAACCAGAGTCATCGATTCCATTTCCTACGATGATAACCAACACGCCTAGCATGTATGTCCGTATTGTCCAAACATAAATATCTATGATAATATATAAAAAGAAGTTTTGTTGTGTTTGCTGATTGACATTGTTCATGGACTCTGTTAGTCAATGTAGTCCTAATGTTGTGAGGAAGAAAGGAACTGAGGAAGAATAAAATGTTGAGATTGAAGGAAAGAGTAATGAAAAGATATATCGGGAAAAAATTCAAATGATATAGTAAAGAAAGAATGGGAAAAAAAATAACATAGTTTTAAAAGAAAAAAAATCAATAATAATAATGTAGTATTTACATCACTGTGTTAATATTATTTGGTTTCTTATATATATATATATATATATATATATATATATATATATATCATCAACAAATATGCACTGACCTTGATTTATGCCTTTTATAAAATCTAGGATCATGCCGTTTTTTTTTTCTGAGATAGTAAACAGTGAATATTTTTATTAGTTTTCTGCTCGTTCTTAGCGTGAAATATTCTTCTTTGGAACGGTAAATTCCATTATAATTCAAAGAATATCGAACATTCCCCTTAAAACTTTTATTTCTCGGCTGGACTATAGTTATCATCTCCAATACGTTTGACATACCAACACAACGGGGTCTGCTTTTGGCAACTATTTGACGGTATTCTTTAGACGAATACTTTCAGAAATGCATAGATTGACGAAGAATGTAGTTTCCTGTATAAATAGGTTTTACTTTTAATCTAATAACAACGAAAATGCTGGCTCTCGGCCAGCTTGGATATCTTCATATTTTCAGCTTAAAACGGGGAAAACATGGTAAATGCAAGCAACATATCTTCAATTATATGCTTTTAAATATTTCTTTCTCAGACTAATGATTTGAACACAATTATATGGTTTTAGGTATTACTATCTTATACTAATATTTTATACCTAGTTATATGGTGTTAAGTTTCGTATCAAGAACATATATTTTGAACACGGTTACATTGTTTCAGTTACTCTTATCAATACTAGCAATTTCGAATTGATCCATTCAGCCAATAAATGTGGCCTTAAAGGTGCTACCACTCGGAATGAGAGAGTACATAGAAATAATGAAAAAATGGTGTAATTCTACACTCCACAAAGCTCTATAATTAGTGCCTCGTTACCAGAAGCAGTTTATTTCCGTACTCGGGACAAGACAGAAAATTGAATAAATAAAAGACCCCCCTTTGTTTTTTTACTAATCTGGGTTTCCCATTTCTGTCTGTTTTATGCCGTAGCAAATTTTCTGCTAGCATGCAATTTAATTCATGTTTATTTCTTTTAGAATCTCTGAATAAGTTATTAAAAAATATGAACATTTCTTTAAAATCCTGTTTTAAATCATGTTAATTTTTGAGAAAAAATCACATGAAAGATAGTGATTTTTCCTTTTAGATTAATGCTCTTGGGATTTATTAAGATTATTTTGAAAGGGTAATGATTTCCTAAAAAAGAAAATAGACAAACACTCTCGCATCCCGTGCAATGAGATAAGCATGGCAATAACAATGAATCATTTTACAATATCATTGTTCAGGAACCCTCAAATCCATGATTAACCAATAATAAGTAAACGGTCATAAAAAAAAACCCAAAAAAACTCAGGCACATGCAGACAAGCACAAAAAGATTACACAGGGTGTTCAAAAAGTTCAAAGCCCTACCCAAAAAGAATTACAATAGCTGAATATTTTCGTTGTGACAGCACACTATCATTTCTTAGAAACTAAGAAAAAACGCATTCAGCGGTCATAATATCGGTGCCGGTAATGCCTATACGAAACTGAGTGGCGTGCGGCTGAGGGAGGCTTAAAACTATTAGAACAAGCCTCGTAAGCAGGAAGTAAAATACTTGAGCATTAAACAAAGGCGTTAGGGTCAGTAATTACGAACGTCTAATCTGTTCGACATAAAAATTGGGGTACAATAATTTAATCCTAACTTTGTGCTGGTCTTTGTTTGACTTAAAACATTTAACTGATAATTCATGAGCTTTATGAATAATTTCAAGGAATTTTGAATAGCTATAGAAAATATTTTTACACGTGTATATATATATATATATATATATATATATATATATATATATATATATATATATATATATATATATATATATATAAGTTTTATTATATAAACCTGGAAAAGAAAAATATAACACAATAGCTACACATCGAACACTCCCATAGACTTATATGAAATTCCTCTTATATTCTGTATACGAATAAGCCATATTCATTTTCTCCGGACGCCAACTGTATATATATATATATATATATATATATATATATATATCAGCAAAATTTTGAAACCACATAAAAGGGATTGAATAAAACTAATAAACGTAAAAACATGTCTGATTCGACTTATATTTCAAAACTATGGGTTAAATAGCGAAAAAGTAACAACATCCATGTATTTATAAAATTATCTTTAATTCCTGAAATATGATCTTAATCTAATGGATTTTTCAATGCTGGTATGAATTTCTCTCTCTCTGTCTCCCCCCCTCCTTTCTCTCTCTCTCTCTCTCTCTCTGAGTGTTTATCGAAGCACGAATCAGATAAATCGGCAACAGAGAAAATGATAGTTCTCATTTTAAGTCAATATAAGCAAACGATTTGAACAATTAGTGGGAGCATCGATGTCTAATGTTGTGAATCCGATGTAATTGGTAGGTGAATTTCAAATATATTAATCGATTGAATTCAGAGCGTTTTCGTGTTTTGTTTTGTTCTTTTGTTTTTTGTTGTTGTTTTTTTAGGATCATGCTTACACATTTCCAAAGAATAAAATTGTGCTCCTCTGTACTTCTTCTACGGACTTTTGTATGTGGGAGTCTAATTAGGAATAATGAACGTTAAGATATCTAACAACAGAAATAAATATCGACATAATCATTCGACAAGGTTTTTCTATTATGTATTTCTATTCTAAGAAATATTACATTGCGTACCCTTCGAAATTATAAGTGATTTCATTTGCATTATTTCTCATCATTTACTGCAATCGATGATCTTCCTCATATTTACTTACTGGATAGCATTATAGATATACAGCCAGCCCAATACAGTACATTAACTGACTTTTTCACCACGTTGTATTTTTAAAAAAGTCACTTACGGGTTTTGGTTAAGCTATTAGGACCATTGTCCAGTTTCCCAAAGGGGGTGGGAAACAAAGAAAAATGATTACGCGAAATATATCGTACGACCATCTTTATTGAAAAATCCTCTTTGAAGTAGTCTTGAACATTGAACCTTGCCCTCCCACCAAAAAAGAAAACCCCAATATTCCCATGAGAAATATTTATCTTTCTATATTATTTTACAAGTGACTATTCTCGCAATGTTGTTTACACATTTGATACTAATATATTCACATATACGTATATACATATACATGGTGAAAGCGGCGTCTATGGTTACATATACTCATACAGATATACTCAGAACTACATGCACATACCCAATAACTACACGCATACAAAGGCACTCTCATATCTACACTCTTTTGCATTATTGTACCAAAGAAACCCTGCACCTTGATACTGAAGAATTTTTAGTGTCTCATTCGAACTTCTGTCGTATATTGTACCGCTGGAAAAACAAAGAATATCACGTAGATAAGTAAGAATATAATTTATATTTTTATTCTTCGACGGTGACGTTTGTGTAAAGTATGAATCAAGTCAGAGAGAGTTCGCACATATCTTTCTGAGGCTGGAACCCTTTGTGTGTATTAGTGCGACGGCCGGAGAACATACACGGGGAAGCTGAAAGGTTTTGCTTGAGGGACAAGCGGGGTCTCTCCCTCAGTCCAAAATGACATACCTCATATTGTCTTTTAACTCCTAAGCAGAAATATGAACACGCCTCTCGGCCCACGTATTTTCTGTTAATGGCTGGTTATCGGAACTTACATACTTCCGTTTTTTTTCCGGTAATTTTTGATCTTATCTGCGAACGGAAATATCTGCCACTCTATCCATTGGCAATAAATTATATTCCTCGCCATCCTCCTTCATTTTTCTCTTTTCTGTGAACCCACTTTGTTGATGTAATCTTGTGACCACATTGAATCTGCGAAGTTCATCCACGGCACTCCGTCGCCAGCTAAGCCAGTATATTACACTTCAATCCAATATTATAGGTCACTCACGGTGGAGAGGGTTGTACAACTTTTGGTCGTTCCTCTAAGGCTTATTTTAACGCGGAGTGGTAGTTCCTGTAAAGAGTTCATCAATGAGCTACATGAAATTATTCGTCTTCGATAGAGACGTTGACAAACATTTTTTTTTTAAATTACACCAAGAAATGTAAAAATGAGCATGCAATAAACGCAATTCCATATATCCTTGGTATAAAGTAGGCTAGAATACACCGACTGCTTCTCTGAAGAGGGGTAAGACGCCCCCCAACGAGTGTCCTGGATATGACACTAAACAATCTGATGGTGAGGTTCCGGCAATGCTGGAGCTTTGGGGAATGCGGAGTACCCCTTCATTGCCATCGCTCCACTCTGGCCCGGAATGGTAGCACCTGATAAGGGTCCTATCTATGGGTTAAATATAATTAACAGCATACTTATGCTAAAATGAATTGTTTGAGTAAAACTGAATAGTTTGAAATAGAAATGACTTTTACAATTAAACCATACTTACATTTAAACTGCGTGCTTATGCTTAACTGAATTATTTGAAATAGAACTGTTTTTCGACATTAAAACTGTATTTACATTTAACCTAATTGTTACATACAACTGCATGAATAGTTAGAAATTGAAATGTTTTTGACCATTAAACAGTGTACTTATGCTAAACTGAATTGTTTTTAATAGAACAGATTATTTACATAAAAATGGATTTGGTATTAAATAACCTACAAAGGTTGATATGCCATAAAACCCAACAAACCAACCAAACAACCATATCCGTCAAGTAGCTTTCTGCCTATTTTGATTGCAGAAAATATCGTTTCTATTACCAAAATGGCCGATTACTTATTCGTTCTTTTCTGCTTAAAGATATTGACGGATAATCGTTTCTACAATTAAGCTCTAACGACAAGGTTTCAACAAAATACAAATCTATCATTACCAGCTCCAAGGTGAAAGCTTAGTCATGCTTTCGTCAGAACAAAAAATCATTTCAAACTAATGGATACTTACGAAATATCTGCGGAAATCTCTTATTACTTGGAAAGCCGTAGATTGGCTTTTTTATTGCTGCGGGATCAGTGTTAAATTCATTAATCTGAGTTAAAGAAAAAAAAATTAAATGGCAGAATCGATAAATCCAGTCTAAATTGAAGAGAGTTTCATGGTTTTATCTACCCTTTGAGAATGGGATTCGGTTAATTTGAAATTAAAAAGAAAAGTCTGAAGTCCTGTTTCGCGTGTTTTAAAAAAGGGTATCCTTTTAAAGAGGCACGACTCATACGTTAAAAATAAAGAGGCTTTAGCTGATGCTTTAAAATTTTACTTTATTACCTAAAGGAAGAAATCCCCTAAAAATAATTAGCTTATTCAGGTAGTGATTGTCATATATTTCTAATTTCTAGGTTCAGAATGAAATATCTAACCACTCTGTCTCGGAACCAAAAAAAGGAGTAAATGAATTACAAGATTCTCACTGTTATAAAAATATCCGAATCGATTTTATGTGTGCTTTTATACACACAGATACATACACATTATATATATAAACTACGTTTGAGCTCTGGGTTAGCATCTTATGAAAACTTGATTGGAAAAACTTAATTCTACCAGTTTCATAAAACACTCCAATTCCATTACCAAAGTTCTACGACATGAATTGAACCAAAGTCATTAATGTTTTGAAGAGACTTTAAATATTAGATTGATAAGGTAACAAAAATATACAAAAAGAACTCATAAATATCTACCCTCGACGTACAATTCACATATACATTTTTTAAAATTCCTACGAGTACACAAATGAGACCAAAGTTATAAACGTCTTCATGAGAATTTAGATTTTACACACATGATATTACGAAAAAAATGTACGAAAATATAATCGAAAGATATATATATAACAATGCTTTTTTACGATTATTTTGAGGAATATTTACTCGCGATAATTAAAAAACAATCATACAACACTCTCTTATGATAGTTTAATAAAATTATTTAATACCACAGTATCACAGATAAATACATAATTACAAATCAATACACGCCGTCCATTAATCTTGAGAGTTTCTCTTTTACATAAAACTAACTAGATTATACAATTTTTTAAAACAAATTTCAAACTGATATTTTATGTCAGATTTCTTAGTGTATATATATATATATATATAATACAAAGCTCTTCGAACGAATAGAGCACTCTGGTATCCGGTAAGGTATAAAATGTAAACAAACGAACACTATAACTTAATACCTTATAACTCCCTAGTTGATGTGGGACACTTGTTGGCCGAGCGGTCTGATAGTAAGTCTAACGTAAAGTTGGGCGGGTTTCGGTCCCAGCTTCAAGCGTCCTACGTATCTAGCCACACTTCAGACTTGTGATACAACGAAACAGTCTGTCTGTGGATGACTATATATATATATATATATATATATATATATATAGCAGTTTATATATATAGAACAATATATTAAAATGAATTAATAATCCGTAAATAAATTCATGAGAGAAAGTTTTGATTAAATATTAATAGTTATATTGTAAAGTTGACTTGAGTGAAGGTCAAACTGCCATTATAAGACTGACGGGAGTTTTATAAGACCCGTTGAAGACTGGTGTTCGTCTATTGTTTGAACCGTCTTGACAGTTGTCCTAGCTCTCTACAAGTTCCTCTTCCTCCTTTGAGTACAATGCTTACATTTTGTGGTCAATTGTCGAGATGACTCTGAGTAATCATGAGTCGCTACTCACATTTGTGGGCATAGTTGTCTTGGAGGCCTTGCTACTTTTGTGCTGCGCCGTAGAATCTGACTCCCTGGTGGGTGCATGATCGGATATTAGTTTTATTACACTTCCATATACGGTGTGAGGTGGTCTACCATCATGCCGTCAACCATTGCATCTATCTTCCTCAATTCAGGGGTGTCACTCAGAGGTTTACGGTCGATTGACCTCGGTCTTTGTGGGAGTGGTTGTTTTGGCGAATAGTCCGGTGTATCAACAACTGCTAAGATCATCCGGAGGAACCGATGGTTAAGTAGTGTAACTGTGCAGCAGCGGTCCAAGTGTATACAGTATCGCTTGTTAACCATATTACCAACCACCGTCAATATGATCCCTCCTGATTTTGTTCTTGTACTGATTCGCTAACTCGAAGCTCTTGATGTGGGCGGCTGCGCGTGTTGTACTGCTTTTGGTTCAACAGGTGTCTTTTCGCCATCGCCCTTTCCCTTCACTCCCTTTTCTCCTTTCTTTATGAATCTAGTTGTTCTTTCTAAGTATGGGCAGGTGATCTTTTATTGCTCGACTGTACAACATTTTCACTGGCGACAGCCAAGGTCCTGATGGGGTGTATTTCTTTGCGCAATCATGGCTCATGATGCTAGAGCGTTATTTTATCAGTCTTTAAGGCCATTCAGGCTCAGCCATTATTGTTAGGGTAAAGCGCGGATAATATGCGTTTCTTTACGCACCAATCTTCCAGGAATCAATTGAACTCCAGTGAGTCAACTGGTGAACCTCCATCTGACGATAACCCCTCTGGTGCACGGAAAGTGCAGATCCAGTTCCCCAACGCATTGCATATTGCTGCAGCCTTTCCTGATGGTAGAAAAACTACTTCAATCCAACCGGTGAACTGGTCTGCGTGCACCATGTAATTATTCCCAGGTACGTAAATTAGGTCTTTTGGAATGGGAAGTCCAGTTTCGAAGTTAGCATCTTGGATTCTCTAGACTGAGACGAGGTCATAGATTTGTGCCCTCGTCTATCGGATGCTGGCGTCTAGACCAGGCAAAATAACCGTTGTCTTGCATTGACCATCATTCCATTGACACCTTGGTGTCCAGAGTGTAGGGCTTTTTTCTACCTCAGCACTAAGCTGCTTTGGAATCAGAATTTCGTCCCCTTTTATTGGTACCCTTTCCAGGCTATACAATTTGTGTACCATCGGCTAAAATTGTCAGATTTCAACTGGAATTTGTGGCGTGACTTTTGGAATTCATCCCGTATGTCCGTTGCTAGCGTTTGACATTCTTTGTCGGTGATCGTGACCGTCATGATTCTATCCCCAGTTATGGCTTGTAATTTAGAATCATGTGAGCATATTCCGATCGATCTGCAAGATAGTATCAATATTCGTTGTTTCGATGTGCTCTGGTAACGTCGGGTATCTGGAGGTACAATCAGGTGCAACATTACGTTTTCCTGGAACATATTTCATCCGGAACCAGTACATTAACGACCGTTCCTTGAAAGCAAATAGGCAAAGTTTTTTTTTAAATATTTTCAAGGACTTGATCTCAAAATATTTTCTTGAGTGGCTGGTGGTTCCGTAAGTCAGAGCATCCTAAAATTAACATCTGCTGGATTCTAATCGGTATATCAATGCTACTGGAGGGTAGCTAGACTCTGCGTCCCTTGTGAAAACCTTGGATGCTCTTAGGTACCGGTAACGACCCCCATTCCATTAAGAACGTTGTTGCATCTCGCGCCGTTGGGATGAGCGGTAAAATATGGTACCAATTCCATGCGTCTCGAACTGTCTTTTTGGATTGGGTGGGTACAATGGATACTTGATTATATAGGATCGGGTTGGGATGCGTCTCTTTAATCGTTGTGCATTCAATTTTTGTAAGTCCACTGTTCTTCTGGGTGACCCATCCTCTTTCTATGTGACCATCATCCTTGAACACCAAACTGTACGTACACCTACGTGACATCCTACTCGAGGCTTTCTTTCACCATTTTTTTTAAATGAAAAGGAAAAGAAATGGGTAAAAATACACCGATGTTTTGGTGAACGTTATGACCTGTCACCACCCTGTCACCACTTGTAATGGTTGATGGAGACAGGTAATAAATGTGCAAGACTTAAAGTGTTCCCGTAAACATCGTTCCAAACGGTCCCTATTGCTTTCACTAGGCGCGAACAGAATCCTGTCTGGTTTATCCGGGATATCGTGCGTCGGGGACATCCACACGGTGCTTTCCTATTACTCAAGTCTTTTAGTGCCGACTCAGATAAGTCGAATCCTGATGTATTTTCCGATACAGAAACAACTTCCCTGGTTTCTTTAAGTCCGACCCCGATACACATAAAGACTATACCTTTAAATATAGTTGATCCTCTGTGATCCCACGTATCCTATGGTTAGTTGGTATTAGTATGTCGCTGGCACACCCAATACTTCCAGTATTTCCGGGCAACTCAAACAGGTTTGAGTACCAGTGTCCTTTACGCCAAGGATATAGTGTGTCTGGCAAAAATTCCTATTTTCCAGGGTTTGCACAAATTTGGCATGGGATTCCGGTATCAAAAAGACGTCGATTTTCTGAGTTCATGGTGGTTCTGGGGAGCTTCTTTGGAGTTTGCCCTTACTCCGAGTGAGATGAGATATCGCTTGTAACCCTCGTCTTCATTCAGTTGATTCTTGGTTTTCTTTCTTTCTAAACCAAAGTATGTTCAATTGGTGTCCTGTCAAACTACTTGTCGATTCGATAGTGTTAACCATCTTTGGTTTTCGACATCCTTTTTCTATCTATCTAATTACTCCACAGTTACGGCATCGAAGTGTCCTTGCTTGACAGTTCTTTCATTCTTTCAGTCCGTTATGGTGCAGTGTCTTCCAGCATCCCTCGCTGGGCCTGTTTCGTGGAATTCTGGTTGTATGTTCACCTTGAGGTCACTTACGCTCAGAGCTCAACGAGCTAAATATCGAAAGTCAACTCAAGCTGCTTCCTAAGTGAGGAGTCGTTGTGTCCGTATTCTTTAAACTAGTCTATCTGCGGAACTTCTGTTCCACTGCTATAAGAATATTAGCTTCAGCTAATATCTTATTTTGTTCTTCCGTGTTCGAGACCCAGGCAACTAGCGGAACCCCTTTCATGTGTTCGGAATAATTTACAATAGGTTGGCAACTTACATTTGTCAATAGGATGACAAATTCACAAAACCTTGTCTGGGGTCGTAGTCTCCCCAAAAAATGCATGAGACCCTCCCCTTCGTACTGTCTTGTGTCATGGAATTTATACCATATGCACTTCATTATTTAGGCCTTCATAGTAACGAGCCGTATATGTCAGAAGAGCTGATCTTCTGTGGATGTGTTGAGGGTCTCGGCCTCTACAAAGTCTAATGATAGTCTGTTTATTTCTATCGGACAAGACGTCCTCAATTCATAGCGGATTTCAGGTAGGTCTGTTCGTTTGAATCTATCCAAAGAGTTGATGAACAGTGCCCAGTCTCCATCCGTGTAACCATGTTCAAAAACGGATCTCTCCGGCTTTTTGGTCTCGGACCGGTTTGGCACATTTTCTCTGCTAGCACGAAGTTCTTTGTTCTCCCTCCGTGGTTCTATTATCTGCTGAATCAGTTGTTGATACTATTCAATATCACCTCGGCTTGAAACCATTTCTGTTAAGATTCAATTTCACAGAATACTGTAATATCCGAAATTCTTAAAGGTAAATCCTGTCTGTAGCACCATGTAAGGTTGACTTGAGTGAAAGTCCAACTTTTATTCCAACAATTTTATATAAAGCAAAACATAGAATTTGGGGTAACAAGAAGCCCCAATGTTTTTGTAAAGCAGGAGAAGGGGAGTAGTCATGCTAAACTATGTTTTCTAAGGGGGCCCAAGCAAGCTACAATTGGCAAACTATTCACGCATTACAATTAAAGCAATCATTTTCCGTCGACCACAGCGCGATCACCAAAACACTGCACTTGCTCTTTGAGAAAACCTACTTTAAAACTCGAGTGAAATGCATGAATTTATTTACAAGGATTATATATGTATATATATATATATAAAATAAATGAATATGATGTGTATGAGAGAAAAAAATACAAAAATAGATTTAATGAAACCGTCAAAAAATACCCCGTTTGGTTGTCGTCCTATTCCCCCATCTATAATATGATGGCCAACTATTGTCCGGTTGCGAAAGAAGCAAAAACAAGCCGGGCCTTCCCTAATGGGAGCGGGAACTAAGCTAGTGGGACAAAATAAATACAGGGAGGGGCGTGGTGAGGAGGAGGTAACATCAGTTACAGTTATGTGATTCCAAGATCTTCAGAAAAAGTTGGGCTGGAGCGAGGGTTAGGGTATGAAAAAGAATAGAGGCGGAAAAGATCTTGAAGGCTATCAACTAGATGATGGGATCGATAACTCACAACAGATGGCTAGCAATGAAATAATGAGAGACAAAAAATTGCCTACTTAGCGGGGATGAGGTCCCGAAGTACCCTGATCACAGTCACCATGAGCAAAAAGAGGAGGAAAGGACGACTTCAACGTTGCCCCCTTTCGTACGACCAAACTCGCAGCATACACCCACCTTTTGTCGAATGATATGTAGCCCAAGCTTTTTCTATCGCATCTAATTTTGACTCTAAGCTAAAGCCGAAAGAACAAAACCAGATCACGATGTGAAAGTTTGCACCGTCATACAATCCCTTCTTTCACGTCGTCCAAATACCATTAAAACTACAGCTAGGATCAAGAGAAACACCACACCATCTCACCCTGATACAGAGGCTCAACATTGTCCACGACGAAACCAACGTCGAGCAGCACGAGCCGCTTGGGTTCGATGCAGGACGTCCACTCACCCTCGTGATACCAAAACGGACAAACTTGCTTGCAATAGTAGAAGGCGTGATCAGCTGTTTCTTTAGAGTCCCTGCCGCGGCGAGGGCAATTAAGCACGTCTGTCCGGCCTGCTTTGTAATTCAAGCCATGAAGGGGAACGCGTCTCGTTTAAACCACCAGGTGAGCAAGAACTCGGTGTTGTTTAAGAAGCTTGAGCCTGGCACCCAATTCGCGTCCGACCGAACTCCCTCCATTAACCAGCCGAGCAGCTTTACGAGATGATCCCGCCACTAATTCCCGATACCGTCGCTTTCATGACCGAGAAAAGTAAATGGACCCAGGAAGGTTGCGAAAGGCTTTATGGCATTCTCGGATAAACGGGGAACTTCAGCTTTAGAGTCGGGCTTAAGGGGAGGAAAGATATCTCTCACTTTTGGTCTCCACACCGTGTTCCTCAACAAGGATCGGCTCAAGTAAGCCTGTCTTTCAGCGAACCAGTGGTTCTCCAAATCAAGCATACCCAGACCACCCATTGCGCAGACGATGAGGGCAGACCTGTATACGGACAGTCGGCCGTTGACCACCCCAATGCAATTTGTGTAGAGATCGTTGCAGTGCGAACCGATGAAAAGATGGCAGAGGAAGTACAGACAAGCGATAAAGGATCAAAGAGGAAGATGTACACGATGAACAACTCCACTATGCTCTTTAAGGACAAACACCATCGAAACCAGGTACCCACCCGTGCATCTACCTTGGCCTGTACTTCCAACCAATTTCGCTCCCCTTGGAGGTCTGGCCCGAACTGCAGCCCAAGGATACGGACGGGTACGTCACTCCAGTGGCAAGGTCCTAGAAGGAGAACACCACCCCTACAGCCACCGCAAACCTTCGCTCTTATCAAACTTGACCTTTGTTCCTGCTATCTGTTCGTACCTCGCAATTGCCTTATTCATAGCTTTTATGTCAAAACAGTGAGACTCAATGACATTAATATCATCGGCGTCCGATGACCTTCTCCATAAGAGGGTGGACAAATGGATCTCCGCCAGATCTGTTCTCTCATCCCCAAACCTATGGGTTCTTTCCGGGTTCGGCTGCTGGAATGGTTGTCTTAACTGCTGAATCCTCTTTGTTTATTGTCTTAGGAGCTACTTTCGGGTCCGCACTGGCCATCTGAGGACAGGCTTTGGCCATGTTGTCAGCTTATTTACAGTGGCAGGAATGTGACTTCTTACTCTCCACTACCACCATCACCTGTCTTTCTTAATATATTAGGGAATCGGGGATTGCTTCGAACTCCTCATGGTTCAAACACAATTTGAGTACGTCATATCAGTGAGCGGTTCCTTGGCTGCAAGTGAGTGGTGTCACATCCTCCACTCGGCCTTGCTTACATAAATGATGCTAGCACGTCTACATTGAGCTCCAAGGGGATCGGTTGGCGTGCTGGCATTTTTATGTGATGATGACTATGGAAACAAGACGCAGTAGGGTTGGGTTTTTTTTCCGGCATTTTAGTAGTTGCCAGTTCAAGATCGCTTGTGCCTTCAGTCGCTTTTTTGGCTTTGTTTATTCCAAAGCAGGCGCTTTTTGAGAGGTATTTGAATCTTTTTTCCTTCCCCCCATGGCTGCAAGAACAACCTGGAAGGAGTAAGGGAGTTATGATCAAAAGGAGATGACCTGGGATGTGTAGTGGTCCTGATTCTACGAAAAAAAGAAAATTCCTTTTGATATGTTGGTTGTCAATAAAGCTGGTCTGTGGTTGCCCGTATGAAAAAGAAAATTGAGAAAAGAATACTTCAGAACAGACGTGAGTACTATGTAAAAAATGTCCACCAAAACTCGATTGTTTGGAGGAAGTTACCAACTTGAGTGAAAGTTCAACGACCAGTTCCAGACTGACTCAATGTCTATAGGAGCTGCTGAAGACCGGTGTTCGTCTATTAACGAAATGTTTTTAATCGTTGTCTTTCTTCACAACATATGCATTATTTTTTTTCTATCTATTGGATATCTCTAACATCACATTTAGTTTTATTGGTAGTTTTATTGGATGCGGTGGCAATCTTTGAGAGAGAAGATTTAAGCTAACAAAAAAGTAGAAAGGGCGTAAAATTAAAAGATAAGTAAATAAAAGTGACTCTTCACAGTGGTAATCAAAAGGTAGAGTAGGTCATGAGGGATATTTATATAGAAAATAAAATAAAATGAAATAAAATAAAGATATATCAGTTATTGAAAAAAACCCAGATACATGCAGTCAACGACGAAATGATTCTTACAACAATAAATATTGAATATTTTGACCCTTGTCATAGAATTTGATACTTGTTCGATGTCATACATTTGATAAGATATTAGTACAAAAAGCGAATATAAAACTCAATTTTGTAAAGGATATGTTAAATTTATTTAATATGAGACGAGCAATTAACAAAAGAGGAAAAGAACAATAAACAAAAAATGAAAATTATTCGTACAGTATGAAAGTTTGAAAAACTTGAATAATTTTCACAATACTAAAAATCAATAGCATAGCCTCTTATGTTTATAACTTGCTGCAATTATTTTCCGGAGTTTTTGTTGAGATTTGAACAAGTCATTTCTGGGATTTTCTCCCATTTTCAATTGTTGCACATTCTAATTCCAGATGGTCAGTTGGTGATCAACGATTTATTTGAACTTTCAATTCTTGCCATAGATTTTATATATGATTCAAGGCAGGACTCAGTTTTTTTTTTCTGGAGTCACCCAGTTAACTGATTTAGATGTATGTTTGGGTTTATTATATTACGGGAGAGTAAGTCGTCGACCTAAATCAAGATTTTGCAGGGACAGTTGTAGCTTTACATCCAGAAATTTTATATAGTCTTCAGATTTCAATATTCCTCTCGTTAAAATTTATAGTCCAGTCTCCATTGAGCTTAAATAACCCAAAAAACTTCATCCACACGCTTTTATATTTGAATGCTGGCACTGTGTTCTTTGGGAGGAAAACTGTTTAAACTTCTTTATACGGGACTGTACCATAGAAATAAGGATAACTAAAGGATTTAAAACAGTGCTGTAACTATTTACCGACTTGTGGACGCTAATAATTCTCCGTCTTAAATTAACAGTAAGTTGGTTTGGCTTCCCAAGTGTGTTGTTAACGTAAGAATAACAATGGTAACACCCGATGCACTACATGCGCTTCTTTCATGGAATTATCACAAACAGTCTTGAGGGCTTGGCCGATAAAATAATTATATATGAATTACTTATACTTACACGAATCATTCGGTGTAAAACGATATTTTCCACTGGACGAATCATTTTGAATTTGCATATTTTTCATGATTCGCTTTTCCAATTTGTTATAATTAACTTATTATTCTGAAAATTGATTTTTATGTGTCTTTTCTTGTGCTTATTAACATATAAAAACCTGGCATCATACGGGCATTAGATTCTGAGAAATGGATTAAAATTTTCAAAATTGAAAGGTGTCCGAATAATTTTGTCCTTGACTGTATATGGTGTACAGAAGAATCTCATTTTGAGGAAATCTTCTGTTCCAGTATATTCTATGAAAAAGATCAGGTGTATTTAAGGGACATAGAATACTGATTTTCATGCTTCAAAAATCCGGTTTTAATCATTTTTTGCCAAAATCTATATACACACATAGACATACACAGACACACACGCACACATACATATATATATATATATATATATATACTCACACACACACACACACACACACACACATATATATATATATATATAAAAAGAAAGTCATTATTCTTCATTAAAATTGACTAATTAGTATAATAGATAATTAATCAGAATTAAAAGAACAAAAATTATCAAAATAATCAAAGAAAATTAAAAAAAACAACAACACCGTAACGACAACAATGAAGAGTCTGGTAGACTTGAAGACATAGAAATCAATGGAGGCCATCAAGACTAGATCATTAATAAGATCGGTTGGAATACTGATAAGAGTCCAGGAGATTTGAGATTTCTGGTTTCAGTTTTCTTTGCTTAATAGCATATTATATTTTGTAGGTTATTTAATGCCTAAGCCATTCTTATAGAAGTATAGTAGTGGTACTTTAACCCATAGCTGGGAGAACAAGGTGGTTCATTCCTGGAGATTTGAGAAGACATGCTGTCACCCAGACTCTAGTGAAAAAAACATCATCTAATGTTGACGTGAAAAGCTCTCAAATAATAATAATAATAATGATAATAATAATAACACCAACAACAATAACACCAAATATTGAAAAAACACGAACCCACGAAACTGAATGAACCGCAAAGCAATAACATTCCAAAAACCACACATCCAAATCTGACAGAACAAACGTTAACACTGGAAAAATAAATGATTATTGAAAATTTAAAGAGAATTATGTCTGAAAAGAAAAATATATTACAATTGCTAAGAATCCAAGACAGCGAATATGAGCAAGGTAGAAACTGAAAAAATAAATATATCATAAACACACGTCTCAACGAAAAAAATCACGGATTTAAACAAACTTATCTACGAAGGAGCAAATTTAGTCTGGGAACATGAACAGAAACTCAAAGCCTGGACGGAAACTTCGACTGAAAGTGCGCTATATATAAGAAATCTACGGCAATGAACAAAAATGATAAGACAAAGGAGGAACACTGGAAAATAATGAAACGAAATTACAACAGCAGCCCAATAAGTAAAATAAACAATATATTCCGGGGAAATAAACCAGAAGGTACTGGTGAAAGAAGGAAGACCGCCATAGCATGATGGCAAACAAGGATATTGGTTTAAAATAAACTATGATATACATGACAGACTGGCTACCAAAATGAATAGATGCCTCTAAGCAACACACGTATCTGAATGGATGACAAATGAAAAATCACCCTGATCCAAAAGGACCCAGGAACCACTCCCAACAACTACAAGCCAATGACTTGTCTACCAATGATGTTGAAAATACTTAGGGCAAAAATTAAGGAGACATATGATTCGCTAATAAGCCAAGGACACTCTTCCGAGGAACAAAAAGGATGACGCAAACGGACCAGAGATATTGGAGAGCTACTCTACATTGATCAACACATCCTCAAGGAGAGGAAGACGAGTCGGAAAAACCCAATTATGGCATGAAATGATCCCGCAAACTGAATAATAGACTCTGTCAAAATTTACTAGGTATCCATGCTTTGGTTTCTCTGTTTAATGGCATATCAACCTTTGTAGGTTATTTAATGCCAAAGCTATTCTCCTAGAAGAACAGTTGCGGTACTATTTAACTCCTAGCTGGGAGGATAAGGGGGTTCAAAACTTTCCCAAGGGTATTTGCCCGAAAGTGAACGTAATAGCGCGACTGGAGTACGAACTCGCTTACTAGGATTCCGCAGTCCATCGCTTTAACCATTACACCACGAGGACATCCCCACAAGGTATCCAGTGAAGTCGTAAAGTTTATACAACAAAAAACTGGAGAATCGAACAAAAAGTAAGAGGAAAAACTTAACTCAAGTGAAAATCCAGAGAGATCTTCCAGGGAGATGCAATATCACCATTTTATTTGTAATAGTGATGATGCCACTCAATCACATACTTTGGAAATGCATAAACGGACAGACACTTCATAGATTATAGGAAAAACATCTATCTCCTAATTTACTGGAATGATATCAAACTGATGGAAGAAATGAAAACCTTAATACATGCAGAATGAATATAGAGTCATGATATAGGGATGGAATTTGGCATAGAAAAATATGTTATGGAAATAGTGAAAAGCGGAAAATAAAATATGACGGAAAGACTAGAACTACCAAATCAAGAAAAAATGAGAACATTCTGAGAAATGGAAACTTACAAATACTTGAAATTTAGGAAGCAGACACCATTAAACTAGCGGAGGTGAAAGAAAAAATTGAACGACTACCTTAGGAGAACGAGTAAACTACTCGAAATGAAAGTATATAACTGAAATCTCATTAAACGAATTAATACTTGGACTGTCCCCTTCGTATGATACTTTGCACTATTCTTAATGCGAACCAGAGAACTCCAACAAATTAACCTGAGAAAAAAAAAATACGATTCAGAATGTACCATAACGTTTTGTGCTATAAAGAAAGAAGTCCGCAGAAAAAGAAATATTCAAACTCGAAGGTAAGGGAAGAAAATATAGCTGTCGTTTTTATTCAGCTATGATCGCTGCAACTCGAAAAGTTCATTTTAGTTGCGTCCTTCTTCTCCCTTCCTCTCTTTGGTGACGGAGTGTGAGTGAGAGCTGGCTGTTTGACACACGCCTGTCATTGCAGACTGGGTAGGACGGATATGAGCATCGGAACCTTTGACTCGCCTTTATTGAAAGCTGCCTTCGACTCCCTCAAAATCTCGTTACTTGTTTTCTTATATAGAGATTTTGGAGAACAAATCGAAGATCCTCGAATGTTCGCTGTCACCAGTGAAACACGTGATAATACATCAGTGATTATTTCAAAATCACGTCGAACTTGGCAGGTAATTCTGCCCGCACGCACTAGTCTCCTGACACCTTCACTGATTGACGACACCGCCCGTCCGTAATATTACAATAAGGCATTACATCCTAGAGATGACGTCGATTGACTGTATGTGTCAAGAAAAGAACAAGAAGAGGACTTGCCAGCATTCAAGACAGTGGCAGTGCATCGATACAACGACTAGAAGACTGGATAAAAAAACGTGGAGGAAGACTGATTACACCCAACAGAAACAATACAGACAACACAAGCATTAACAGAGCAAAAATAACCAGAAAACAAAAATAGGAAGAAAAAATTGTAGGGATATTTCAAAAGACAAACTAGTGCAATAGCATACGAGAAAAATTGAACATGGCGAAGAAAGGGAAACCTTAAGAGAGAAATTAAATATCTCCTGATAGCAGCACGAAAGAACACCATAAAAACTATGTCAAAGCAAAACTTGACAACACGCAGTAATATGGCCGATGTAGATTATGTGGTGATAGTAACGAAACGATCAATCACATAATAAACGAATGCTGTAAATTAGAGCAAAAGTGTATAAGACCAGATACGACTGGGTGGGAAAGGTGATTCCTTAGTAATTGTGCAAGAAAGTAAGATGTGACTATATGAAAAAATGTTATCAGCTCAACCAAAAAAATTCCTTTTGGAAAATGAGACGCAGAAACTCTTCTGGGATTTTGAGATACACACGGATCAGATAATCTAGGCCAACGACCTGACCTTGGGATTGACCACCGAAAAAAGTGAACCTGCAGAATTGTGGAATTTTCTGTTCCGGCTGATCACAGGTTAAAACTGAAAGAAATCGAAAAGAAAGATAAATAACCTAGACTTTACGAGAGAAAAAAAAAAACAACTATGGACCATGAAAGTGATGGTGATACCAATAGTAATTTGTGAACTCGGCCCGGTAACCAAAGGATTGATACAGGGACAAGAGGACTTGAAAATAAGAGGACGCGTGGAGATCATCTAAGCTACAACATTGTTGAGATCACCCAGAATGCTAAGAAGGTGAAAAAACTTGAGGAGACTCGCTGTCACTCAGACTCTAGTGGAAAATCATTAGCTAATGCTAGTTCGAAAAATTCTCAAATGAAGAAAATAATAATAATAATAATAATAATATCGCACTGGTAGCACGGATATCCCTGACACTCTCTCGCCACTCCTCCCTATCGTTCATCGCCCTAGGTAGGTCTTCAGGACAACATCCCGTCTCCTCACATAGCTGCTGAATGTATGTTCGTGCTGGTCGTCCTGCTTTTGCACGGCCATGTGTGGGGGTCCATAAGAGTACATCTCTTATTAGTTCGTCCCTGTTTCTACAGCAGTGTCCTGCATGTCTGGTTCGTCTAACTTGAATAGTTTTCGTGATAGGGGGCAGGTGGCCATACCGTTGGTGTCTTGTGGGGTGTTGCCGCCTGGACTTGTTCAAGATTGCACGTACATTCTTGTGTAATTGCCGTCAAGCTTCTTCTCCAGCCATTTTGTTAGCGTCCACGTAGTGCATCCATATAGCAGTATCGATGTGACCGCTGCCTGGAAGAAACTGCGTTTCATTTTATCGGTTAGGTCTGATTTCCATATAGTCGATAGCCTATTGATAGCTGTCCATGCTTTCGTTAACCTCGTTTCGATGTCCTTTTCGGTTGATTCGACGCTGCTTCCTAGGTAAGTGAATTTGTCTACTAGTTTAAGAGGGGGTCCCCCGTTTGATCATAGCACTTATATTCCGTTTTGTGTGCATTAACATAGAGGCTTATGCTTGCTGCTGCTCGTTCCAAACTATGCAGTAGTGTTTCGGCTTGGTCGGGTGTATTTGCCAGTATCGCTATGTCATCAGCGTAGTCGGCGTCGGTAATTGTTTTTGCGGGGTACCTTCTGCTTCTTTTCTTCGTCAGTTCGAAGCCATTCTCTCTGATTTTGTCAATCGATGTTCTAAGTATGTAGTCTAGACTTTGATGTAAAATTTGTAGCCTTTTTAAATGAATAATCTTTCTAATCGGCTAAATTATTTCCAGGTCAACTATTCTTAAATATGTAAGATTTGTTTAAATTTAGCACGCTAAAATAATAAATCAACAGTAAATAGGAAGGTTTTTCTGTCGCCCAATTACTAAAACATTACCCCCCCACCACTAGGTTTATAATGGAAAAATCTCGAAAATCACGTGATGTTAGGATAGATATAAAAAAAAAAATTCTTAGTAGTAATGAGGACTTGGAGACCTTGTGTCATATCTTGCCCGAGCGGAGGGGTTGGTAAATATGGTTATGAGGACTGGGGCGATAAAAAGGACTTTAAAAAAGATTACAGCATTGAATTTCCGAACATTTGTGAAATCTTTTGATGTACAATTTGTAACCTTTTTAAATGAATAATCTTTCTAATCGGCTAAATTATTTCCAGGTCAACTCTTCGGAAATATGTAAGATTTTTTAAAAATTCAAGGAACTAAAATCAGTAATACTCACCGATCTACTAACTCGATAGTCAGTTTCCGCCCTTAATTTCACTGCAGAATCATCAGAAGTTTTATCTATAAAAATCATCAGCCCCAATAGAAATAATCCAAAAATAGGTCTATAGATATAAACTATGAACGCGATACAGTAGAAAGCGAACGTTGCTACGGGCTTCGGCCCGGAAGCAAAATAAAAATAGGCGGATAACAGACTTTAACTAAGCCAAAACCTAGGGTTTCATAAACCCCATTGTTTTTGTGAACCGCAGTTTATGCACAGCCATCATAGCTGTTCTTGTTCACAACTTTGTCAGGCGTGCAGATTATAAACAAACCCTGGGTCTGGTATAACCACAATATACCACCCATGATCAAAATGTCAAATTACAATATTACACAACGTTGGACCCAAGCAACACGCCTAGGTGTCACGATCGGTAGGTGTTCTCTTGATAGCCAACATGAGAGACCCGGTCGTCATCCTACGAATGTTGGCTGCTCTTTTTTCAGGTACATAAATCACGACGCAACAAACCGCAACGATCAGAGACCTAAACGCAAAACATGCACTACAATGCAGTTTTAGGAGCAAGCCTTCACAAAGTGGGTACAGGAGAAGAAGGATAGACATCTGGCAAGAATGTGCGAAATTTCTGACAACTAGCTAAAGGCTTGCCGATCAAGTTTGAACAATAGATAAGATGGGTTGGTTTTCTGACCCTGAAATAATAGAATTCCTTAAAAAAACACATAATCAAAACTATAATACAGTACCAGACACATCAAGTGGTGTCAAGCAAAAACAATCCAACGAAAAAGAACTACCAACTTCGGAAAAAGAAAACACCGCACTTCCAAGCGATACACTACCAAGCAACCATGAAGAAACATTATCACTAGAACAAAAAATAAATATAGTAAATGTAAAGAAAATCATGAGAAGTGAAAAGAATACTCTACCATCATTAAGAAACATAGAATGGAAAACACTTAAGATCGAAACGAATAATATAAATCACATACTACCTTACATACCGACGAATAATATAACCGAGTTAAATGAAGTAATCTATGCCGGTGCAAAATTAGTTTGTCAAAAAATTGGGATTCCCTCAAAAAGCACGAAGAAACAATCAAAATAGGGATGGGAAATTCGACTTGAAACGCAAATAAAAAATTACGAAAACAAACCAGAAAAAAAAAGAGAGGCGCTGAAATTGGCGAGAAAAAATTGGAACTGGCAACACAAGAAAAAATAACAGTACAACTTGAGTAAATAAACCAGAAAGGGCTGGCGAAAGAAGGGAGATTAAAGAGATATCGACAAAGGGTAAAATAATACAGACAAAACAGGACTTTCCAAAACAACGAAAGAAAATTCTATCAACAATTGGGAGGGAGTGACACGGAAACATACCAACAACCGCATGCCAAAAAAAAAAAACGAACGATTTTTGACTAAAATATGGCAAAAAAAAAAATTAGCGAAATGCTGAATGGATAAACAATATTACAAGAGAACTAGAGGGACTTGAAGTAGGCCCCAAAATGGAAATACACATCGACTTAGTGAAAACGACACTAAAAAGAATATCAAACTGGAAAATTCCAGGTCATGATGGAATACATGGGTTCTGGTTCAAGAAATTCACCTCCATTCACGGCAGACTAACACTAGAAATGAACAGATGCCTACAAGGCGCACAAGTACCTGACTGGATGACCAAAGGAAAGACAACATTAATCCAAAAGGAGTATAAGGCGAGACACGAATGGAGGTGCCCGTGGTGTAATGGTTATCGTCGTAGGAAATGGACACGGCGACGCGAGTTAAAATCCTGGACGAACCTGATTGCATTTCACATAGCACTAATACCCTTGGGAAAGGTATAAATCCAATTATTCTCACTCCAGCTATGGGTAGATAGTAGGGTAGACTAGGTTCTTCAGCCTTGGTGAGGCAACTAGTCTAGGAGAAGGAAAACTCTTCATTGAAATCTGTTAAACTCCGCTTAAAAATTGACCTTGTGTCATATATTGCCTGAGCGGAGGGGTTGGTAAATATGATAAGGCGAGACACGAATGGGTCAGCAAGGTGATCCACTGAGAAATGTGCAAGAAATTTAAATTTGACCATACTAACAAATGGTATATGCACAACCCATATACAAAGGATCACATAATTCCGGCCAGAAGACCAGACCTTATAATAATCAACAACAACAACAACAACAAAGAGAATTTCCAAAATAGTCGACTTTGCTGTCCCGGCGACCCAAGGAATAAACCTGAAGGAATGTGAAAATAAGGATTACTAGTTCGATCTCGCTAGAGAATTCAAAAAGCAGTGGAACATGAAAGTGACGATTGTGCCAATTGTAACTGGTGCTTTTGGCACAATAATAAAAGGATTATTAAAAGGCCTGGAGGACGTGGAGGTTGGCGGACGGGTAGAGACTATCCAAAAGACATCATTGCTGAGAACGGCCAGAATATTGAGACGAATTCTGGAAACTTAAGGAGTCTTGCTGTCACGCACACTCCAGAGATCTGAAAAAACTATAGAACATTAAAATGTTGGTGATACCAATTGTAACTGGCACACTTGGTACAGTTTGCAAGGGATTTATACAGGGACTGGAGGACTTGGATATAAGAGGATGCGTGGTGACCATCCAAAAGGAAGGATTGTTGAGATCGACCAGAATACTAAGAAGAGTCCTGGAGACTCAAACTCCTTTAGAAAACTGTAAGCTTACGCTGGTGAGAAAAAAATTCATATGAGTAAATAATATTAATGTTTATCATATTGTGCATTGCTGCAAAAATAAATACGAGTTAGGTAAATACTGTTTTAAAATATCACCGTAACTCGTGTTCTTCCGAAAGTCTTTCATGTGGAAAGTCTGCATTTCTAAAGAATTGTTTTTCTTCGTATAAATCATTCATTAATTCAAGTTTATGACGTCTAAATCAAATATTCTTCACGTTAAGAAAGTGTCTGAATAATTATTCTGAAGCCATTAGTGAATACATAGCGGAAGGAAATAATTGACTGAAAGTATTCTTCTAATTTAGATCAACTCACTAATCTGCAATTAATGACTGTTGCCGTCATAAACGTCGAAATTGTATTAATCCTATCCTTTTCTTCGATCGGAAACAGCGGTTACCTCATATGTTAAATGCATCGGAGAGGATATATGTAATTTGGTTTCATACTTTGTATTATTCCTTTTATCAAATGCATTAACCCTGCTCTTTGCTGAATAATTGATAAATAGCAAAAGAGACTATGTTAGTATTCATGGGATTGTTTTTAAAAGGATAATTAAAAATTCAAAACGAAATTAGCGTTGTGCAAGCGAATCGAATTCATGAAACTTACTTGTAAGATATAATTTAAATTGTAGCTCTACGTTTCTTTTATAAGGAAGGCTTTGACATTAAATAACCAACGAAGGTTGATTAGCCATTAAATAGTGATACCATGAGAATCTCCTGGTATGTATTTAACCACTCTCTCTGCTACGGGCAGGATGCGGCTCAAGATGTTTTTGTCATTAGAGTACTAATAGTTTGAATTCAAAGTTTTCCTTTTTCTTGACTAGTTACCATACCAAGGCTAAAGAACCATACAATTTACCCATAGCTTAGAGAGAACAAATAGATTTCTAACGGAATTAGCACGAAGAGATATGCAAACAACTTCGTCCAGGATTCAAAATCTGATCCTAGAATCCATTTCCGACGACGACAAATAACATGCTAAATACACCTTTAAAATAATAAAATGATTTCAAAATGATAAAAACTACTTGCTTCTAAAACATAAACAGCATTTAAGGATCGTCTAATGTACGATAATAAATCTTTCAAAAGGGTCTTTCCGATGGATCTCAACTTTTCAAACACTCTTTGTTGGACTGCTAACTCGTATTTTTCAAGTATGGCAATACCAACGAGCGTGTCCCATAATACTATTTTCTCTCTCTCTCTCTCTCTCTCTCTCTCTCTCTCTCTCTCTCTCTCTCTCTCTCTCTCTCATTAAGTTAACTATGTTGTACAACGAAGTTGGACACCACATTGCATTCAGTAAAATGATGCCGCTATGCCCGAGCCCAGGAGGTAGCGGTGTCACAAGGATGAAAAAAACCCATATCCATGATTTGTTGGATTAGACTTACTCCTGTCGGTGAGAGGTAGTGAAACTCCAGAATCTCTCTCTCTCTCTCTCTCTCTCTCTCTCTCTCTCTCTCTCTCTCTCTCTCTCTCCTTTATTTTTTTACATGCAACACACTCTCAAGTGGTATTTGCTGCTATGTTTGATCACTCCAACAAAACTGCGTCTTGGTTTAAGCATCTAATGAGTCTCTATGGTCCCCTCAAAACAATTCTGAAGCCAATAACTCTGCAAATTAACCAAACATAGTGACTCTGTGGAATCCGAACTTTTTCCAGAGGGAAAAACCCAAATTCAGACGCCGAAAACTGTTCGACGTCAAACAGCATACACACGGTGCCACAAATACCAGATTATTGTAGACGAAAATAAAACAACAATTTTCATCTAAAAAGCATTTTCGACAAATTCGGATTTTATTGGTTTTAAAACTTTTTTCTAGATTTCAAATTTATCACCCCTCATCTACAGACATCCAAGCCTACACCACACGAACTCGATATATACTTACACGCATTCCCTCGCAGATTATATCAAGTCTTACTCTTCACAGTTATATAGATACCCCTCCACATGTATATGCATCTCTCTTCAGGAATTTATAAACCCATCAGCTCCTATACGAATACTCACACACACACACAAACACACACACACACATATATATATATATATATATATATTGTCATCAACAGACAGACTGTTTCGTTGTATCACAACTCTTCAGTGTGACTAGACACGTAGGACGTTTGAAGCTGTGATCGATACACTTTACGTTAGACTTAGTATCATACCACTCGGCCAACAAGCGTACCACATTGGCAAGGGAATTATAAGGTATTATATAGCAACAGCAGCAGCAGCGTTCGTTTGTTCAAATGTTTAATACCCTACTTAATACCAGAGTGCTTAATTCGTTCAATGACCTTTGAATTATCCGATATATATATATATATATATATATATATATATATATACGTACTTATTTCCAAATTGAAACTTTAAAAATATATGCACATACATCTAGCTATATGCCCTAAAGCACCAAATGTCAATAGTGCCAAATCTTTAGAAATGTGATTTTGTGTCTAAAGCAAAAAGAAATAAAATAAAATAAGCCCGGAAATACACATCCCTCGAGTTATTGGCGTTACGTGAAATGCAAACTATCACGTCCAGGATTTGTACTCAGGTCTCTGTGTTTATTTCCTCTGACGGTTAACATTACACTGGGAACGTGGTCGTTAATGTATACGAATAAAACTTTATTAAGAAGGATCACACAAAAGAAATTTATCTTATTCTTTTCAGTTAAAGAATATTGAGTAGAATTGGGTAGCGACGAAAGATGGAACGGCCAAAAAAAATGATGAATAGGTGACAGAAGAACACGAAAAAAAAGTTGACAATGTAAAATTGATAAAAAGGTCGATTTTTTGTGATGTATTGATCTAGAGAAAAGAGTTAGTAAAACTGGAACCCAAAATATTAATTAGGGAAATTGAATATAAACAAACATCTCCCACTCATACATTTATGCTCAATTATATTAGATTGGCTTTGAAAGACAACTGTATCAGTGAAAAGAGTTGTGAGCAAGATTACTGGATAATCAGTCGATTCTATATAAACTGACCTAATTTGGATTTGATATGTCAAAGGCATATGAAATAAGGTTGACTCAGATGATACAGAAACTTACTGATCCATATTTACCATTAATCCTTTTCGCATGTTTTAGAAGAATCTTGCTTAGGCTATTAAGAAAGTAAAGATCTTTCATGCTCTTGTCCAACTTAGATGACTCCAGAAAATAACATAGGGGTAGTTTTTTTTTTATTATGGCTGAAGTGCTGGATTGCAGCATTGAAGTGATCTGGTGCTCCAATCACGCAATAACGTTCACTTTCAGACTGATGAGAACGGTATGAACACCTTATCCTCCCAGCTATGGGTTGAATAGCATCACTACAGTTCTTCTATAAGGATGGCTTTGGCATTAGATAACTCACTAATGTTTATATGCCGTTAAACAAAGAAACCACACTAAACGAAACAAAAGAAGCAAGCCATTAAAAACATTCAGTCGTTGTTGCGAAATATACAGACATGTTCGTCGTATTTCCAATCTGATTTATTTGATTTAATTTAATGTAACACACCACTGGCTTTGTCTATGAGCAGGAAGATTTCCTGTCAGAGTTCGCAACACAACATGGGTGTCAAAATATCTGCAAGACATATTATTAGCCTTGATAGGATCTCACCCTTACCCATGAATACATGTTCAGTTACTTTTAAGGTGGGAGACCAGAGTAGTGGGTGTACGGACTTTGTGATGGTGTAAGGGAACCCAAAGATTTTGTGGTGAGAGGTTCAAGGTCACAAGTGGTAACAAACTGACCTTGTAATTCACACATAACCCAGTTATATTTAAATTTTTTATAACTGGATCATAAATGTTAACAATAGTTTTGCATTTAACTTATAACAAACTTTGTATTGACGAACAACGCTTCCAGTTGTTCTTTCGACTGAAGAAAAACAAATTTGTTTTGTAAAAGATTGGAAAATCAAAGAATTATCATGTTTTAAACTTACGAATAATCTAGAATTTACTTAGAAAACACAATCAAAATGTATTTTGTACAGGGATTTTATTGTCAGCCAGACAAAATCTTTGAATCGATTCACCGATTAAACCGACTAAAACATACATCACTTCACCCAAGATCCATAACCAGAACTTATCTACATTCCTTCTATGTTTCCTTCCATCTACACAGAAATGTCTGGTTACATATTAGTGTTTCTTGGCACTTTCGTGAACAAACTTTCAAATAACTTTGTCTTTTGTCAATATTTGGGGATTGTCTTTGAGAGAACGTCAACTTCGAGGATTTAAGTAGTGATTTCAATGACTATTGATGGTCTTAGGGGATTTGTCGTGTGATGCAGTGAGTAGTTGTATTGCCTTCTTCTGTTTCTCCACTCCCACTATCGCTCCGATATTTCCCATTCTCTCTTGCTACTTTCCAAAAAGGCGATTTTTCTTTGGGAATGGTTTATTTATTTCCTGGGGGAGAAATCAGTTAGTCTGGTCCAAATTTACCAGCAGACATTTACAGATTTGCAATTCGTATTGCAACATAGGTTTTATGTTATGAGGCCATTTTCCGACCTCATGCATTGTTTTAATCCGCGGAGAGAAAAAAGGGTATGTAGAAGATAAAGTTAATTGCATTCAAATAAATTTTATATCAACCAAACTTCGAATTTTTTAAATACATGGTAGCATCAGAGAGATTAAAAGCATCAAAATGTTTCTACAGTGGAATATATATATATATATATATATATATATATATATATATATATATATATATATATATATACATATATATATATATATATATATATATATATATATATATATATATATATTTATATATATGGCAGTGTGAACAATTCTTATGATATCAAAGTCCTGATGAAGGTTTGTAGAACCTAAACATCTAACCTTGGCTTTATCTCAAAATAAAATCATCTAATTTGGATTATAGTGTGTTTCTATTTTTTCATGCTGTCGTATTCAGATCCATATTTACATATATATATATATATATATATATATATATATATATATATATATATATATATATATATATATATATATATATATAAGATGGGTATAATTCGGTAGCAAGTTATTATTCAAGCAAGTCTTATTAAAGACGATGGAACACTGCTAATTATTTTAATTTTATTTTTTCAAGACTCCTTGTTAATTTTTTAGCGTCGGAATCTTCATAGTAAAGCAAGTGTCCCATATTTTCTGCCCAAGCATTTGCAACCGTAGTTTTTGTTGTCGTCAGGGCTAGTGTAGTTTTGAGTCGACTGTTGAGTTTTTACTGTTTTAATAATTGGTAGTGTTTTATTTTGAAGTTGTCGGTTGGAACGTTTTCAGCGTTTTTTTTTTAAACGTTCGGTTGGAAAAAAGTTTTACTTGTAGAGTTAGTGATTTTAGTTATTAAAAATATTTGATATGTTGTAGCCTATATTAAATTCTATTCTATTTATGTATGTTTTTTTTAATTTTTTTATGCATATTACTTATAGGTTTTAAAATCGTTTATTATTATTGTTTATATATATAATTATTGAATTATCTTTGAGAATCTTCCTTACATCGGAAGATGTAAGTTCGTTAGAGCTATTGTGTTTTACTATTAAATGTTGTTTCATAGCACGATTTTTTGAAAGGTGATAAGTGAGATGACAAGATAATGTTTTGGTTTCAGCCAATGTAAAACTTGCTTTTGTTTTTCGGAAGGCACTCTGGAAATTGACATATAAATTTAAAAACTACATCGGTTTGGTTTAGGTGTATTTTAAAGGAGTTTGTGTTATTCTTAACGATGAGGTTTGATGTTTTAAATCTAGTGTTGTAGATGATAAGTTTCATTTGTTTTCGCTTTTCGGTAGATTTAATGTGTTTTTTATAATATTGGTTATTGCTTGTTTGTCTTATTTTTAATTATAGTGCATTTGATTTTTTAAAATTATTTTTGTGAATGTTGTGCAGTTGTAGTTTTATTTGTTGATCGACTAGTTTATAAGGGAAATTGTTATTACCTCGGGTTTCTTTTATGTTGGTAAGTTCTTAGTAAAATACTCTGTGGAGTAAATTGTTTGTTCTCCATGAGGGATATATATATATATATATATATATATATATATATATATATATATATATATATATATATATATATATATATATATATGTCATGTATTTTATAAAAGGTAATGTACTATCAATAACATTATCACAAATGTGCACGATAAAAACGACTCAAAAGAAGACAAACAATAAACACACACACACACACACACACACACACACACACACACACACACACACACACACACACACACACACACACACACACACACACACACACAATTTTGCGTAAATATCTATCTATCTATCTATATATATATATATATATATATATATATATATAGAGAGAGAGAGAGAGAGAGAGAAAGAGAGAAAGAGAGTAAGAGAGAGAGGGGGAGGGGTAGAGAAACACATACACACGTATGTTTAAATCCTAGTTGCATTTTACGTACACTTGGGGAAGTCATTAATCCATCTTTTGTCCCTCAAAGTATGTGTAAATAGTAGGTTAGACTGTCCTCTTTGATCTTTGTGAGCCAACCGGTCTAGATGAAGGGAAACCCTGAATTAAAACCAGTTGTACACCTTATCGGTTTTAGTTCCAATTTCTTAGTTTAATTACATATCAACATTTGTGGGTTATCTAATACCTAGGCAATTCTTGTAGAAGGACAGTAGTAGTGTTATTTAACCAATAGCAGAAACGATATTAGGTTTCATACCTTTCCCGAAGGTATTAGCCCGAGTCAGAATGCAATAACGAGACTGTTCCTTGTAAGTGAGTTTAAACTCGCTCGCTACGATGTTGCAGTCGAGCGCCTTAGCCACAAACCAGGAAGACTCCCTCTAATCTGGATAGAGATAGGCACAACCATTATATTCCTATCTAATACACGCCACATACATAGCTCTTCCATGATCAAAAATTTTGTCACGATAACAGATAATGGCATTGTCTATTGAAAAAAAGCATCTAACCAGAATATATTCCTATTTACAGGTACATTTTGTACATTTGTCTATAAATATATATATAGATAAACGTATATCCTTTTAACGATCAAAATATTTTCTAAAGCATTAAAAAAGCAATAATTCAATGTCTCTATTTCTCTATTTTTTAATGCATCCATTTAAATCACAAATAGTTTTGTGATTCTACCTTTAAACCAAAACAAACGCGTCGACGGTAAAAAAAAAAAAATTTACAGTAACCTTATAGAACGCCTATATTTTTTAACCTTTCCTTTTTTAATCACAAAATCTCTGGCAGAGCAACGATGTATAAAATAAGTTGATCTGGCAAGCAGTTTACTGCTGGCTTGCGAATAGATATTTTTCTTTTAAAGAGGAAAAACAAATTTTATTCGTAATACTGTATTTATCCAATTATTTGCTTCAAATATACGACTTTTTCGATTTTGATAAAGCTTCAAAATCTTAATATAATATTCGTTCTCATCGAAATTTGCTTCAATACATGAAATGACAAAATCGATTACTTCATCCGTATCAAAATCTAACTAAAATGTAAAGCTGTAAATCCTTAAAGTAACTAGATATTAATTAACGATATCATTATGTAATTATCTTCATTTCATGTAAAAACATCTTAAGGAAGCACATTAATTTGTTTAAAGAAGGTAAACTATGTCAATTAAAAATAAAATGTCAACTCTAAAACAAAATCAATTTAAGATATACTTTCCAGAAAGAAAAAATTATAGGAACTTGAATATATATATATATATATATATATATATATATATATATATATATATATATATATATATATATATATACGAGGATTTTTCAAAAACCTACAAACCTCACCCAGAAAGAAAACCCATAGACTATCATTTTTGTTACAGTAACAGACTGCACCTTTTAAAAAATTAGATTGACTAATTCTGATTTTTCTTATTTTATAAGAAGTGGTTGTGTGTCCTCACAAAAAGAAATAATGCTCTTTTTCCAGCAGTGGCTAAGAACTTTTTGTACTAATGGTATATATATATATATACATATATATATATATATATATATATATATATATATATATATATATATATATGTGTGTGTGTGTGTGTGTGTGTGTGTGTGTGTGTAAAGCAGAATCCTATTGTAATCAACGACCACAGAACGGCTTTAGGTTTTTGCGAACAGGAAATAATGACAATGTTGTCAAATAAGGATGTGAAGTAGATGTGGTTTGAGTACAAAATTCGTTTCAGAAAAGTATATCTAGAAAGCACTTTTTTGTATGGCTGGTAGCTGTTCAATGTATATTCATCACCTATTATTCACACCATCAAACGTCGGTCAGACGTGATACGAAAGCTCAATTTTGTCTTTTTTTCCTTCGTTGGTAAAACAAACAATTGACCAGAACTGTAAAGTTGATGAACGGAGTGTTGAAAACTTAAGATGCAGAATGAAATAATTTATTTTCAACAAGCAAATTCTCCCACAAATGCAGAACGTTTATTTTTATAAACTGTAGCACAAGTATCTGGTAACTCACGAATGTCAACTTCTTTGAATTTGTTGGAAAAAAAAAACTAAAGATGTATTTTTTTAAAATAATGATAAATCGTTCTGATTTATGTAAGTACCATTTTTGTAAAACTGATTTGTTTTTTCTTTTTTTCTTCTTCTCTACCGTCAACAATAGACTTCCTCCTGGATTTATCAGCTGTTAACATTAAACTCTATCATGGATCGCCTCGTCTCTTTTTTGATAACCATCATTGTCGCATTTCTTATTTAGCTTGAAAAAATAGTAATACTATAATCTTCAAAATAACTGTATACCGTTTTCGTTTCCTTGTTTATGGAATATCAACCATCGTGGGTTATTTAATGACAGATACATCCTTGTAAAAGTAAAGTAGTGGTACTGTTTGACACAGACCTGAAAATCATATGGAAATTCATTTTTTTAAGTTATTCGTCAGAAAGTGAGAGTAAGAGCACGATTGAAGTTTGAAATCACTTTCTCCGATGTTGTAGTGCAGCACATTTCCCTCAAAGCCAAACGAACCCCCACCCCCAAAAACTGTTTTCATCAGCAGATATTCGATATAAACAAATATTTAGAATAATTTAATTGGCATTTTCGTCAGCATATACACTTCGCCTTATCCTAGAAAGAAGTACTGGCAAATAACATGTTGTCCTTAGAGTATTTATACACTTCACTCTCGAGCTTGATGTACCAATCAACACTTAAATATGTTTATTATTCTTGTAACTATATAATTCAAAATAATCATTTTCAACCAGAAAAATAAAAGATACCCGACCTCTTCATTTCTTGATCACCTCAAGAATATTATTAATAGATCTTCCCCACTTCTAGGTTCCTACAATATATATATATATATATATATATATATATATATATATATATATATATATATATATATTAATCAGTGCGGTTTAACCGGAGTCGGAAATAATTCCGTCATGACAAAAAAATCATTCAATTATGAACATTTAAATTTTCCTGGTAAAGAGCTCAATGTAACAGACATCACAGAGCAATAATTTCTTTAAGAAAAACAAAAACCGGTCACATTAGGATTATAAATTTATTTCCATCCGGTTATGAGTATTGATATGAATCAATAACACGAAAAATAACATCTTCTTCAGATCTAATGGATCCATTAGATCTGAAGAAGACCTGTTATTTTTGGTGTTATTGATTCATATCTATACCCATAACAGGATGGAAATAAATTTATACTCCTAATGTGACGGTTTTTTTTCTTTTTCCTAAAGTATATATATATATATATATATATATATATATATATATATATATATATATGTGTGTGTGTGTGTGTGTGTGTGTGTGTGTATATATATATATATATATATATTAGTTATTATTGACAATGTAAAATAAATGCAATATAAGTACAACTTACGTTGTATTATCTGTGATAGACCCCCTGCAGATTCGAATATACCGGGTTTCAAATTGATTTAAGACGTCTGAAAGCGATCGGTCAACAAAGGCATTTACTGTTACTGACAGTTTTACAATGATGTATCGATTGTCAGACGTGTCTGCTCTTGAAATTACCTGTAAAGCTTGAGAAGATCGGTTGATTTTTAGACCATTTAAAAAAATGTAACCACAGTTAATACATGTTTATAAAGTTAGGGTGGTGTAGTATGCTAAGGGTCTTAGTTTCTTGGCTTAGCGGTCGTCCGACAAGATTCTTCCTAGCAGCTGGACATCCTTTTGTATTCTACTGTAAGGGGGCCTGTGCTGAGGATGATCTAATTTATAAGATATCATGGGTATATCATTCACATCAGTTTTCTAATTTCTTAATTAATTCACTTTATTTTATATACTCTTTTAGTGTTTTTCACCATCAGCGTCAGCTGACGGTTTTGTACTGGAGTTTTAGTGACAGCAAGATACTCAAGTCTCCAGGACTCTTCTCAGTATTCTGGCCGTCTTCAATAATGCTGTCGTTTGGATGGTCTCCACTCGTCCGCCAATTCACAATATATTATTATTATTATCATTATTATTATTATTATTATTAGAAGTTTTTAACACTGTCATCAGCTGGGAACCCTTCGTCGTATTCTGTATGACAGCAAGTCTCCTCCGGTCTCCTAACGCTTCTGTGTATTGTAACCGATCTCAGCAATAATGCAATCTGGACAATGTCGATTTATCCTCTGATTTCAAATCCTTCCTATCGTTTCTCAAAGCGCTTAGCGACCGTTACGAGCTGCTATTACTCTTTCACTTTTTTTTTTAGAGTTTTACTAATATGCGTTAGCAGATGGTCTTTCACTGGAGTCTGCATTACAGAAAGTCTTCTCAAGTCTCCATGGTTCTTCTCAGTATTCTACCCGATCTAAATAATGCTGCATTTTGAATGATCTTGATTCGCCTTCTGATTTGCAACTTTTCCGGATCTATTCAATGCCTTTGGCAACCGTTCCAAATGCGAAAATTACAATTGATATCAAAGTCATCCTTATGTGCTGCTGCGTTCTTTGTTCTCTGGTAAGGTCCAAGTATTTATTTCTCTTTCGCTTTCCTTGAATTACACTATATGCTTGTACTTGTCCTTCTTGTCTCCTCATATCTCCAGGATACTTCTCAGTATTCTGGCCGTCTTCAATAATGCTGTCGTTCGGATGGTCTCCACTTGTCCGCCAACTTCCGACTCCTCCAGGCCCTTTAATAATCGTTTAGTTACTGTGCCAAAATCACCAATCACAATTGGTACAATCGTCACTTTCATGTTCTATAGTTTTTTTTCAATTCTAAAGCAAGGTCAAGGTTCTTATCCTTCTTTTCACATTCTTTCAGTTTTATTCTGTGGGCAGCCGGGACAGTAAAGTCGACAATTTTTCATTTTTCTTTTTTTTTTTTTTTTTTTTTTTTGTTGATTATTATAAGGTCTGGTCTTCTAGCCGTGATTAGGTGATCCGTGTGCATATCAAAACTCCATAGGAGTTTACGAGTATTATTCTTTTGGACAGGTGCTGGCTTGTGCATATACCATTTCTTCGTATGGTCATTATTATTATTGTTATCATTATTATTGTTATTATTATTATTGTTGTTGTTTTTGTTGTTATTTTACTCATTCGAAAGTTCTTTATACCAGTTTTAGCTGATTTTTGTCACTGGAGTTTGAGTGACAGCATGTCTCCTCAAGTCACCATGTCACTTCTCAGTATTCTAGCCAGTGCAGATAATGTTGTAGTCTGGATGATCTTCTATTCTAAGTCATTCAGTCCATTTACCGATCCTTTGGGGATTGTTCCAAGTGCACCAATTAAAATTGGTATCACCGTCTCATTAATTTTTCATAGTTTGTTTTTCTCTAGCAAGGTCTCGATAATTTTTTCTGCTTTATATTTCTTTCTATTATTATTACAGTTCTACCCATTATGGAATTTTCCAACCAGTTACCACTGGTTGTTTTCACTTGAATCTGAGTGACAACAAGTCTCTTCGAACCTTTTTGGCTCTTCAAAGATTTCAGGTAAATTTAAGCAATGCTGTACTTTCGATTCTCTCGATTTTTACCTGATTTCAAATACCTCCAGGCTCTTCTCCAAGCCATTGAGAAGCGTTCCAAGTGCACCAACTACAATTGTTATCACTGTCACTCTGATATTCCAGAGTTTCTTAGTTTTCTGGAAAGATTTAAGTACTCATCTATCCTTTCTCTTTCTTTGATTTTCAATCTGTGGTCAGCCGGAACGGGAAAATCCCTAAAACACTAAATTCGCGTTTTTTTTTATATTAACAGTAAGTCTGGTCTTCTGATCAAGATCAGGTTTTCTATTCTAATCATGAGATTCCAGAGGACTTTACATGTCTCCGTTTCTAGGACAAATTCTGGTTTGTGCATACACCATTTGGTTATATTATTAGATTTCAACCTCTTATAATTCCCAGTGAATTGTTTTTCGTACCCTGTCGGGTTAAGTCTCGTCCAACATTTGTGTAAGTTTTTTGCATTTGCTTATTAAGTGATTAGACGTTTCATATTCATCGCCACATAAATAACACTTCCTATTCTCTTGTGTTTTATCCATTTTTCTTCTGCTATAATTGGTTCTAATGATGTTTGTTTGGATTGCAAATAAAAGAGATTCAGTTTCTTCTTCTCGTAGCCGTATCCATGTCTTGTATTTGTCACTTGTAACATCCATACACTAGATTTGTTCTCATTTATAATTCCTAGTTTTTCTTGTTTTTGTCTCTGTTCTTTTATTGCTAATACTATTACTACCTGCTGTAATAAGCCATTCTTTGTGCTTTTTAATGGAGTCCTCGAGTCCTTTTATTGATATATCTACACAATCCTCAATGCTGCCAACTCCTTTTCCTTCTTTTTTTTTTTTTTGACACATCTAGTCTGTTTACGTCATCTCATTGATGTTCGGTCTCGAGTATTGTCATCAACTTTCTTGACCTTGTCCATATTATGTACATTACATGGAGAACTGCCCAGGTGTTCTTCGCTTTGATGTGATTTCTGCTGCTGAGCTTGCTCACTAGGAGATTTTTTGTTTCTTTGAAGTACTCTACTCAGATTTTTTTCTTTCGTCTCTGCTCATTCGATAGTATTCGGTTCCAATTTAACCGAGTATTTCTAAATTTTCTTCTCACCAATCGTTTTGTTTCTTTTTTTATAAGGCAGTTCTATACTTTCAGTTGTCCAGCTTCGATTTTGATTTTTATCTTGGCATATTTTCCATCCCAACTTCCTATAATTTGTCTGGATATTCTTATTGTTTGTATCAAGTTCTAAACTTCTTTTTTACCTTTTTTGCAAATAGCTTGATAGCGTTCATGTATGTAAGATGATTAATATTTTTTGTGATTTTTAAAATTTGGGGCCCCATTCCCATTGTGCATTTACCAAATAAGTAATTGAGTGTGGTTATTACAATTACCACAAGTAATGGTAGGAACAAACCTCCCTTGAAGATGCTTCACTGGATTTTCAGTTCTTCTAGTTTGTCTTCCTGCAGTTAACTGCACTCTCCAGTCTTTCATGGCTTTTATGGTGAAGTTAATGACTTAATCGGATATTTTGTGCATTTCTGAACATTCAAGTATCAAAATTAACAGACTATATTCTCAGCCTTTCGTTGTCAATAGATGCCATGCCTATATTTTTCCACCATTTTTACCTTTGAGTGCATGTGCTGGTCTGTATACATCTCGCCGTTTGTTTATCTCGCCGCACGCTTTTTTTATTCTTCCGAAAACACTCCTCGTATTTCACTAAGTAATAGA
>OY757905.1:105878891-105893891 GCA_963585895.1 Sepioteuthis lessoniana | reverse complement strand
ATGAAATTTGATGATGGGAATCATCATGGAAACAAACGGATCAAGAAAGTTTGTTGCTACCTGTTTTGTCTTCATTGATTCAATACCTTTTCTGTTTGATTCGGCTCGTAAAAGGCCACGTAAAATATTTTTTGATCTGGAAATATTCATGGACTAATTAAAAAATATTATTATCCAGGATTATTATCACTCGTGACGTGTTTGAATAACGCTTCAGTTTCTGATCTTTAATACTTTTTAGTTGACATCTAACATTTCACTGTTATCTTCTTTTTCATTATTTGGATAACATCCTTATTAGTTTGGAAAAAAAAACACCTCCAAAACACGGGAGTTCTTTCTCAATCTTTTGTTGTAGGGACGGTGTTTTTTGTCTTCATGTAACGTAATATAGAGAGTCAATGTTTGAAAGAAAATGGAATCCTAGTTTTCGAGGAGGGAGAGTGTGAAGAAAAAATAATTGGAAGAAAAACCAGAGAGATAATATACGGAACGACCAGCTGACCTCTGGTGTGTCCGACCAAACCACTCGTGGCTAGTAACGTGTGAATTAGAACGGTAATTAAAATGACCAGAAAAAAAAATCGGAGGTCTAAAAACTTCTGGGAAGGTGTGAACCACCGGAGACGGATATGTTCCTCCCTATGACACGAGGCGGAAGTAAGGGGACTACACGGGTTTGAAAGTCAGTTGGCTAGAAGACGTGAGTAGATAAAGACAAAAGTTGAAAACCAACGAGAGATGAAGTAAAGAGTAGTTGGAGCCCGGATGTTTAGCGGCAAGGAGAGACCCCGTGAAAATGCACTTGTTAGAACTAGAGGAAGAACATTCGTAAGACAATTCAAGGTCTGTGTCAGTTCTCTCTTTCTCCTCATGACATGTTATTTCTCTTTGTACAGCTAACGCAGGAGAATCAGTTTTCTTATTCTGCTTCTATTTTCCGGTAAGTTTTTAAAAGTTTAGTTGCGAATAGACTTTTGTGTTAGTGAACTAAGACCGAGTTTCGTGTGTTCGTTACAATCGTCTATTTGGTGCAGTAACATTACCACCTTTTATTTAAGGCCCATAGTGGAACATTCAAATAAATCCATTCTCATTATTACCCAGCAAAACCACTTTTCTGTAAATGACCCATGCGTATTTTTCTTGAATGAGACTGCCCCGATAGTATGAGCATATGGAAAAGATAGATGAAATTTTAATTGCGTAGCCTTTCGAAAAATCATTTTACGAGATCGTCTGAAGACTGCAGGTTACTAGTTGAAATATTTCTGAGCAGACTAACCGCTTCAATTAAATGAAAATTAATTACAGTCTAATTAGCGACTGTATACTTTCTCTTGATCATAGGAATAACGTTTTCACCCGTTAACTTTCAGATAACACAGATCAACCAAAAAGTTAAAATGGTGTCGAAGCATTTAGATAATTTGATGGCGCTGATTTTTAAAATGATCTGTTTTTTCTTGGTTAGCCACTGTTTTTACTGTACAAAAGAGCAGGATTTTTGGGGAAAAAATGCATTTTTATTTGTTTCTGTATATATGATATTGATTCATAGAAATATTTCTCGAGGTAAAATCGTTGAAAGCTCTCAATTCTTATATAAACCAAAAAAACATTGGTTTGCTTATTGCGAAATACAATTTCTACAATAACAATCACACCCTAAGTTTTTAAAAATAACTTGATTCAATATACCAAGACCGACATGATTTTCATCAAATAATTTAATTAAGTAACAGCAGAAATGAAACATTCGTAAAAAATTCGAACCTTAATAATGATATTAGTGCCTATGGCTTGTAGGCTTTTCAACAGCTTTCTCGCCACCTCCTTGCAGTTTTCAGTTCGGCTATTTCCTTAGAAGTTTTTCATCACGTCAACAAACGATGTCCAAGCGGGTAATTTCAAGTCATTCATGTAATTATCAAATTCATCATCCTTATTGAGTTGCCTGCAGTTATAGTTAAACCATTTTCTTGATGTTCATCATGTACAATGGAACAGATGCATTCAATTGGGATGTCTTTAGTTGGAGTTTCTTTCCAACTTTAAAAACAAAAGCTCTCAATGTGCTTAGTTTCCTTCCGTAGTGAAGAGGGAAATGTCATGGGATAAATTTATGAATATCAAACAGAAGATTTTAAGGTCCTATTTTTTTTTTTATGCCACCTAAATTATCTGCTTTACTAAAGTGATTAACTGATATTTGAACTTTGTCGATGAATCAAAAAAGTTCGATATGTCAATTTCTTTTTTTCTTTTTTTTAAACACTTTTTTCTGATAAAAATATTTTATTTCACGTGGCTGATATAAATTGCAAAGCCTACCTGAAAATTAATGGGTTTCTACGATCTTTATCGAGTAAATTTTGTGACCACCCAAGATCATAAATTGATTTTTTTTCCAAATCTGAGTAATGACAGTACAGCAAAAACGGTTGTCGACCATGAAAAAGTATCAAATTAGGTAAAATGCGTGTTTTCTTTCTTGGCACCAAAATCGTGTTGACCTGTATAATCAGTCGCTAAGAAATAACGAACAACTCCCTAAGGTTCAAGCGTTAGAATTTTGATTCTAAAATCTTATGCTGCTTACAAATGTCTTCAACAGTGTCCAAGGATGCAAAGTCGTTGTTACAAAATTGTTCTGTTGTTTAGGGAATACATTTTTACTGCGTGACTGAAATCAGTTCTGCGCTTTTCTCTTGGAAGAAAAATGCTAATATTTAAGATTTATTATTGATTATTAATCATATTTATTTGAAAAGATCGCTTTCCTGTTTATACTTTCTTTGGATGATTAATTTTAGGCAATATATATATATATATATATATATACCAAGGCCACCATGCCAGCTGCAACCAACTATTCATACATTGTCACGTATTGATTAGCTGGAAAAAATATGTGTACATTTGCAAGAAAAGCTACCAAGCAACAAAAATCGTCTTGCTATTCAAAGATGTACCTGCCTTTCAAATAGAGTGCAAAAAAAATAAACTCCTTGCAACTCATATAGAACAAACAGTAAGGGCTTGAAATCAGTTTGAAAATGTACTACCTCTAATTTAGCTTTGCTGATCTAAATTATGCTACCCATAAAATATTTGTTTTCAAATTATACATGTCATTATATGTATAAATGGTGTTTGGCACTGAATGACGCACAGTGAGTTCATGCCTTTATCAAAGGTTTTAGCACAATGATCATTTCCTTCGAGGCTTTCCATTAAACTATGCGTGCCTCCATAATAAATATATGTATATGTATAAGAGTGTGTATCAAGCAAATGGATAACATGTTTATATATATATATATATATATATATATATATAAATTTCTCTTCATATGCCAAACACATATAATTGCTTCCACCTTACAGTGAAATTAACTGTTACAATAATTTGGTTCAATTTGTTTCTTCGTCTGATAATTGATCAACCTTCTTGGGTTATTTAATAGGAATACAAGCCTCGAATAAGAAGTCAGTGGTACTATTTAATTCATTGCTGGGGATAAGCAGGTTCATGCCTTTTTTAAAGGTATTATTCTGAAAGTGGACGTTTTGTGCGTCTGGAATTTGAAGCCGATTACTACGATGCTGCAGTCCAGTTTTTGATCCCTGACGTTTCTACAATATTATAAATTTCAAGTATCATAGCATTAACTTCAGTAACTATATATATATATATATGTGTGTGTGTGTGTGTGTATGTGTGTGTGTGTGTGTGTGTGTGTGTGTGTGTGTAACATATTGACCCTCGACCGACCCCTCAATCAAGAGATGCACCTGTGCAAATAAACGGAAGAACAGTGTCACGTGATATCCCACTGGGAGGAGGAAGATTAATACTATCCTCCCGTTTTGAATTAATAGTATCCAGCAGTTAAAAAAGTGACCGTTAAGAGAGAATGTGGGTCACAGAGGTCGGGATGAGGACCAACAGATGTTTGTACCCAGTAACCGGACTTGGGTGAAATCTAGTAGCCCTAAGAAATCTGCTGACCAGGAAGGAGGAAGAGAGAAGCCAAATGATAGGCTGGGACCTCAAAACGGAAGTGGGGACCCCTTCCCCTCAGCGGAAATAAATAGTAAGAAAATTAGTTTTTGAGCAGGGTCCGTAGCGGGCAGACGAACCATAGCTATTTTACTCCGGGTGGAAAACAAAAGAATTACTGAGACACGAAGGACCCCAGGTTCTTCAAGCCAGTGTAAAAAAATAGAACAAAGTCTATTCGCCCGTGAAAGAAGAAAGATTCTCCAGTGGAACCCCGTCGAAAAATAAGTAACTTTGGGGCCATTTTTCTTTTATACCCAAATTTCCTTTACCACTCTCTCTCTCTCAATTTTAAGAAAGATAAAAGTCAAGAAAAGACATTTATATTCGTGGACTGTCCAATTATTATATGTTTTGACACCTTGAAAGGTGTATATAACTGTAGTAAAGGAATTCATGTATTTTTATGTTACCATGTGGTCTATGTTGTTATTTAATGCTTCTTTTCAGCTTCTATTCGCCTTATGTTATCTTGCTTAGAATTGTCCTATTAATTCCTAAAATATCACACAGGAAACCGGAGTTGCCGACTACTACAATATTAATATTATTACGACTAAGACCTATAGGCCCGTATTCTTCTGTTATCTAAGGAAAAGAAGTTTAGCGGCTTGGTGGGTGGGTGGTATTGTGAAATTTGGAACCCCTTTGCCAGCGGCGGTAGTCTGGCTCTAAATTGATCCCTCATGTAATATGCCAGTTCTTATATGCCTGAGAGAAAAACTCTGAACGAGGACTTATTCCCTAGGGGATCAAGTGCCAACCTGCCCCGTCTTCACACGTGCGAAAATAAAGTCCCGTTTTAGGGATTTTAGTCAATTTGCCGTCACAACAGCGAAACAGGTGCATCCGGTCGAAGATATCAGAATATCTCCTTGACCTATGGACGTGGTTGAATTCTGTGATGATGCGTACGCCCACAGGAAGCAGGTGTACGTAGGCAATTATATAACCAGACGGCTTGGGTCAGTTCCAGTTCCAGTTGCATTTGAAGTCATTTGGGGACAATATGCCAGCGTGAGAGTCAGCGGCAGGCAGAGGGCTTTGGGCTCTCAGTGACCCAGGGTTGAGCAGCCCAGCCAGGACGCGAAATAAGTGCTACAATGGTCAGAAGAAATTTGGGTCAATATGTAGCAGTCTGTCCCAACTCACCTCGCACACACAACCAACATCAACTCTTTCGAATTAAGTGTGAGAAGTATAGTTTTATAAAGAAGGTGTTCGTTCGTTCATTGAAGTCGTCATTATTGTTGACTATGTTTCTGCTTATATTTGTATATGTAATGTGTAGTTGTATGTGGCTATACAACATATATATATATATATATATATATATATATATATATATATATATATATAACTTTTAAATCTCAATTCTTTAGTGTAATTGCAAATTTATTTCAGGTCTATGATGACCCTCTTCAGATGTTAAATGAAGATATTGTTAAGTATTTGAATATAATTTGGTTGAGTTCATTTTACTTCCGGCGAGAAGAAATTCAAAAAGAAATATCTTTTTTTATTAAAATAATTTTTTATACAATTCAATTACTTTTTTAAGGTGGAGATATCACTATATATTAAAATCAGATGTACTGTTTATATATTCCACTTTTTAAAAAAAACAAGAAAAACATTAACCATAAAACAATACTTTGGCTCTGTACGTTAAATTTTAGTATTTATTTCCCAAATTAATTATACGTCGATAGCCATTGGCATTGAGCAGTAAAGTTGGATAAACCTACCCGTTGGATTTTTCCATAGATTCTATGTAATCTAGATAAAATTGCTATTATTCTTACTTTGTGTCTACATTATAAACTACACATGCCCGCAAACATGCACACACACACACACACACACACAAACACACCCTCACACGTGTATAATTATACATACACATAAATACGCTTAGACACACAGATGTGTAAGGAAACCAAAGTTGTCAGTCCAGTCAAGAACGCAATGAATTAGAACCATGAAACGTATAGACTGGTCCTCCATATATTTATTCAACATTTAAACACGACAGGCACATGATTTCTCGGACTTCTTTTAACATTTCATAGAATTAAAAAAAGAAAATCCTCTCAGTTCTTTCAACGATATATATATATATATATATATAGTGTAACGTTACACCCCAACCCCCACCACATTTTAGATCAGTCTTCTAACCATTCCACTTTTTAGCCGGCCGGTGATCAACTTGTGGCTGAGGGGGGTAACGCACATTTCTTTACCACTACACAAGAATACGATCGGGGGGATAGGAGAAAATAAAACAGACGAACAAACACGAACAAAGCTTGGGGTTAACCAAGAGCAGAAGGAGGTATTGCAACACTACATGCATGTGCAGACGATCGCTAGCGTGGGTTACTAGCGAAAATTCCACAAGCAACTCGAATGCAGACATCTTAAGTCGATCTTCTTCACCGTGGCTGGACCCTCTCTTCTCTGCTACTGTCTCCAGAGTCCGGTGTTGACTGCCCCTGTCCGTGGTTCCACGCCAACTCTGTTTGCTGTCCCGCCTCTCTGCTGTCCAGTCGCTAACTGCTCTCGTCCGGGTCCCGTCGTCAACTGCCTGCCAGCTCCTTTGTCCAGCCAACCCTCTTTCGCGTCCCCTTACCACTTCCGGATACGGTGAGATTTCAGGTCCAAAAATCCTTTGTCTGATTTCGCGCCGAAACAGACAAAGGAATCGTCTGCTATGGCCACCCATATAGTGCTACAATGGTAAGGTTGTCTCTATCTCATTTGGTGGGTTTGTGGCAGACTAAATGCGGTACAATTTTGAAAGTGCTCAATATCTGTGACAGAGCTTTTATGTAATAATAAATAAATATATATAAAGATTTTATATATATTTAGTAGTATGTGTGCTTATCTGCAACCAGTGGTCACATATATGCATCCATGCTATCATATATATATATATATATATATATATATATATATATATATATATATCGAGTAAAATGTAAAATTGACCCATTCTAGTCGCCACTGTTTTATCCTTGTTTTGCCATGTCGTATTCTTAAGCCTTATAGCGAAAAGCTAGTTAGGAGCAAGGTTGCATTCTTCTTCATAATAAGATGGCATGCAGCCAATTCGGAATACGATAAGCTTAGCTCAGATTTGCTCTCAAAATTGGTCTCTCACAAATACCTACCCCTCCTTACAAAGTAGCTGTTTATCTCATATTTCAAAAGATTTATTGATCATATTTTCTTTTTATTTTTGGTTTATTTTTTCATCGATTATAAGAACCATTTTTATTTTCTATTCTGTAAAGACGTCTTACATTGCTAATTTACCAATATGGCTGCTCTATATTCTGGAAAATGTATGACACTGTCTTAAGGTGTGCGTTCGTTCTTACTTTTACAATTGAGATATAACGTACAAGTTTATACTGTATTTATTCTATGGATATTTTCCCGCTTTTTGAATTGAATGGTTAACTTCTTGTTCTATACCGCCTCCGTTTTCTTTCTCAATCTTTGAATTATTTTAAAGAGATGGTCATTAAATCATTTCTGTGCTTTATGATTGTTCCAACCAAATTAGCTGAAGTTTTTTCGGCAATTCTACTCGCCTTTTCAATAATTTACGAAGGACAATGAGATAAATTCTGAAAATTCTATATGACATTAAGGAATCAATTAAGCTGAAAAATCAATATATTCAAAGTTTCTTTGGTATTTTTTCTTATTTTAGGAATGAAAAATCACGGAGGATAACAACACCTTGCTTTCCTGAGACAACACGACAAAAACATTAAGAAAAATTGGCACTTCATAAAATAATTTGAACGTATTTCATATTTTTTTACTTTACAAAGTAATTAAGCGTATTCATTCAATAAACACCGTAACAAATATATATGTGTAGCATATGAACTGGGCGATAATAATTATTGGCGCAGAAGATGTATAGTTGGATCTAAATTACGATCGCGATATCAAGGCTTGGCCCTCTTCGTTAATAAGCTCATCAGATTTCTTTCTTTCTTTCTTCCTTTCATTGAGACATAGCAACCTTCATGGGTTATTTAATGCGAAAGCCATCTTCGTAGAACAATGTTGATACTATTTAGCTCATAGCTTACAGGGAAAAGAGGTTAATTCCTTTTCCAATGGTATTCGCCCGAAACGAAGCATAATAGCGAAACTAGAGTTCCTATTCGATAACTTCGAGACTACTGTACTGCATTTTAGCCATTACGCACCTCTCTGAAAATGTTTATACGACTTGGTCTAACTGTAATACAAAATACAACATGGTAGGCTAATGACCGTTACTTTCCAAGACTTGCAGATTTCTCTCTCTCTCTCTCTCTCTCTCTCTCTCTCTCTCTTATGGAGGTGCCCGTGGTGTAATGGTTATCGTCACAGGATATGGACACGGCGATACGAGTTCAATTCCTGGACAAGACTGATTGCATTTCACATAGCACTAATACCCTTGGGAAAGGTATGAATCCAATTATTCTCCCGCCAGCTATGGGTAAATAGTAGGGCAGACTGGGTTCTTCAGCCTAGGAGAAGGAAAACTCTGAATTCGAACCTGATAAACTCCGCTTAAAAATTGACCTTGTGTCATATCCTGCCCGAGCGGAGGGGTTGGGTAAATAGGATCTCTCTCTCTCTCTCTCTCTCTCTCTCTCTCTCTCTCTCTCTCTCTCTCTCTCTTACCCAGTCGGCTGGGGTTGTAGAATACACTGACTGCACCTCTGCAGAGGGGTAAGACCCCCCCTAACGAGTGTCCTGGATATGACACTAAACAATCTGATGGTGAGGTTCCAGCAGTGCTGGAGCTTAAGGGAATGCGGAGTACCACTTCATTGCCATCGCTCCCAGGTCCACTTTGGCCCTATCTTTGGGTTAAATAGAACTAACGGCATACTTATGCTTAACTGAATTGTTTGAGAAAACTGAATAGCTTGAAATAGAAATGTTTTTGACAATTAAACAATACTTACATTTGAACTGGGTGCTTGTGCTTAACTGAATTGTTTGAAATAGAACTGTTTTTTCGACATTAAAACAGTATTTACACTTAACCGAATTGTTACATATAACTGCAACTGTTTTTTGACATTGAAACTGTATTTACACTAAACTAAATTGTTTAACATAGAAATGTTCTGACATATAACTGTGTATAAACAAAATCTGTGCTTTTACAAAACTGAATTAGCTGAAGGAGAATTGCTTGACTAAACTGAATAGCTCGAAATAAAAATGCTTTTTTACAATTAAACTGTGCTTACATTTAAAACCGTGCTTTTGCTAAACTGAATTGTTTTAAATTGAACTATTTTTTACACTGAAACTGTTCTCACCCCAAACTGAATTGTTATATATAACTGAATAGTTTGAAATAAAAATGTTTTTGACAATTAAACTGTGTACTCATGCTAAACCGAATTGTTTGGTTGATGTACCACAAAACCTTAATTAATGTGACGAGTAAAATATCATATTTTTTGAAAGTAGTCGTGAGCTTGCTTAACTTTCAGGAAAACAAAGACTGAACGAACTTAGACTACCCGGGAAAGATTAACGTTCATTCGCACGTCGCAGATTGAACGTGTTAGATACGGATTGATGATCCTTGTAATAATTAGCCCTCACCGATATAGCAGTCCGATAACAATTTGACCACTACGGAAGATTTTCCTTAAGGCATCTATTGTGCTGATAAACCACATATTTGTTAATTTATTCCTTTGAACATGATACAAAAGACGTTTGCGGATCACAAGGAGTTCAAATATGATAAGTATGACCATCCTGTACATATTCCAAATTTTATTGAATTCTCTGGAAATGTACTGTTTTCTACGATTTTTAACTTTCTTAATTTTTCGATGCATGGAGTGTTGGAACAGCAGTATTTACAAGCTTAAAAGATATTTTCTTATTGTAGATATTAGATATGGTCTTCTGGCCGGTATTTGAGGATCAGGCCATTGGCCTAATGAGTGGTGTTTTCACCAATGATCCGGGAGACTGGGGATCAATTCCAGGTCGAGTCATACTAAAGACTCAAAAATGGCAATTGGTGCCGCCTGGCTTAACACTCAGCATTATAAGGTAAGGATCAAGAGTAAAGTGGAGCAATCCAGGGAATGAAGTAGCGCTCTCCCCTAAACCCCAGTGTTGTAGTTATTGAAAAGAGAGCCTTCGGGTCACAACTGACTAAAGTCGCCAATTTTAGTTTTACTTTATATCTCAAAAACACAATAATATGATTTTTTTTTTGTAAAGATTCATATTCGAGCCTATATATTTGCCTGTATGTTAAAGTTTCATTCATTTTCACAATTTCCAGTGAATCCTCTTTGCCTACTCAATCGGTCATGCATGTTCTTATCTTTCTTTTCTGCTACTTTGCTACATTCACTTTCTATTGTAACGTGGGGTAGAAAATAAATAGATAAACAACAGGAAATATATTTTTGATGTATTTTGCAAATATGTTTCGTTATCCTTATTATTCCGAGACGAAAAATAAAGAAATTTGAGGAACAGGCGCCAATCCTGTCCTTTCTCCCAAAGCATGATTTGCTGGGTAGTTCACGAGGTTAAAGGAGGAAGAGAAAAGAAAAAAAGAAGACAGAAAGAAATTGACTTTCAAGTCAACCCCCTTCCCTTATTTACCCATTCTTGCTAGGCTTGAACTCTCAGAGTAAAATTTAAATGACCTTACCAGTCACGTGTCCAGCCCTAGGAATCGGTCAGGATATTTTTTTCGTGCGTTCGCAGGGTGACAAACGGGTAGTAGAAGCCCTGACTTCGATGCGTTAACATATATCCAGGACAAGCCGAGAGATCTTCGCTCTAGCCCACCCCGAGGAAATGCGACCAAGAAAAAGATTTCAGAGATCAGCTGACTCATTGCTATACTGACTTATATTCAGGCCGATTCCTCTCTTACAAAAAAAAGAGGATAAGACTGTTAACAAGCCCTAAACCCTCAGTGAGTTTTATATTTCTTTTGCCTTTATGTGTCTACCTTGCAAATCTATTTGAGTTGTAATCTTTGTGATTCGTCTCAGATTCTTGCTATAAATATTATCATTACTCTTCCATCCCCTTTTGTTCTTAGAACTTTTTTTTTTATCTTATTTTCCTCTAGTTTTCTTGTATATTTTATAATAGATTTATTTATCGTTGAATCTTCAAATTGTCTTATGTTGATTTTGTGAGTGCTTGCCGCTTATTCCGCTGTAATTTACCGTGAGTCTTCGTTCGGAGAAATTCCCTCCCCATAGTTCGCCTTTTTTTTTTCTTTTATCGAACCTTGGACATTCTAGCGATTCGCAGACCCAGTGAAACTCTGGTCGTAACACTATGTGATTAATTGTTTCATCTCTAACACCATCTAATTTACAGTGGCTATTCCCCTGTGCATTATCAATTCTTGCTTTGATATAATTGAATCTGATGGAATTCAATGCTGCTATTATAAGAGATGAAGTTTCTTTCTTCAATACTACCTTCATATCCATGTCCTGATTATCTCGTGTTCAATATCCTTACTTTTTCTCTTAAAATATCCATATAGTTGTTATTCCTACCATGTTTGTTTTTTCTAGTTTTATTTCTCTTATTGCTATTACTTGCTGCTGTAATAAGTCTTTCTTCACTCTTGTTTATATATTCGAAAAATTCTTGTATTAATCCTTACATGCCTTCCGCTATGCTTGCAAATATTCTTCTTCCTTCTTTTCCTCAATACTATCTCCCGAGTTAAACTAATATTAGCTCGCAACTATATTTATTCATTACAAACTCTTGTCCTTTTTGTAAAATATTAAAGATTTTTTCAATTATTGATATTGAAAAAGAAATATTAATTATATTAAAACCGGTTGATAATTTTAGCTTGTTCTAAAAGAGCAAACTGTTTCAATGATTGCACTTTTTAGTTGTCTGAATTTGTATTTCTTGTTTATAACAAAAATAATTGAACCCTTTATTTAATCCACGGGGGCTGATAATTTTAATTCTGTTTCCATAACCGGGTATAAATAAAAGCAGGAGTAGTATTCTTTATTAATTTACTTGTAGCCGGTATTGGACCTGTAACATCAAGATGACTTCAGTTAGAACCACTTTTCAACCAAACATCTGTATTCGTTGCACCATGTTTCCTGCTGGACAATTCAGCTTGATTTTCTGGGACTTATAAACTTAATATGTCCAACATAAAAAAAAAACTCACTACCACTGTATACGATTTTTTTTACCTTTTACGCAGTCTTCTCATCGGCTAAAACATTGTGAGTATAACAATGTAGATGAAAACAATAGTTCGAATATTTCAAGTGATTAAAAATTATGAAACATCCTCTCAGAAATTTAGACTGATGTGTGATGTTTGATTTTCATATATAAGCAAGTTTTTCTTATAACTTTTATGATAAAATACTTGTGGTGTAAAAGCGAAAAGAATAATCATAACTTGTTAATTCTATTTTGCCATTGGTTCATTCAGCATTACATTCACAATGATATCAAAATATTCAAGTGTTTACATATATCCTCAGATTATCGGAAAAATGGAAACTTCAATTTTTGTACATTTGTGGGGTTTGTGTAGCTGAGGAATCAGGGGTTAGGAGCAAGGCTGTGTTGCCGTTAGATATCTGACTCCATATTTTGGTTATATTATTTCACCCCACGTTGACTGGCCGGCGCAATGCCTTGCCCAAAGAAAGTCCCAAAAGAAATATACAAAAAAAAAAAAAGAAAAGACAGAAACAAATAAGAGACGAAAACATTTCTTCTATACTTTCCTTTATTTACTGGGTTCAACAACCATTCCGTGAATGAGGGAGTTTTTCCTGAATACATTGAAATGTTTGAACCCCCCAGTTAAGGTGTCAAAAAATACGTTAATTCGTTTCCTGTATGTAGGTGTCCGCATTTGGTATTTCGGGCTTCCATAAGGTTAGTTTTCTTTTTGAAAGTTTTGTCAAAGACCAGTAAGGGTCAGTTTACAGTTCATTCGTGGGTCGTGTATATTTCAGCATAGTGCTGACCGATAGAGAGAGGACTGCTACTGAGTGAAGGGACTAACCGACGCTACGTCCAAAGACGTATGCGTGGTACCCAAAAAAGCAGAAAGCAAAATGGTGTTGTTGGTTCGACGGACACTGCCTGAAAGAGAAAGAATACTTTGCTCCCTTTGTCAAGAGGAAAGCCTTTTTTTCTTTTACGCATGTGTCATCTCCTTTTCCATTAGAGACCTCTGGGAGTTTCTTCAAATTTGATAGTTTTCTTTTTATTCATTTATTTTTTTTTTTTTTCGAAATTTAATTTTTTATCTTTTTTATTTATTTATTCGTTTCCTACACATTCATTATATATATATATTCCAATAGATTCATTCTTATTTTAATCTTGAAATATCATGTAATGTTTAGAGAATGAATTTCAAGTGTAACACAGATAATATATGCGTTGCAGAAAATATTGTGGATATAGAAATGTGTGAAAATTTGTTAAGGAACTAGTTATCCTGTTTCACCGAATATCAGCAGCCCCTTGGGGTCACGTGGTGTCCACTAAAAAGAGAGCTCCATCTGAAGATTCTTCCTCTTTTTCCACTCCTACCGCTGTTATCAACAGGTCCATATCGTAGCAGCCCTCGACGGCAAATGTATTTGGTACCTTCATCACCAACCAGGAGCCAAGAGCGATGAACACACGTGCTGATATAAAAGGAACCAGGATCACAGCTAAGTTCCCGCAGGCAATTTATCTGCAAAACCTAACCCTACAAAACCAAACCCTACATAACCTAACCCTACAGAATCCTACATAACCTAACCTTAAAACCTTACAACCTAAACTTACAACCTCAACTAATCCTCACAAACCTTACAAAACCTTACCTAACTTTACTCTTATACACCTACAACCTATCAGAACATTTAACTCTTTTTGAACTCTTACGAATTTTTTGTTTGTTCCATTTGGTGTTTAAAACCCTGTTTATTGTTTATTGTATATAAATTTTGTTACACAAAAAGTCGTTCGACTCCTTTCTTCAAAAGCTGCTCCCCCCATCTCCCTACTACGGTTGAAGTACGGTTTATTCTTTTACAAAACGTAGGAATTAAACCGGGCTTTTCGGAGCTTGTAAAAATCCCCATAAATAATCAGGTAAGTGAACTTTCATTACAACTTAATCTTTTTCTTTTTAAAACATATTTTTCCTATTTTTGTATAAAAGATAGTTGTTTTATATTTAAAAAAATCCAGGGATGAATCTATTGCAATGAAGTCTACTACATTAAATCTCTTTTAATTCAGATAGATAATGTTTTTGCTGAGAGCATATGTATCGTGGCAATTTTTTGAACATGCTCATTTGATTTGCTTCTTTTTCTTCTGGATCCTTTCTTACATTATAATTATATAACCATATCCAGTTCTATATTTTTAATTCATTCCAAAAGCTATGACGTAAGTTTGGTTTGAGGTGTAGACTGGAGATAATGCCTTAAAAGGCATGATAATAGAAAAAAAAACAAAAAACACCGCAAAATTAGGGTCAATAACCCCCGAAAGAATATCGGTATCGCTAAAACTCAAGGAACAGGGAACATATTTTATTCATATAAGAAGACAAATGGACAAAATACAATTATGCTCTTTACCTTTTAATGGCTTAGATTTGTTAATAATCTTTTAATGTAAATATTTTATGGAACAGTGTAAACATATTTAATATGCTTTTATTGTCTTTTAATTTTAATCTTCAGCTTTTATCATTGATTTTTAAGCATTTTTAATACTTGAAATATATACTTTTAAGGAACAATTATTTATTTCACGAGCTTTTATTTAATAAGGAAAATTAGGTGTTGTTGTGGATTTACATAATGTCTGACATACTGATGATCGTT
>OY757905.1:105763891-105873891 GCA_963585895.1 Sepioteuthis lessoniana | reverse complement strand
AAACACTCTCTCCCTCAGAAATCGTCAACAGGAACAGACGTTTTATTGTCTGCTCTTGAATAGCGGCAGCAGCGTCAACCACTATGAGGAGAGCCATCTAGTTTACGGACCAACTTGCGTCTATTCTTCTAGACCAAGGGAGCCTAATTGAAAACGAATTAGATGATGCACTATAACAATTTCCTATCTTCTTTCCTTCCTACGAGACTCGCAGCATACCAACGTAAACCCTTGACTTCATGCTGCCATTAAAACCTTCATACAAAACCTAACGACGTCTTCGTTCTTCTCCACCACCCTTATTTTTCCATCAACATTTAGCGAGGGGATGACAACCAACGTAAAACCAACGCAACCAATGTAATACCAACGCAAAACCAACTTAAACCTTAAACCAAAAGAACGATTTTGGACGAAAATATGGCAACCGAAAAAGCATAACGTAAAGACTGAATGGATCAATAATATGACAAGAGAACTAGAAGGACTCGAGGAAGGCTCCAAAGCGGAAATAAATATCGAATTACTCAAAAAGACACTAAAAAGATATCAAACTGGAAAATGCCAGGATATGATGGAATACTTGGATTCTGGTTCATGAAATTCACCTCCATTCACGACAGACTAGTACTAGAAATGAACAGTTGCCTACAAGATGCGCAAGTACCTGACTGGAGGACCAAAAGAAAGACCACATTGATCCAAAAGGACCCAAGTAAAGGAACTGCTCCAAACAATTATAGACGCATAACTTGTTTACTGATGATGTGGAAAATATCAACAGCACAAATAAGGGAAAAGATATACAACTCGCTAATAAGCCGCGGATTGTTCCCTAATGAACAGAAAGGATGTCTAAAAGGATCCAGAGGCACAGAAGAATAAGTCTACATAGATCAACACATACTAACTGAAAGCAAGAACAGAGGGAAAAATTTACCTTTGGCCAGAATAGACTACAAAAAGCATACGATATGGTTCCACAAAGCTGGATAATAAACTGTCTCAAAATGTACAAAATATCCAACGAAACCATAAACTTCATCGAAAAAAACATGAAAAACTGTAGAGTTGAATTAACAGCCGGAAGAAAAAGCTTGGCTGAAACAAAGATCCGAAGAGGGATTTTCCAAGGAGATGCAATATTACCCCTACTATTCATAATTGCCATAATGCCACTAAACCACATACTCAGAAAATGCACAACCGGATACAAACTTAGTAGATCGAAGGAAAAGGTCAACCAGCTGTTGTACATGGATGACATCAAATTATTTACAAAAAATGAAAAAGAACTGGAAACCTTAATACACACAATTAGAATATACAGTCAAGACATTGGGATGGAATTTGGCAATGAAAAATGCGCTCTACTCCTCATGAAAAGTGGCAAATGACACATAACTAGCGGAATAGAACTACCAAAACAAGACAAGGTCAGAACGCTTGCAGAAAACGAGACCTACAAATACTAAGGAATCTTGGAGGCTGACACTATCAAGCAAGTCGAAATGAAAAGCAAAATTCAAAAAGAATATTTCAGGAAAACTAGAAAACTCCTCGAGACAAAACTCTCTAGCAGAAACCTTATCAAAGGAATAAATACTTGGGCTGTACCCCTCGTTAGATACTCGGGACCCTATCTCTAGCGGACCACAGATGAACTTAGACAAATGGACCAAAGAACTTGAAAACTAATGACCATACACAAGTTCATTACATCCCAGAGACGACGTGGACAGACTATATGTATCAAGAAAAGAGAGAGGAAGAGGACTTGCCAGCATCGAAGACAGCGTTGATGCATCCATACATTTCGACTCGAAAACTAGATAGAAAAACATGAAGGGGCACTGATTACGGCCATCAGAAATAATACTGACAACACGATAGATAACAGAATGACAAAAACAAGGAAACATAACTGGGAGGAAAACAACTCCATGGGCGTTTTAAACGACCAATAAACAACATCTCGCACGACAAAACATGGACATGGCTAACAAAAGGAAACTTTAAGAGAAAAACAAAATCTCTCCTAATGGCAGCACAAAAACGCGCCTAAGAACCAATCATATCAAAGCGAGGATAGATAAGACACAACAAAATAGTAAGTGCAGACTATGCGGTGACAGAGATGAAACCATGAATCACATAATAAGCGAATGCAGCAAATTGGCACAGAAGGAGTACAAAGCTAGGCATGACTGGGTGGGCAAGGTGATCCACTGGAAAATTAGCAAGAAATGTAAATTTTACCTTGCCAACAAATGGTATATGCACAACCCAGCACCTGTCCTATAAAATGATACTCACAAACTCCTGTGGGACTTTGATATACAAACGGATCATCTAATCTCAGCTCGAAGACCAGATCTTATAATAATCAACAAAAAAGAAAAGAAAATCTGTAAAATTGTCGACTTTGCTGTCCCGGCTGACCACAGAATAAAACTGAAAGAATTGGAAAAGAGATAAGTACCGTGACCTTGCTAGAGAATTGAAAAAAAACTATGGGACATGAACGTGACAATTATACCAATTGTGATTGGCGCCTTTGGCACGGTGACTAAAGGATTATTAAAGGGCCTGGAAGATTTAAAAGTTAGCAAACGAGTGGAGACCATCCAAACAACAGCATTATTGAAAACGGCCAGAATACCGAGAAGAATCCTGTAGACTTGAGGAGACGTGCTGTCACTCAATCTTCAGGGAAATACCATTAGCTTATGACATTATGCTGATGTGAAAAGCTCTAATGAGTAAATAATAATAATAATGATAATAATTCACTGGGAGTTATGAAAGAAATTTTAAATTTGACCATACGAACAAATTGTATATGTACAACACAGCATCTGTCCTGGAGAATGAAACATATAAACTCCGATGTGACTTTGAATACAAACGGATCACCTAATCTCGGCCAGAAGACCAGACCTTATAATTATCAACAACAACAAAAACAACAAAAATGAGAACTTGCAAAATTTTGGACATTGCTGTCCCAGTGGACCATAGAATAAACTTGAAAGAAAGTGAAAAGAAGGTTAAGTATTTTGAACTTGCTTGGGAATGGAAAATCTATGGAACATGAAGGTGACAATTATACCAATCCTGATTGGTGCTTTTGGTATATTAACCAAAGGATTATTAAAGGGAATGGAGAGTTTGGACAAGAAGAGACCATCCAGACTACTACATTATTGAGAATGGCCAGAATATTGAGAAGAGTCTTGGAGATTTGTGAAGATCTGCTGTCACTCAAACTCCAGTGAAAGACCATCAGCTAACTCTGTTGTGAAAAACTTTCCAGTAGTAAATAACAATAAAAATAATGATAGTCAAGAATCAACGAATTAGCAAATGTCTCATATGTGATGATACACACGAAACGATCAAGCATATAATTAGTGAATGCAGCAAAGAAGCGCAAACGAGTATAATACATTACACGATTTGTTGTGGAAGGTTATCAACTGGGAATTGTACAAGAAATTTAAATTTGAACAACCCAGAATTCGTCCTGAAGAACGATCTTGTGATATGAACAAATATACCTGCTCTCGGCCAGACAACCTGACCTAGAGATGGTAAAAAAAAAAAAAAGACAGAACCTGCTGGATAGTGAACTTTGCAGTTGGTAAAAGGTCTAGAAGGCTTGTAAATAAGAAGACGATTGGAAACCATCTGGTCTACACTATTTTAAATATTGTCAGAATACGGAGCAGAGACTTGAGAACACATGCTGTTACTCAAACATAAACGAAAAATAGTCAGCAAACGCTAATGTAAAAAAAAAACGTCTAAGGAGTATGTTCATATTATTAAATTTACAGAATCATATTTACCATTAATATTAGATCATATATATATCTCTGAAACTATTTGACAAGTTCACCTACCTTGGAAGCAGTGTCTCATCAACTGAGACAGACATCGACACGCGACTAGCAAAGGCATGGACAGCTATCGATAAGCTATCGGGCATAAGTAAATTAAACCTGACCGATAAAATGAAATGCAGTTTCTTCCAAACACTCCTAGTATTGATACTGCGATATAGATTCCCTACATGGATGCGAACTAAACGTATGGAGAAAGAGATTGATGGCAACTACACAAGAATGCTGCGAACAATATTTATCAAGTCTGGGAGGCAGCACCCCACAAAGAAGCAGCTGTACGGCTACCTACCACGCATCACGAAAATAATCCAAATTAGACGAACCAGACATGCGGGACACTACTGGAAAAGTAGGGACGAGCTCATAAGTGATGTACCCCAGTGGACCCCTTCACATGGACGAGCAAAGGCAGGACGACCCGTTCGAACCTACATACAGCAGCTCTGTGCTTATACGGGATGAAGCCCTAAAGACCTTCCCGAAGCAATGGACGATAGGGAGGGGTGGCAAGAGAAGATCAGTGATGTCCGTGCTGATAGCACAACATGACGACGACAACGACGATGTATCACTCAAATTTGAACAATGTAGAAAAAAAATGTCTCTATTTTCCAGTTGAGTTTGATGATGTCCATTCATCCTTTGATTCAAATCTAACATCACCCAATTAAAGATGTTCACTGTAATTTGCCCTTTAATTTAACGTTCACCGTCTTCACGTAACATCTCTACAGTTAATTCAAATTTTAAATCATTCAATTAATGACTGCTTACCAAGTTAATTTATATTAGCTGCGAATGTGTTATTACGGGATAGGATTACTTTACAAGGCTGCCTTTTCATTTGGCATTCCAAAATTGTGACAGAAAAAAATGCCAAAATCTGGCGATGACATGAGGTTCTGTTTCGCAGCTCTAGGGTAGTGTAAATTACATTTTAAACCGAAACCATTAAGACACCAAGAATGTTGATGTTTTGAATAAATTTTGCAAACTAAAACGATACCGAAAAAGCAAATTAAATCACGAACTATAAAATAAATTATAAAATCTTTAGAAATAACGCTTTTACCAGTGATCTTGCTAGAGAAGTAAAAACGAACGCATAAACGACTTTCACTTCTGGACTCTCACACATGGACGCCCCAGTGATAACCGAGCAGCAAGACTAACAAACATCAGCCCTGTGCATGAAGGAGGTCGTAGTGTAATGGTTTCCGTCTCAAGAAAGGAACATAATGATGCGTGTTCAAATCCTGTTTGCATATCATATAACCCTAAAACACTTGGAAAAGGTATGAAACCAATTATTCTCCTTTCATCTATGGGTTAATAATAGGACAGACTAGGTTCTTCAATCCTGGTAAGACTATCAGTGTGGGACAAGAAAAACTTTGAATTTAAACCTGTTAAAGTCCGCATAAAATTGACCTTGTATCGTCAAAATAAAAGGTTTTGTGAAGAAAAATTATGAAAAAATATTTTTGAAAGAAAGCACCAAAAAAAAAAAAAAGAAAACGGTGAAAAATGAATACGTAATGTTGCTCACGCTTATGTTTGAGAGTGTATTTGTTTTGGCTAGTTGCGTTGGGTTTTTGGCATATCAGACATTGTAGGTTATCTAATGACAAATGCTTTTAATACATGTATATTTTTTGTACTTATATGTTAGATACATGTATGATTAGTAAATGTATTGTATCGATCCCATTTTTAAATGAGCCTGATCTCTTTCTTTTCCACGCAGTTAAACGGTTTCAAGAATTACCACACAACAGTTATGATTTAAAATCTGTCATTTATTTGACCATATAGGTCAAAGGTAATTTCGTTTTTGAATTGTTTTAAAATAATTGGTTTGCCAACTAGTACTACCTTTATTTCTACTCAGTTTAAAGTTTTCAATTATCATTCGCCAGCACTACTAATTCATTTTACTATAAAAGATGTGTGTGTAGACAGTGAAATGGTTAAAATTATTGCTGTTTAACTCTTATTCTGTTCAACATTACTCATTCATTTTCACACCGTCGAAAGATTTTAAGTATTGTTATGTTTCACTAACAATTCAATAAACCATCTGTCATTTGTTTACACAGAATTAAAAGATCGAAGATTTCTATTTCTAACAATTAGATTTTGCATAAGTCATTTCTTAACACATAATTTAAATGCCAGACAGTTTTCTTTGACCCGTAGATAGGACCCTATCAGTTGCTACAACTCAGAGTCAGAGTAGACCGGGGCGGAATGAAAAAAATGAGGTACTCCATAATCCCCAAATGTCCAGGATTGGATCCTTACCATCAGTTTTGTTTAGTGTAATATCCAGGACACTCGTTGGTAGGGGGTTTGAACCTCGCTACAGAGAGGCTCTTGGTTTATTCTATAGCCCCAGCCGACTGAGCTAGCATATATATATATATATATATCATCATCATCATCATCATCATGTCGCGCCGCCTGCGCGGATATCCCTGACCGTCTCCCGCCATTTCTCCCTATCATCCATCGCCTCCGGTAGGTCTTCAGGGTTACATCCCGTGTCCTCACACAGCTGCTGTATGTAGGTTCGTGCTGGTCGTCCCACTCCTGCACATCCATGTGCGGGGGTCCACAGGAGTACATCGCTTATGAGCTCGTCCTTGCTTCTCCAGCAGTGTCCTGCGTGTCTGGTTCGTCGAACTTGTATAGTTTTTGTGATGGGGGGCAAGTGTCCGTATAGTTGGAGTCTCGTGGGGTGTTGTCGCCAGGACTTGTTTAATACTGCTCTCAACATTCTTGTATAATTTCCGTCCAGCCTCCTTTCCAGCCGCTTCGTAAGCGTCCATGTGGTGCATCCATATAGCAGTATCGACACAACCGCTGCCTGGAAGAAACTTCGTTTCATTTTATCCGTTAGGTCCGACTTCCATATGATCGAGAGCCTATCGATAGCTGTCCATGCCTTCGTCAGTCGTGTGTCGATGTCTTTCTCGGTTGATGAGACGCTGCTTCCTAGGTAGGTGAATTTGTTGACTAGTTTCAGAGAGGCTCCGTCTAGTGTGGCAATGTTGCCCGTTTGGTTGTAGCACATATATTCGGTTTTGTTTGCATTGACATGGAGGCCAATGCCAGCTGCGGCTCGTTCCAGACTATGCAGTAGTGTCTCTGCTTGATTAGGCGTATTCGCTAGTAACGCCAAGTCATCTGCGTAGTCGGCGTCCGTGATTGTTTTTGCGGGGTACCTTTTGCTTCTTCTCTTAGTCAGCTGGAAGCCATTTTCTCTGATTTTGTCGATCGAAGTCCTAAGCACATAGTCTAGACATATATATATATATATATATATATATATATATATATATATATATAACCATTAACTATATATATATATATATATAACTATTAACTATATATATATATATATATATATATATATAACCATTAACTATATATATATATATATATATATATATAGAGAGAGAGAGAGAGAGTCAGCGAGAGATAGAGAGTGGGACAAAAAGGGCACATGTATTAGAGCCCATATTATGATGTTATAGCATAAAACAATCCCCTTTTTCTCCCGCGGTTAATTTGATATTTGGAAAATAACAATATTAAGGAAAATAAATTAATTGAGCTCAATAGCTTTTTTTCTCCCTGGGAGTAACGTTCTTGTTCATTAAGTAAACTTTAACACAGAAATCGATTGCACGGATTCTAATGCAAAGTAAAATAAAGAAAAGAAAATAATTCCAGGTTAGGAAAGTGTGTTAAAATTGTTAATTTCACAGAAACACAATTGCATGTTTCATTTCATTAAAAATGGGTCTCTACCCTCAATAATTTTGATTATTCGTTTTAGGGATTGTGCAAAAGATTTGAAAATTAGAACAATCATGGTGACAAATGACTCTAACATTTAAGGAGGTATGATGAATTGAAAGGGAACTGTCTCGCTCATTAAAGTTGTGTTGTTTTATCTAACCTAGCTTGTACTCATTCCTTCTTCATTCTGTCAGGTTTCTCTCGTCTGGTCATTAACCAGACTAGTTCAAATGGTCATTTCTATATTAGTTGTTCCTGGTCTGAATGAAAACTAATTCCTTACGATCACCCAGTGAAATTCAAATATCATTTGTTTTGATTTATTTCTCTAAATATCAAATAATGACAGCACATATTTCAAGTGCAAATACAGGTTTCATTTCTGGTGCTATATTTGAATCGATACACTGGGGTACGACCGGTCCTTTGGCCAAGCGGTTTGAATGTTCGGCAAAATCTCAGGCGACCGGGGTTCAATCCAAGGTCGAGTCATACCAAAGAGTCAAAAAGGGTACTTGATGCCTCCTTACTTAACACTCAGCATTATAAGGCATGGATCAATGGTAAAGTAGTGCATTCGAGGGAATGGAGTTGCGCCTTTCCCTACACCTTGGTGTGGTAGCTATTGAAAAAGGAGCCTTCAGTTTCCCCATCTCAATGATCGCCAACTTTACTTACTTTACATATTGTAAATAAGTTTCCATATTTTAAGCTATTTTCTAATGGGTCACTACGAGTATCCTTGCTAATATATATATATATATATATATATATATATATATATATATATATATATATATATATCGTGGTTACCGTCGTAGGAAATAGACGTAGCAATTCGATTTCCAATCATGTACGAGTCTGTGTACATTTCACAATGCAAGAGTACTCTTGAGAAAAGACTGATGTCAACCATGATACTCAACTCCCCCAGTTCTTGTGGAAAGAGAATAACAGAGCAGACCCTTTAACCTTGATACAACGACACTTCTAAAAAAGAAAACTGAATACATAACTGTTGAAATCCGCTTAAAAATGATCTTGTATCGCATTCTGCTCATATGTAGGGGTTAGGCAAATCTATATTTCTTTCACCAGAAGAACGCCAGGACCAGTGTCCACGATATGTTAACATAGAGCTTTGAAATTTCTCTTAACATAAACACAGCGTTTCCTGGCAACAAGCTGGTCTGGTATATCAATTAAAACTTTTTGATCTTGGCAAATCAACAAACCAAGCCCAGAATTCATATTAAACACATTGTCACTTATTATTGATAAACGATGTATATTTTCACAGCATTCTTAATCCCACTAAAAAGACATATGTTTGATTAACGCGTCCGTGAAAGCAATGTTTTAATCATGTTATATTTGCCCACACGACAGCTCTACAAATTAATTGCGAAAAGGAATTCTGAGATATGTCGCAATCTGTTCTTGTTAAAGAGGATAATGAAAGTTTTCTATGCAAATGTAACTTTTTAAAATATGAAAGCACTGTTACAAAAATAGAAAATAAATGTGAGAGCAATTATTTTATATTTTAAAACAGCATAAGTAATAATTCAATTTGCATTAACAAATTAAATTTGCTACGCCCAGTGAGATAATTATCAATGACAGTCTTGTCATAATGTGTAAATAGTAAAAATATTGATTTACTCATTTTCCCTTCAAACAAACATTCATTAACTACTGCTCCGTCTTGTCTCGTGTGAAAATCAAGTTTAGTCCACCTGATGTAAACTGTTTATTGATTTCGTTTCAACTTCATTTCGTCGAAATAAAAGACAGACGTTGCATCTATTAATACATCAATTTTACAATTATGCAACCGTGATAATAAGTCACAGACTGCTTACTTTTTTTTACATTAAAATACCATATCTAACCTGAAATAGTAGGTGAAGTAACCGTCTACGTTGGGGTAGCTATTTAATATGATGATATTACTTTTTGTCAATTGCTTCAAATTTGTTTGTCATACATATTTTATATAATTTCAGGAAATCACATCATACAGTGTGTATCAACAAATTTATATCCTTTCATATTCTAATAACTTAAGCAATTCGTGTTCAAAAGTTCTTATATATATATATATATACATATATATATATATATATATATATATATATATATATATATATATATATATATATAGGATATAAAAATGTTAACAAACATACGCTGCTATTGCCACCATAGTACACTTGTTCGCCGAGCGGTCTGATACTAAGTCTAACGTTAAGTCGGGCGGGTTTCGATCCCGACTTCAAGCGTCCTACGTGTCTAGCTACACGTGTTGTGATACCACGAAACAGCCTGTTTGTGGATGACAGTATATATATATATATATATATATATATATATATATATATATATGGTAAAACCTCTAACTTTAATATTTCATGTCAATTTTTCTTTCAGGTGTACAAATACACAATCACAATTTATAGGAAAAGAAATGGAATCTAAAAGAAATCATTGGATTTTGTGTTGTTTCTATGCATCCTGTAAAAATTTGAGATTATTCGAACGAGTATCAGTTAGTTTATTAGATTAATATGATTTTTCTAAAAGACACGTGGTTTCCAATGATACTGAATTTTTTGGAACACTTTATAATTTGCGATTTTTAGTTCGAATCAAATTTAAATCTACGAGGGAAGTAAAGTTGCAAATTCATGTTTGCTAAACGTACATGCTTTATATAACTTCAAAAAAGGGCTTAGCGCAAATAAGAAAACAATATTCGTCCATTTAAATTGTAAATCTGGATCGATAATCTTCGAATAAAACAAAGAGTTCTTGAAACTTTGAAATGTCTGTTAAAAGCCTTTGACGTTTGCTTGAAGCTATGTGTCCGTACAACAGTAATTAAATGATAAGTAGAATGTTCAAGTCCACAAATGCATAAAATTTCTGAATAAGGTTAAAGGGTCATACAGAGAGAAACAGAGACTTTATGCTTGAACGCTTACTCTCTGTTCACTGATTTTGATTTTTTTTTTTTAGTTCTTTCTAACCTGCATAAAATGAAGAAAAACCTGCGCCTTACACGTATCTGTTTAATCAGCAGCAGCCATGTAAATATCAAGAATGTTGGTTATTACAGACAATTCAAATTTTGTAGTCGATGTTTTTCTTGGTTAATTTTTGGTTCAATGATCTATTTGATCTTTTTTTTTTCAGACAAGAAGTTTGGATTTTTTTATTTTTGTTTATTTGTTTGTTTGTTTTAGATGGAAGCTGAGGTTGTATTTAACAAAAAAAAGAATAAACCACTTATTTTTGGTCGGGTAGATATATAGATATATATATAGAGAGAGAAAGACAGAGAGAGAGAGAGAGTCCTATACTTTCTACTAACAAGCCTAAACGTCACGACTTTGTCCAATAACTGTGATTTGTTGTTTCGTTCCTATTTATGTCAACTGTCGTAGCTGTTAGTTGGAAAACTAAAGAAAAAAAAAAGATTGCATTGAACTGTTACGAACGGTATTTTTATTCGAAAAATATTGTTACGAACTGACGTCAGTCCTTAAACCACCTTTCAAAACCACACTACTTAATAACCTTCCACGCCAGGTGTTGACAATGGCAACTAAAAACCAAGAAGGCAAAAGTAAGAAGAACGACAATCAATAAAAATAACCAAAGAAATCAGATAAATAAAGCTTTAAAAGAGGGAGAAAATAAACCTCCATATCTTTATTCAAGATTGAGTAAAGGCTATTCGACAGTCCAAAGATTGCTGGCGGTAGTAGTTGGAAAATAAAGCAGAAGAACTGCGAAGACACACGGTAGAGGAGTGGAAAGGAAACGTGATATAAGACAGGTGGAACGAACCCCACCATAGTATAGTATTTGAGGAGACACTACTTCGGTCTTAAACTCTCTCTTTTTGTAAAACTATTTCTTCTATGTCTCGTTTTAACGATCCTCCCATTCGTAATGTCGCTAAAACGAACTCATTTCCCGCCGTTTACAAGTGAAGCGTTAACTGTTTTAAGATCGTTATCACTCAGTCAGGTCTTCTCCATCCTGTAATAATTATCTTCAATAAGAGAAGGTATAATGTAATTGAATGAGTCATAGAAAAGTTAAATCGAAAAGAAAAAAAAATTAAAAAGCCGTCTCCGAACGGCAAGGCCAAGCCTCTTTTAGTTAAAAGTGACTCGGGAAAACTGGAGGTTCCAAACATTCTTGTACGCATGTATAGTATCGGCAGACTACCCCCGACACGACAGTCAGAAGTGAGGAGACGACTCGTGTTTTTGAGTAGATGACGTCAAGAATTGATGATGTAAAGACAGGCAGTTGAACACAACCGATGAATATGTAAGGAGGCGAAAATTTACGGGCCCCAAATTTGGGGGAGCACTCCAAAAAGGGGCCTTAGACAAGACGCTACCCATCAAACAAGAATATTAGGAATATAACAGAAAACCAGAAAAAAAATAATGCAAGATCTGTGCCTGGTCTCTTTTTTCCTCACCAGGACATGTTGCTTCTTTTTGCCAGCTAACAAGGTCGTCAAAGTTTCCATACTCTCTTTCTTTCTCCCGGTAACTGCCAACAGGTTATTGTTGTAAATAAACCTTTGGGTAGTTAAACAGAGCGTTTTTTTTTTACGTTCGTCAACTTTTGCCATTTTCTTTGGTACCCCAACGGATGAAAAGAATAATACTCATTCATAAAAAAAAACATAATTATAGTGTAAATATAGAACAATTTACCAATTACATTTTCTATATTCTGTGATGTAAATAGTGTCACGTAAAAAATTTACAGGTTGTTTTTTTTTTAGCCAAATATGTTTCATATGAATGATACGTTAGAAATTAATCAGTTTCAACACGTTTTGTCTATTTTGTCAAGTAATAGCGAAATTTAATTATTTTACCCCCTACCCCAATCATGAAGATTTACCTGAAACCAATAGCTATTGTTTAATTGTGACTAGTTATATCACTAAACATTAAAAAGCTTTTTCTTCTTATATTTATGGGTGATGTAGCGTTGCAGACATTACGAAGAACGTTGGCGGAAACAAAGAGACAAAGACAAAAGGGACAATGGAGACGAGACGAAGATGTTCCTTTGTGAAAAGTAAAAACCAAATACTTGGTTTCAGAAAAAAAATCGATTAATTACTGATGTCTCAATATTCGTCTTGACCTGTCTGAAAAGCAGGAAAACGTGCAATTGTATTTTCAATTCGTTCAAAGAGATCTATTTTTTGAGAAATAGTTGCCCACTCCCAAAAGGTACAGCGGTTTCACCTTTCCAGAAAAGTTGGTCGTGACTTGTCGCTATTATAGTAACTAACACATTGACCCTTTAAAACTATTCTCGGATCACACCGAATCATGCATTTACTGCAAGATTTGGGTTGTGTGACTGATCGTTGTCAGTCAAACATCTGAGCACTAGGGTCACTGGTGAGACAATGTGGCGACTATTTTGCAGTTAAAATTGTTTACGAACACGTTTCCCAGCTTCGCTGATTATTTTTTATCAGTAGTACAAGAAAATATGTCTCACGATTTAGTATGAGTTTTTCTTTTTTTTTTTTTTTGTTTATTCGAAAACTTCTCGGTTTAGTCAGTAAGCGTGCATACTAAATTTTGAGAGTTTTAGTTCAAACTGTTTGCTCTTCTTTGGAGGAGAACAATGTTTACCGAATCTTAACATTGACTATAAAAATAGGAATGAAATTTTCTTCGCATTCGGTAACTTTGATAGAGTGTCAAATGAAAACGTTATCAAAGCAGATGTGATAGATTTTAGCTGTAAGAGTGTACCTTCGATACGAATAATGACTGCTATATTAATTTTTCTGTTCTCTTCAATTTGTTCTTGATATTTGAGGGGATTTTAATCATGCAGTGATTAATCTAACATTTTGATATATTGGATGATTTGTGTGTCACACCGCTTATTTAATTGATTCCAATGGCATGTCGACCTGTCTAGGTTTATTCTGTTCATAGAGGTTATGGTATCACGTATATTGTACATATATGTTTAGATTATTTTAATGTTTCTTCTAAATAATTTTTGCACATGTTTATATTATATGAAGTATTCCTTTTTAAACAAATAATATCCGAACAGGTCAACCTGACGCATAGATGGGGATGTACCACGTATTACTAGTCGAGACAGAGTTGAACTGAAAATAATGGAATTAAAGGGGTACTTCACATTAGCCAGAGTTTCTTTTAGAGCGCCATCTCGAGATGCAGTTTAAAGTCATACCTCGGACATCATTTTTGTGGGGAGTCACCACACTGAAATGTAAAATAGTTAGGGTGATAATTAAATGTATTAATTGTTTTTCTGATAACTGATTATATTGATGATTTTATCATTTATCAAAATTGTGAGTTAATCAAACTCTTTGAGTAGAAATGTATGTCAAATCGGAAAAAGTCAAACACGTGCACAGGGGTGTCAAGGTTTAACACCTGACGTCTCAATAACGTTGGCGAAGACAGGAAGGCCAAATATAGATAAAATAGACGGAAGGGTTTGTTGTCTCCTAGTAGCGACAAGCGTGTATCTATTTAGAGACCCTTACAAGTTCTCCTCGTGTTGCATCAGATTGCAAGAATGGAGACAGTCTGAAATTAAGGATTTTTTCGTATACCGGAAAAACAGTCACCTATTTTTTTTAATACTTAATATACTTGAATGGTCCATTGAATTACAGAAAGAAATACAACCTGTCTATCTAATGACAAGACGGTCTACCATACTGAGAAATTTCCCATTGGAGCAGTACTATTAACAATAGCAAGTATATGTAAGTGTCCATCTCCTCTGAATGTAATATACAACTGGTTGAAAGGCATGACTTGATCCAACCAACAAATATTAATCCTTAGCATAGATATTTCTTCATCCTATGCTTGTTGGTGCTGCAAAATCGGATGCATTAGAATCGCATTAAAATGCTAAAATAGCAGCAGCTATTGTTAATACGCTCGTTAAAAATACCCACAAAAATATGACACAAACTTTAATTGCCGCATCTTCTGTAAAAAAAAAAATGCTATTAACGTAGCCAGATTTGTGCTAAAGTCTCCTTTTCCATCGGTTGACTGTAATGTTGAACATAGCTCGTCAATAAATTTACCGACATAACTACTGTAACCCATTACCCACCGCCTACTTAAGTGACAGCCGCATTGTAGTCACCGTAAACCTTCAGCAAATGCCATAAAAACCAATCATTTGTTTTCTGTAAAGGGATTAATGTAATGATACCCTACAGTACATGTACGATAATCATTCAAAAAGTTCTAAGCTTCACCCAGATTTTAGATTTGTTGCGCGCCTTCCATATGTGCGAGGGCCTCACTTGCACTGAATTTAAGACAGAAATATATGTTTTAAGAGTTTTATTAGATCTGGTTGTGTGTTGCCATGAAAAATATAATTACCTATAGCAGTTCTTTCCGGGTGATAGTTTGTTTAATGGCGTATCAACCTTTTTGGATTATTTAATGGCAAATATATCCTTCGAGAAGAACAATAGTGACACTATAGGGGGGATTCATTTCTTTCCCAAGGGCATTTGTCTGAATGTGAACGTAATTGTGTGACTTGAGATTGCACTTGCATAATACGATTCCGGAGTCAAGCACTTTAACCTTTACATCACGAGGACACCCTCTACCGCTCTTTCCGGGTGAGGCTTAGAACGCTTTGAACAACATTAATTTGAAAACTTGTTTCCAGACTGCTTAAGAAGTAAGAATATGAAATAATGGCTAGCAGATATAACTTCTTTCATTTCATAATCAATATCAAACCATAATTAAAGTACGAATATATTAAAAGAGCTGAGTTATTTTATCACTTGTGAAAATGCGTAGAGTACGGCGGTGATTATGCAAAAGAAAGAATATTTTTGGCGCTCTCTCTATCTGGTATCTCCTTAGAAATTGATGGTAGGGATATCTTTTCATGTGTTGCTCCAGCGCGCGCGCGCGCACACACACACACACACACACACACACACACACACACACACACACACACATATATATATATATATATATATATATATATATATGAGGTGCATACGATAAGTTTCCAGACTGTTTTCGTACGGGCATTTAAAATTGTCATAGTCACTTGAAAATTCAGTATGTTATTGCTATATATCCTATGAGATGACTGAGCAATTTATAATGATTTTAGGTTCAAATGAACAGGTACAGAAGGAATTGGGATACACCCTACTAAAACCTGATTGTCACAGCTGGTGATTTTCAAAAATGCAATCTGACACTTTAGAATAATCATATGCAATAAAATTCTGTTTTTAACTTAGAAAAAATGCCACAGAAATGTATGGATTGCTTCAGACTGCTTTTGGACCATCTTGCATGAATCGAGCATCAGTTTTTCAGTGGCATAAGAGATTCAAGGATGGTAGGGAGTCTGTGAGGGATGAGGAGAGGTGTGGGAAGAGTAAGGGAATCAATACACCAGAGTTGATAGGCCAAAGGGTTAGGGTTAGGGCTAGGGTTACTATGTTGAGGTTTTAAGTGAGTGCAGGTAGAGATTCCCTCGGAAGAGGATACCACAGCATCAGTTTTTGAGTGGTATAAGAGATTTAAAGAAGGTAGGGAGTCTGTGAGGGATGATGTGAGGTGTGGGAGGAGTAAGGAAGTCAGTACAGTGGAGTTGATTGGCCAGAAGGTTAGGGTGAGAGTTACTATGTCGAGGTTTTAAGAGATTTCAGGAAGAGATTCCGTCGGAACAGGCCAGCACTCTTCAAATCAGGTCAGTGGCATTTCCACTTGGACAATACACCAGTCCACAACACCATCCTTGTCACTGACTATTTGACCAAGTTGGGCATCAAGACAGTTTCTCAGCCTCCCTGTAGTCCAGACCTTGATCTCTGTGACTTTTGGTTATTCCCTAAGCTCAGAGGCTGTCGTTATGAGAGAATTGAGGAGATGAAAGAGGCTGTGACGAAGGACATTGACACGCTCACACAAGAGGACTTCCAGGAGGCCTTCCAGAAGTTGTTGTACCGGCACAAGAAGTGCATTGCAACTGGAGGAGATTACTCCGAAGGGGACTAGAATTTCATGTGTGTACTATCAATAAAAATGCCCTTACGAAAAAAGTCTGGAATCTTATCGTATGCACTTCGTATATATATATATAGAGAGAGAGATAGATAGATAGATAGATAGATAGATAGATAGATAGATAATTGAAATTTGCTTTCCATACGGGCCGCAGACATAATTAATCAAGGGGACAACCTTTTATGATATTATTCATACGAATTTAACTCACATCTATTCTTATATCCCTATCACAAAATGTATATCTCAACATCGTGATTTAGAATCAATAATTAAAATAAAACACGCTAACATCTTCTTTAGTTACGACAACTCACATTTTATAACATGCAAACGAATCAAACAACTTTAAAGAAACAATTTGTGTTGTCAGAGTTCATTTAAAATCGATATTAAATGTTCGTGTTTATATCATATGGGTGATTTTTACACTTAGCTTTTTTTTTAAAATCCCACTTCAGTTTTTTCTTCTCTTTTTTAGATAACATTAGAAAACTGATTCCCGACTTTATAAATTCACTTTATCATGTTTTCAGATATTTAAAAAAATCTTACTTTTAGTATATAAAATACATTTCTTTTTTTACAACAAAAGATTGGGAGAAGCATAGGAATTATGCTTTATGTCAGCTAAATCTGAAATATGTATTAAACCGTCTTACGTAGCATGGCATCTTTCCTTCATTAGAAAACGATGAATATATATATATATATATATATATATATATATATATATATATATATATATATATATATATATATATATATATACGTAATGGGATATTGGATAAAAATGTTGACACCTTTCGATAAAATCATATTAAAGATACTATATGTTAATATTACTGGAATAAACTATGTATTATTTCTAAAAGCAGAAAAGAGAAAAAAAAATATAAATATACTTTTATGAAATGTATGAAAGGAATATTTTTTCATTTTCTTCACACTTTAAAGCAAAATGTACGCGTAAGAGTGAATGTAAATTTCATATCGGAATTACACCTTTATTTCTACTATGTTGCAAGACAATCTTTTAACCGATTTCAAATCATACTTTCGGGACTAATTAACTAATAAATTAATTGGTGTCTGAAAAATTGCTCCTGAAAGAAACAGCGCTGATATATATATATATATATATATATATATATATATATATATATATATATATATATATATATATGTGTGTGTGTGTGTGTGTGTGTGTGTGTGTTTGTGTGTGTGTGTGTGTTTGTGTGTGTCTGTGTGTCTGTGTGTGTGTGTCTGTGTGTGTGTGTGTGTGTGTGTGCGTGCGCGCATAATAGCGCTGTTAAATTTGGCATTTGGCATCCTTTTAATTAATCGATTGAATATATATATATATATATATATATATATATATATATATATATATATATATATATAGAGAGAGAGAGAGAGAGAGAGAGAGAGAGAGAGAGAGAGAGAGAAAGAGAGATAATCAGGATGACAGAAGGGCAGTAAGAGAAAAAAATAAATGAAAGAGAGCTTAGTCGACAAAAACAATTTGGTTTTGAGTAGAAATTTTTGTTTGAATCAAGATAAAACGGTGAATGTCTGAGTGAACCCAAATCGAACATTTATGCGGCACAGAGGTAATCAATCCTGTGAAACTCAGCTCGCCTTGAGACCGAACACCATTTTATGCCATCGAATGATATATAAGATAAGTTACAACTAACCCAGCATAAGGTGAATTGAGAATGTTAGCTGGCAACTTATATATTTGCTCTTGCTCTGATTAGTGGTTGTCGCAAGGAAAACTTGCGAGACAAAATAATATCGAACTGGAGTTATTCATCAAACAAAGTCATTGTATGAGACAAAAGAAGTCAGTCTATGAAGATATGCACGACATAATTTATATTGTTCTTTTCAGAAGACAACGTGCACTACTTTTATCAATCGCTCGCTTTGGAGTATAGCCAGAATGCTGTAAACCTTTATTCACTTGTGTTTTGCTTACAGATATGCGTTCTTTAAAAGAAAGTAACACTTGGTAGAAAAGTTCCAATTAAAACTCACACCTCTTTTCCTGAGAAAGAAAGTCTATTCTTTAAAAAAAAACTTTAAACCCTCCTCCCCCGATCAGAAACTTATTTCAAGTGAAACATTCAAAACTTACATCTTAAGATTTCATTCCTTTACAATATTTTCGTCTTTTTCCAACTTGAAAAAAATTCTATCGAACATTTTCAAGTTTTTGTTGATTATGAGAAAATATGTTTTTCCCTATTATCATTTTTGATAAATTTAAGTACAACCAGGAAATTTTCAGATCTTTTTCTTTTCCAAATTGACAAAAGCCTATCTAATCAGAAACAATGTAGGTTTAAAATAACCGAAAGTGAAGCTGAATTTATCCAACAGAAGAAAAAAAACTGAATTATTGTTCTTAATTTTTAACATACATGTTCCTCTTTTGATATGATCTTACAACGGTAGTTCAAAAAGCTATAAGCCTCATCCAGATGTAATTGAAGAAACAAGACAGTTTTTCATTATTTTTCAATAGTTTCCCCTTTAACAGAGTTCATTTGGTTTATCGATGTTCAAGCATTTCAATCTTATCATAGAAAAAGGTGATATCCTGGTACACTAAAAACTCCTCCACAGAAAATATGAACTTCATCGATGTTTCCAAAATGGTGATCGGACCGTCGGTATTTGAGTTTAGGGAACAGGAAGATAATAGATGAAGCTAAGTCTGGCCAGTATGGGGATTGGGTAGTGACTAAAAGCACCAGTTGTCTCCTTCAACAACTGCGATTTGAGCAATGTGAATAGTCACGTAATTGTGGACCAACAAAACGCCTGCTCATCGGCCTCTCTACTTTTTGACTTGATTATTTCCTTCAGTTGTCGTAAGTCAGATATAAAGTACTATTCATTAAAAGTATTCACTTTTTCAGAAGTCTTTCATGAATACCCCTTCAGAATGTCCTACCACAAAAACAAACAAACAAAACAGAAATCATCAGTTTACCAACACACACCTGCTTAAACTTCTTCGGGGATAGAAGACCAGAGTATTTAATTTGAATCTTCTATTCAGAATTTAACTGAAGAAACTGAGTTAACAATTCAGAATTTAACTGAAGAAACTGAGTTAACAATTTGTTGTTTAAATCCTTTGTGATAGTGTAGCACTATGTGGGTAGGCTGCCAAAGCAGACGAGTCTGTTTTGGCGCGAAACCAGACAAAGGATTCTTGGACATGAAATCTCGCCGTATCCGGAAGTGGGAAGGGGACGCGAGAGAGGCAGTTGACGGGGGACCCGGACGAGGAGTTGACGACGCGACCCAGCAGAGGGAAGTTGGCGGCTGGACAGCAGAAAAGCGAGGCAGCATGGGATAGGGTCCAGCGACAGTGAGTCAAGATGAGTCTGATTCCAGTAGCATTGTGGAATTTTCGCTAGTAACCCACGCTAGCGATAATCCGCACATGCATATAGTGTTGCAATACCTTCCTCTGCTCTTGGTTAACCCCAAGTTTGTTCGTGTTTGTTCGTCTGTCCTTCTATTTTCTCTGTTCCCTCGATCGTATTTTTGTGTGGTGCAAGAAATGTGCGTTACCCCCTCGAACCACTAGTTGATCACCGGCCGGCTAAGAAAGGGACATGGTTAGAAGAAAGTTAACGTGTGTGGGGGTGAGAGGGGGTAACGTTTTACAATAGCTTGGAAGTGAGTTGGAATTTTCAAATATCAACCCCTTTCCGCTTGTGTTCTGTCGTCAACATTCCTGAAACCCATCTTACAAACTGCTTACTCAGCCCACAGATCTCAGTTAAAACAAAGTGGACTGAACAAGAAATAGTGCCTATAACTTTGCTATCTGCAGGAAAATCCTAAACCATACAGTTATAACATCAACTTTTGAGTTCCGCAGTTCACTTCTTCACAGTTACATAGGAAGGCCAGTCCTCGGCAAGTATCTGTGCTATGTCATCATGAATTTACTTGGGTGTCAAACTAATCTTTTGCAGATGATTTATGAGTGCTTGGACCTTTTTTGTCCATTTTTAGATTTGTATCACACTTCTCACTTTTTAAGGCTTCAGCTGCAGAAAAAATGAGACTGATGTTTGAATTAGTTTTTCTAGTTTTATTAGAAGGAGTAGTATTTCCATGACAAAAAACACCTTTACCTATTGCTCTTCTGAGTGAGAGTGAACACAATCGAAGCTCTTGAATGCATAAACGATTTTAAAAATATTTGAATTGGATGAGGAATTGACAGATTGATTTTAAAGTCATGTACCCGATCAAGGTTTATTTAATACCTATATGTTTGGGAATTGGATTCATTTTAATTTCTCATTTACATTTTTGTAGTTCTTTCGGTATTTTTTTATTTTGAAAGTCCAATCGAATCTTTTTTAAAGATATGAATTAAACGAGACCTGTTTACATTCATCTATTTAACTACTTTGAGAAACATTGATTTTGAAATTGTAGCATATAATATTTTCATTTTTTTGATATTATAGTTGTGTTTTATGATTTTTGTTGAAAATTTGATATAATTATAAATATGGCGATAAATAATTATAAAATTGCTGAATATTCGAGCATCTTTAGTGTTGCTATATTTTTTAAATGAGGACTAAAATAAATGATTTGATTTTTTCAGTTATACTTATATATTTTTTTGCGAATAAAAGTTTGAATAATTAAGCATTATTTTTTAGGCGAAATCATTTTCCTCTTTTGGTTAATTAGATTCTTATTTCAAATTGAATTCGTAAAAATTCTGTCACAGATCAATTAATCTATTGAAAATGATTAGGCGAGGTTTTATCATTTACTTCAACAAATTTACAGTTTTCAACTAATTATTTCCAATAACTTTTTCTCCTTCATTCAACTTCTTGATCATACAAGCGTCGTATATATGTCAAAATGTCCCTTGGGAAATTAGGTCTCCAATAAAAATAATACGTACGCTGTTCTCACCACTACGACTCTTTCAAGACGGCTTAAGCTCCATAGCCTTACCACAGAAAACTCACTCTATTCCCAAATCCGAATTTTTAAAAAATTCTAGTTGTAAAAACCACTATAAATGCACATGAAATTAATAAGCCACCACTACAAAATCCTAGAAGCCCTAATAAAAAATAGAATCAATAGAATTAATAATGAAAATAACAACAATGTTTTGAAATACCTTTATTTTATTTTTATATTTTATTTTTCTTGATCACATTCTGATACTGTTGATACGGTTTTGTTTTTAATTTTTTTTGGTGTCAATAGCATCTCAGTTTATCCAACATTGTGTTTACGTAATTTTTTAATGTTATAAAAGAAACTAAAACACTCTTAAAACAGTTAAAAACATTATTTATACATACAAACAACCCCTGATGATGACCAATGAATGGTCCGAGTGTGCTCGGGAAAATTTTGGTAAATTCATTCACCAATTCCAAACTTAAACCAAAACACTGATCAGGAAATTTGAAAGGATCTTAATTAAAACTATAATGACAGAATGTGTCTTTATTATTTAATCAAACATGCTTAAATTAAAGACTGCTATATATATATATATATATATATATATATATATATATATATATATATATATATATGTGTGTGTGTGTGTGTGTTTATATATATATATATATATATATATATATATATATATATATATATATATATATATATATAGGTATATAGAGGGATGAAATATATATTCGTACATATGAACATTTTTTAGTTTTTATCTTTCAATCAAAACCTGAGCCAAAAAATTATTGACATTTAGTGAATAAAAAATATTCTACAAATAAGTGTATATAAACTTTGGTTATAATATACTTTTACAGAAATTAATGCCGTTTATTCATTTCCATAAGTGAAAAAGTAATTGTGCAGTGCAAGCAATATTTTTCTAGATTGTCCCAATAATGCAATCAGTACCCATAGTTAGCCTTCTAGAATGATCCAGCAATGTTATCAGTAACTATAATTAGTCTTAACATCCGAACCTGAACTTTCTGCAATTAATTATTGTCCGAGAAGCTTCTGATCATGGCAAAAGATAAAGAATAGAGTAATTCACAAAAAAAAAACAACTGATTGTTAAGCTTTGGAAAGGTGGAGAAAGTTATTGAAATTTCTGAAGCAAGCGGAATATTCCTTTTTTCAACAAGTTACTTCATTGCAAGGTTTAAAAGACGTAACATTGTTGAAAACAAAAATGGACACGTGCTCCAAGGAAGATTTCTCCTAGATTATGAAGAAAATTAGGATGCCTGGTTAACCAAAATCCAATGGTTACGCGTGGATACCTGAAGGAAGATTTGTGTTCATCAGGATGTAATATAACCAAACGAACAGTAAGTAATGAAATGCTGAGGAATGTTCTAAAGTAATGTAGACGAAATAAATCTCCTCTTCTATTGAAACCACATAGAGATGCAAAGTTGAAATTCGTAAGATAACATAGGGAAGAGAAAAAATATCTTTTGGGAAAGAGTATTTTGGACAGATGAAACTAAAATTAATTTATTCGGACATAATTATTGAAATCATGTGTGAAGGATAAATGACAAAATCTATTCACCAAAGAGCACAGTACTAACTGTCAAATTTGGCGGTGGCAGTATAATGTCTTGGGCATGCTTTTCGACGAAAGGTGTGGGCAAAATATCTGTAATAGATGGTAAAATGAATGCTCCAAAATATAAAGAGATCTTGCAAGAAAAGTTGATGTCTTCTGTTGATAGTCCTAAGTAACCTTCTGATTACATTTTACAGCAGGAAAATGACCCAAAGCAGACAGCTAAATTTACGAAGAAGTGTTTTTCTGAAAATAGTGTTAATATTTTGCAATGGCTAAGTCAGTTTCCGGATCTAAATCCAATTGATAACTTGTAGCGATCTTTGAAAATTCAAATCCGAAAAAGAGCACCAGCAAACATCAATAAATGTGAAGACAATATGCCCGGGAGAATGGTACAAAATACCTACGAATTATTGTAAGAAATTAGTTGTGAACTACCGGAAGAGATTAGTGTCTGTTAAAATGAATAAAGGGTATTCTAAAAAGTATTAAATGAAGATAATGCGTCATTTTCTGTACTGTACAATTAGATTTTCACTAATGAAAATTGATAAACGGCATTAATATCAGTACAATTAATTGTAACCAAAGTTTATATACACGTTAGTAGAATATATCCTTATACAGTAAATGTATATAAAATTTTGTTCAGGTGATGTATTAGAAATAAGAAATTTTTTTTTCATATGTAGGAATATTAATTTCACCCCGTTATATATATATATATATATATATATATATATATATATATATATATGTATATGTTGATATATTGATTCAGCTGTACTTGAAAGTTTCACACCAATACGATTTGATTTAACGGGTAATTGTCACACACACACACACACACACACGCACACGCATACACACACACACACGCATACACACACACACGCATACACACACACATACACACACACTCACACACACACACACACACATATATATATATATATATATATATAATAGATTAAATTTGTGTACATGAAACGATCATTGTAGAAAATATATAAGAATGAATCTATTTTACAGGTACAATAACACACACACACACACACACACAAACACACACGCAAGCGCGCGCACTCGCACATACATATATATAGGCAGAGAGACAGAGAGCTAGCTCCCCACCCAACTGAAGCAGAATCGGTAAAAATATTTGAATTTCTTTTTTATTTCTTTAGGTTCGCAAAGATCAATGCTTGAATTTTCTTTTCCCTTGATTCTTTCTCATTTTTGTCTAATTTGAGAAATATTTCGTCACTAGTAGTGAGTAGTTGTTGATGATTTCTGTTGTTAGATTCAATTGCTGATAAGTAGAGGAATATTTACACGAATGCCATCCTTCTCCTATGAAGTTATTATGACAGGTTTTATTTCCTGTTTTCAATTTCCCACTTTCAGCTTGAAGAGACTCATTTCATGATATCCGAGAAACTTGTATCAAAATCTATTAAACTGTTCAATTATTAGTTTTATATGTGGTACTTTATGAACTTTCTTTAATTCATATTCACCTTGTTCACACTTTATACTTAAATAACAATGGTTTAGTAAACGCGTTGCGATAGAATATTTCTTTATGGTTTTCCCGTTTATATACGTATTAACCTTCTTGTGTTATTTAACGGCGAAGACATATTTCTTGAAAAAAACATCGATGGTACAATTTAAGCCATAGCTGGAAGCGATAAGGGTTTTTTTTTTATTTTCTAAGGGTATTAATCTAAAAGAGAACGACAAAGCACGAATGGATTTCAAATTAGTTTACTAGGATTTCTAATCCAGCGCATTAAGCACTATTCAACGGGAACTTTTCCTATTGACTATTTCGTTTTTATCGGATTATTATGAGTTCCAATTGAAGTGATATCAACATATGCACAAGTAAAGCATGAATTGATATGGACAAGTTATAATGGACTCCAACAAAAAGACACACCTTTATTGGCTAACCAGAAAAAAAAAAACTTTTAAATTTGAGTGGACACTGGATGCTGTCAATTGGACTTTCAAAGACCTATGGCCGATAGAGATTGGTGGTGAGTGGGAGTCAAGGAATCCGTGATTTTTGCGCGCCTTAACGATCAGGAGGATGAGGATGATCTCATTAATTATCATATATCACTTTTACAATATTATCTAAGGAACCCTAAATAAAAAATAATTTCAACTGATGCAGAATTATTCTCTTCTTTTTATTCATTGACATTTACGTATGTTTTCCCGTAATCTAAGCAAACGTTCCTTCAAAATATATATCTCCAAAGAATTTGGTGGCCTTGGAACCTTCAGGGAACTTCAAACTACGTCTTTTATTGAATCCAAGGGGGTCGCCAGCTGCAAGTTCGAAAAACACCTGAAGAAGGCTGGAAGACATATCGGCCGAATCGTTGTAGAAATAACAATAAAGATGAAGATAATAGTCCGAAAACCCTTAAGGATAAAAATCATCAAGCTTTTTCGCAGAAATTTAGACGACTAACTTTTTAACAACAGTCGTGTGTAGGGCTAAAATATTATAGGGTTGAATATTCTTATATAGGATCTGTATCTTTTCATCTTTAGTCTATATCAAAAATCATGAAATTTCGATAAATGTTTGCACTATTTGTATTTTTCCTTCATTACGAATATATCGTTGATACTTCATTTTACCTTTTTTTCATATCTTAAGTTTAATAATTATTAAAAGAAATGAATTTGTATATTTTCTCATCAGTATATGCGCTTAACATTTTTTTCTTGATGTTTCTTTTTATATATATATATGTATGGCAATGGCCAAAGTAACATATCAACAAACTCATTTTCTCAAAGGAAATAAAGAGACAAACATCAATATCAGTACATGTATACAATATATAAAAAAAAACAAATTTACCATACAAACATCTTATCTATAACACATATTCAACGTTTTCGAAGTAATGAATAGAAAATGTAATTTTTGTGCATTTTGTATATTATTTCAAACGTTAAAACAACCACCGAACAATGTTTCTCGAATTCTTCTATTCTTTAGAAATGAAAGTTTCCATTGACTTGAGGCTTTTAAAAGATATTCCTTTTGTGAAGAGTTTTATGTTTGCCTGATATTACAGTATATTCTCTTTTCTATAAAACAATGCGGCTTTTTTTTCTCAATGAATCTGAAAAGCATCATTAACGTTACATAATTTTAGAAAATCCAATATCCTTTTCGTCTTATTTTCAACACGAGGTCTCGGCAAATATATTCTAAAGTTTTCATGTTTATCGTCCGTAAAATATTAAACTCTCTAAACATTTTACTGATGAGTTCAATTCTCACCGGGTGACAATTCATTTGGTTTCGCGTCAAATAAAGATTAGCTTGGTAAATTAAAAAATATTGTCATTATCTAACTCCAAATCCTACCGGTAATACTGTTGGTTCCTCAAAGCTGAGGATACAAATTAGTTATCACTTGGACTAATAATATGTCAATGGTCACATTCATGAATTTTCTTTTATCGACTTTCATATGGAAGATGCAAATCACTGAATTATCTAAGTAAAATACTGACGCTTCTGAAAGAAGGCTTCGTAAATGTGAAACTCCCAAATAGGCCCTGTAGTACTGCAGATAGTTAACTAATCAAACGCAAAACGTAACTCTATTTCTTGCTTATTTATCTATAGTACATTTAAGCCCATTTTCTGTCATATCTCTTGACTTCTGCTCATGGAGCAATGAAGTGTAGAAACCAGAGGAAAATAACTTTTATCTATCAGTAAAGTAAAACTTTTTAGCAATTATACATATATGATCTTTTTTGTAATCGATATAAGTGAAACGTTAATGACAAGTTATATATATATGTATATATATGGTAGGAAACAATGGAAAAGAGTAGATCAGTATGGAGAAAAAAAAAAGTTATCCAAAAGTGACAAAACTATTACAAAAGGTCACCCCTATAAAGTTTTGGTTTTTATAAACCATCATCAACTTAAAGTACTGATGTTGTTTCATTAGAACCAAAACTTTATAGCATCAACTTTCTTTCCGAATAAATTTATTACTTTTCTTTTGCTTTGTTGTTCAATTTTTTCCCCAGATATATATATATATATATATATATATATAGAGAGAGAGAGAGAGAGAGAGAGAGAAAAATGTTAGAATTTTGTAAATCTGACGAGAAAAATTAGTGGGAAAGGGAATAAACCAAAACACTGACGACAGGTTTAGCAATATTTTTAAAATGAAAAGGAAATATCATTTCGAAACCCATTATCTGTGTTTTATTTTATGCAGTTTTCCTCATATATATATATATATATATATATATATATATATATATATATATATATATATATATGGGATATAAAAATGTACACAAACGCTGCTGTTGCTACATATTACCTTATAATTCCTTAGCCACCGTGGTGCGCTTGTTAGCCGAGCGGTCTGAAACTAATTATAACGTAAAGTTGGACGGGTTTCGATCCTGGGTTTGAGTGTCCTACGTGTCTAGCCACACTGATAGAACGAAACAGTCTGTCAGTGGATGACAATATATATACATATTTAAGTTATTAAAATCAAGATCTAAAAATATTACCTCAATAACTAGTGGAATTATTAATACATATGCTATTTTATTCAATGAATTAATTCATTCATTTTTCATGAAAAATTGCCAATCATCATTAGATTCGTATTTTCTTTCATCGTTTAAAAAGCTGAATCTAGTTGGGCCAAAAGTCTCGAATAATGTATTACCAGTAATCATCAAATTCCTTAATACTGCTTTGTTAGATATATCTTAACGGCATGGAAAATGATCTAGCGTTATTTTATGCTTATAGTGTTAGGCATCATGTTCATTTTATAATCATATTCACATTGTTTGTGTCGTTGTTTCATAAGAGTTTACTTTTTCCTTTTTACTTTATTTTTTGCACACAGTCTTATCGACTACAAAAATCTTAAAACATATCTTTTTAGAGACTGAAAGATAATTCCACTCAAGCTCAAAGTGTAATTCTACGCTTTTTCACCTTCTATGCCCTTATCTTGGCCACAGCACCAAATATTACTGTATGTTTTGGTCCGGTTAACCGTACTAAACAATATGATTAATATGTTTGCACGGTACGAAATGCAGTACCGTCGCTTTGCCGTGAGGTTTCAGGGTCGAATCCAATTTATAGCAGCGCCGGGTGTTTTTAGGGCCAAATTCTGCGTCTGGCTGAGTCGGGGATTTTCAGGATCAAATCCGGGTAACGGTGCCAAATGCATTTTAAGATAGTTCATTTATCAATCCTTTCTGTGCTCACGCTGTGTTTGAAAGATCCACTGAATAGGAATAACACAATTCATCCGTAACTTCCTATGACGGTCGGGGTGATCCTGTGTGTTGGGGGTTGGCAACTCAAAAACTAGAACTCTCCGTCAACAATTAACAATAATTTATTGTTCAATGTTCACACTGCATACAGTAGCACGAGAGAGAGAGAGAGAGAGAGAGACAGACAGACAGACAGAGACAGTGAGACACAGAGAAACAGAGAAAATCTGTAAGGGTCTATGAACAGACACAAAGACATACGCCCCCAAGCAAGACAGAACTCTCTGAATATAAACCATCACGGTGACTGTGCCACAAATGTAGAGCTTGCAGTAATGGCAATGAAAAGGTGCAGCACACTTTAATTGTCTCCAGGTTTCGATGGGAAGAGATTGCGTGAGCGAAGAGGCGTGTCCATATCTCCGCGTGGGAGTTTGATGGTAATATGAGGTCGACGATTTTGAACGGAAGACAGTGAAATTCCGCTGTTCACGCAAGCTTCACCCGTCGTTACCCCGTGTGCGTTTTCTCGGCCATCGTCTAACTTACATCGAAGTGTCCAGGCTTCATAGATGAACGATTCGAATACCTCTCCTGATTGCTCCCACTTCACTCAAGCGTCCGCCGAGAAAATAAATATATATCAATATATATATTACGTATTGTCGTTTGTTTGGCCAGAGCGAAACGTAACATACAATCTTCAAGAAGACTTCGAGTACACATACTAAGCTTAATTTTTTGTAATGGCAATGACCTGTGTAGTCTAGTTCGTAAAGTAAACAACACATATGATCTGGCTTCCCTGAGGAAAGAAAAGCCTGATGGGATAGATGTGTTGGATGTAAATTCATATACGTTGCAGTTTGACAACACCATCTCGTTTACTTCACTTTTGAGAGGGATAATCGACTCGAGTACTCGACATTTAGCAGTAGAAGTAATTTAATAAGCTTTTTACTTAGATGTAGTAAAAAGCCATTTGAATGAGGCACCCAATGAGACTCAAACTCACTCGTTAAGGTTTGCTAAACTAGCTTGGTAACCATTTCCCTTTCTGAGTAGCCCGACCACCCGAGATGTATTTGGTTAAATAAAAGAAGAAAATGAAAGAATTAATTGTTAAAAAAATGCATGGTATATCGGTCAATTATTTTATTTTCTCCGGGCTATTGGCCAAATGAATAGAGTGTTTGTCAAAGGCCCGGGCGACCAGAGTTCAATCCCTGGTCGAGTGAGAGCAAAGACTCAAAAAATGGTACTTGATGCCACCTTGTTTAACATTATAAGGTAAGGATTAAGGGTAAAGTGGAGCAATCCAGGGAATGGTGAAACGCCATCCCTTACAACTTTGTGTAGTAGCTATTGAAAAGGGAGTGTTTGGGTCACGTTCAACTACGGTGCTCAACTTTACTTTTTAATTTTAGCCATTTCTATTCAGGATTGGGTAAAAATGAATGACGAGGATCATTAAATAAGTTTCCAGACCTTTTTCGTATGGGCACTTTTATTGATATTACACACATGAAACTCTAGTCTCCTTCTAAGTAATCTCCTATGGTTGTAATGCACTTGTACTGTTTCAACAACTTCTGGAAGGTCCCATGGAAGTCCCCTTGTGTGAGGGTTTCAATGACCTTCGTCACAGCCTCTTTCATCTCCTCAATTTTCTCTTAATGACAGCCTCTGAGCTTAGGGAATAACCGAAAGTTACAGGGAGCAAGGTATGGACTATAGGGAGGGTGAAGAACTGTCTTGATGCCCATCTAGTTCAAACAGTCTGTGACAAGCATGGAGTTGTGAATTGGTGCAGTGTCCTGCTGAAAAAGCCACTGACACGATTTGCTGGCCTCTTCCGATGGAATCTCTTCCTGACCTCCCTTAAAACCTCAACAGAGTAACCCTAGCCCTAACTCTTTGGCCAATCAACTCTCGTATATTGACTTCCTTACTCCTCCCACGCCTCTCATCATCCCTCACAGGCTCCCTGCCTTCCTAATCTTTTATGCCACTCAGAAACTGATGCTTGATTCATGCAAGATGGTCAAAAAGCCGTCTGAAGCATTCCATACGTTTCTCTGGCATTTTTTCCAAGTTTAAAACAGAATTTTATTGCATATTGTTCTTCTAAAGTGTCCTCACGTCCAGATTGCATTTTTGAAGTGACAATCAGGCTTTAATTGGGTGTATTCCAATTGCTGTAGCTGTTCATTTAAACCTGAAATCATAAGAATTGGTCAGTCATCTAATAAGATGTATAGCAAAAACATACTGAATTTTCAAGTGTCTACGACAATTTCAAAACTTGTACAAAAAATTCTGGAAACCTATTGAATGCACCATGTAATACATTTGAAAGAAAAGATTACCAATACCAATTATGATTAAAATTTGGATAAACTTATCAGTAAGAGTTCAAAATAGAGTTAATCTACAATTAATTTTTTTTCTTCATTTGGAACCTGTCAAAACGTCGCAAATAATCAACTGATATAATACAGCAATTCATATTGATAGAATCTACTTGGACTGCTGGTATTGTGTCAGTTTGTCGACTCTTTGTATTTAATTCGAAGCGTAGTCCCTGGGTCCAGAGTCAAAGCTGGGTTTAATGCCAATAGCCGGAGGCGCCCCACAAAGGGAAAGGCTTAAGGATAAAAATAATTTTCTAAATCAATCTCCAGGAATGATTGCTTCCTATTGTATACTCTTGCATTATCCTAAATTGCACCACATTTTGGCTTCGAGAAAAACAAATTAAATTCAATAAGAGATTTATTGTGAGCGGTTTCTTAAGGAAAAGTTATAGAATGAGATGCACTCAAGAATGAGAATCAAGAAAGCAAAGAAGAATACATCCCCCGTATGCACACATTATATATATATATATATATATATATATATATATATTATATATATATATATATATATATATACTGTCTTATTATGAGATAGCTAAAAGAGACACATTTAAGAGCATGAGCCTACCTTAGAGAGCTTCTTTGTTAAATCCAAGTTTAATTAGGTAATTTGATCCATACGGATGAAAGCAACTTTTACCAAATTGTAGAATACGTAGATAAATACATACATGTATAGACATACACTTATATATATATATATATATATATATATATATATATATATATATATATATAATTTTTTGTTGTACGTCCAAAGAGATAATGAAAATATTTGAACATAGGTAGGTCTACGAAGGGATATGTATTTTAAAATTGTATTTATTTATTTTGTTCTTACATACGTATATGTTTCCAGCTTGATGCTTTCGTAAGTGTTATGGTCCTGGAAAGGGTCACAAAAAGAACAGAAGACCATGGTTATAGTATAGACATATATTTACAAGAACGAAGGTTGGTTACAAGAACATAAGACGGTAATCTAGTTTGCATAACCGCATAGGTGCGAGGTTAGCTCCGAATCTGGCCAGGATATTTATTGTGCGCCCCTTCGAACGGGAAAGTGCGGCACAAGGCCTTTTTTGGGTGGGTCTGGTCACAGGGCCGCTGACCACAGGCGCCCGGCATTTCTAGAAATACCAACAGCCCCGTCGGCATTCCCCTTATTTGAGGCGACTCAGGCGCCAAGCAATACCATCCGAAAGGGGTAAAAGCCTGGGGGATGGCTTCCTTAGGCCAGGGGAAATAACCAGTCGACAAGCCACACCCAGCCAGATCCGCGCCCTGACCAGACACGGCCGACCAAAGCGTAACCTATCGATTGGAGTGCCAGCCAAAACCTTCCGGATCTGGCCTGGATATTCATTGCGAGCCGCACAGAACGGGCAAGTGCGGCACAAGGCCTTTTTGATATTTGATATGTTCTTGTCGTTGTGTGTGTGTGTGTGTGTGTGTGTGTGTGTGTGTTTGGAGTGGTTTTAGATTTCACTAAGTGTGATTTTTCCTCTGTGTGTGTGAGTGTTGTGTCTTGGAGAGGTATTTGTGCGTGTATGTGTGGCACAGTGGTTTGAAAATTACTGGTAACTATTTTTTCTAATAATTTTTGTCCGTGTGTGTGTATATATATATATATATATACATATCTATGTATGTTTGGGTGCATATATATATGTGTGTGTGTGTGTGTGTGTGTGTGTGTGTGTATGTGTGTGTTTTCAGCTTGATGTTTTCGTCAGACATGTCTGACACAATGTCTAGTTAATGGGTATTCAATGAGACTTGAACTTAATCGTGTTTGTAGTTTGAATGGCTTTTTACTTACTTATGGGCATTTTTATAAATTATGGTCCTTCATTTTTCTTAGAGTGTGTTTCTCTTACCCCAATTTATCCCTAATTTAATTTTTGATATTTGATACATTGTGTGTGTGTGTGGGTATGTGTGCGCGCGCGTTGGAGTGGTTTCGGATCACACTGATATTTTTTTTATATATATCTACAATGGGTCTAAATTTGAGGTCACTGGGCTTTGGGATGTCTATACCTTTGGATTTTTGTGTTTCTACGGCGATTATTATTTGTTTGGACTTATATTTGGTAGTCCTTAGAAGATACTGGTTATGGAGATATAGTTTGTTAAGAAGCATTTTTCTTTCTTGGTTAGTGATTTATTGTGTATATTGCAGAAATTTGTGATTTTTTATATATTATTGTCTATGTCTGTATCTATTAGTTTGCAGTTGGTTTCATTTTTCAATATTTCTTGGATTTTTATTTTGTAGTACGTTTTATCAAGATAACAACGGCACTTCCCTTGTTTATTTCTTTAATACTTGTTTCCATTTTCCTGTGTATTTTTAAGGCTTGTTTTTGTTTTTGGGAGAGTTTATTTTTCGGTTTTTTTTTCTTTTAGGTTGATATTCCATAATTTCTTGAAGAATGTATTTAGTTCACTAATTTTTTTTTGTCTGAGAAGATGTTGGTTTTATTCTTTACCAGGAAGTTTTCTGTATCTTTTTTTTTTTAAATATTTCTATTACTCAGATTTTTTTTTCAAATTCTTTGAGGTCTTTTTTAAGTTCTCCTATGTTTCTTCTTGGAGTGGGGTGAAATTTAAGGCCATGTTTGAGTAAGTTTATTTGGTCTTTTTTTAATTTGTGTGTAGGTAAGTTTATAATTTTCGTTTTAATGTTATTTTTGTTCTTTTTTTATGTCGTTTTTCCCCTGTTCGTTTTGTCTAAAAATTGTTTTTGTTTGTATTTCTTAAAAAATTATAATTTTTGTTTGTATTTTCTATATGAATATTTTTCTGTTGTCGTTTATAGGGTGATTTTATTGCATATGAAGGGGTTTGTTTTGTTTTTTCTGCAGTTGCACGGGTAGAAGTTCGGCAATTTTTGTCTTGTGTAGAAGTCGTATGCGTAGTAGTTTCACCCAATTTTGTTTTGGTGTATGGGTTGTATGCGTGGTAGTTTGCTAATTTTGTTGTTTGTAATCGTTTATAATGGGATTCTTTTTATTATGTTTTCCATTGGGAAAGTGTTGTCTTTTTTTAATTGGGGGGTTTGGTTCTTCTTGAATGTTTTGGCCAATTTTATGTATGTGGTATTTCGGAGCGTTAATTTTTCTTTCATATGTTGGTATTTGTGTGTGGGATTATATATTCTGTCGGTGAATTGTATTTTTGGTTTGTTGTTTGTTTGTATATGTTCTTGTTTTGTTTTATATTTTCCTTTTGTTCATGATTTTTTCTTTTTCTTTCTCCTTCTCTTTTTGGATTAGTGTTTTTAGCAATGTTTTTTTTTTTTGTTCAATATTTTTCTTGTTTTTTTTTTCACTCCTTTTTGCAGTTTCTTCCCATTGTTCTTTTTGGAATGGTCGTGATTCTCTGGGGCACAGTTTCCTAATTTCTGTAATAAGTTCTTGGTCAATTTCCCGGTTTTGGTTTTATTAAGGGTAGTTTTGTCTTCCAGTATTTCTACTTGTGCTTTTAGTTTCACGAGGGTAAAGTTGTCATTGTTTTTTTTCTGTTCTTCTGTGTCCTGTGGTGTTATTATTTTTTTTTTTAATTTTCTAGGAATAAATATTTCGTTCTTTTATCCGGACTTGTAGATTTTTGCCCTTTCCTCACTTTTTACTGCATCAAAGTAGGCTATTTTTCTTTGATTTAACGGGTTTTCTCACATTTTAATGTTTTTTTGCTTTTTGTTTTGTATGTTTTCTTTTTTGTCTGGGGTTCTCCTATATTCCGTAGGTAGCTGTAAATTATTTTCTAGGTACTCTATAATAGATTTGTGCTGTTTTATTTGGGTTTCTTGTGTGGTGTCTGTTCTTTTGCAAAGATATTTATCTTTGAATGAATTTCTTTTATTTCTTCTTCCAGACGTTTTTGGTTATCTTTAATATTTTCTAAGTTTACGTATGTTTCCTTTATTATTTTTGCCATAGTTTTGTTCTCTTGTGGCATTCTCCCTTTGTAATGGGTATATATTTTTAGATCCAAAGGGAAAGTATTTTAAAATAGGTAGTTCCACAAGGAGATTTATATTTTTGAGATTTTATTTATTTATTTTGTTCTTAGTAGCCAAAAAGCAACACACTCTGAGAAAAAGGAAGGACATGTATTCATAAAAAACAAATAATTTCGTAAAAAACATTCAAACTACAAACACAAGTAAGTTCATGTTTCATTGAATAGCCCATTAACAAGACCTTGTGCCTAACACGTTCTCTGATGAAATCATTTAACTGGAAACACACACACACACACACACACACACACACACACACACACACACACACACACACACACACACATATATATATATATATATATATATATATATATATTATATATATATATATATATATATATATATATATACAAACATACATATATATATATATATACTCATACAAAAAATTTTGGAAAAAAAAGTTAGCAGTACATTTCAAACCACACTGCCACATATGCACACACACACACAGGCACAAAAATTTCTCCACACACTCACACAGACTGAGGGAAAATCAATTATCGAAATCCAAAACAACTCCAACAAACACACACACGTACGCACAACGACAAAAAACATATCAAATATCGATGAGGGGTAAAGCAGACAAAGGTAAAACACACTTGGAAAAAAAGACAGGATGACCTCTAGATTAACCCTTAATCAACTGAAAATCAGTCAAACTGCAAACACAAGTGACTTCAAGTCTCATTGAAATATATATAACTAGTTGCTTTCGTGGCGAAAGCAACAAGCTGGAAGCATACACGTATGTAAGAACAAAAATTAAATAGATTCTAAAAAATACAAATCTCTTCATCGACCTACTTATTTAATATCTATATCTATATCTCTATATATATTTATTATCGATAATTATGCATTGGTCAGCATTTGCCTTTCTTTTGTTGGATATATCAAATGTAAACCGTGTTGGGCTTTATACGTTGGATAAATCAGCGAAAGTATATGCTCTGTTATTCGGACAGTTTTTAGTCATTTTGGGCATATCAAGATTTTAAATTTAAAAAAAAAATATAACTTGACGAAAATCTTTTTTCCTGTCGATGAATTTAGGCCGAAACTAGTTAAGAATATATAAGAAAGAAAAAACTAGCAAGACATATTCCTATTTTATCTAATGACGTTTGTTTATATATATATATATATATATATATATATATATATATATATATATATATATATATATATATATATGTATATATATATATATATATATATATATATATATATATGCGTGTGTGTGTGTGTGTGTGTGGATAGATAGATATTTAGATAGATATTTAGATGGATAGATAGATATTAATTTCTTCATCATCCTCTAAACACAACAGAAATCCAAGCTCAGCAGTAATATCCATAAATTAAGCTTCTTTTTCTTACGATTACGCCCCAGTTCGAAACATGAATCAAAATTGTTTTTATTTATATTTTATTTCATCCCATTGGTGAAAACCCACGAATTGCCGACTTTCTGGCATTCTAAGTTTGAATCCAGACAATGAAATAGGCACTTCAGCCATTTCAATCTTCTATCGAATCATTCGTGTACGATCCTGTATTCGTGTCCCTGCAAATAAACGAAATGACAAAATCATTTGTCTTGTGATAAATAGTTATAAAAAGACGGCGGTACTGGAATTCCAAGAGCATTGTGAGACGCTGTGAGTCCTTGTTGGCGACAGTGGTCTTTCCTTCATTTAAGAAATTTAACATTGAAAAGAAAAAAACTGACAAATCTCCCAAATTTTCTCTTGGGCTGTGATAAAAGAAAACGAAATTGGATACCAAAAACCGATTGTATAAATAATTACATTTTTGGATTTAAACAACTTAGCAAAAAAGAATCGCTTTAGCTTCATTATATTTTGACGAAAAGGAAAGCAGGAAATTCTTTTAGAAATTTAACGCATGCAGATTGACAAATGATTTGCTTTAATAATCTTCTCTAAGACTAAGTTAATTAGATATCCTAAAGTGCCTGTTGTATAGAAAAATGGTTAGCGTGTAAATTAAACCTCCACAGGCAAGGAATACTTGCAGAATTGTCTTCTAAGTTTATAAAAAATTCCACAAACATAAGTTTTATCTAGATAGGACCCACGTTTTAAAAAAATGTGGAAGAATTCTAAATACAAACGTTTAGATTTGTATCGTTTGATTTTTACAGCATGTCAAACTGTTTCGGGTTATTTTATTCCTAGAGGATCAGATATCACGTTCTTTGTACATTTACATTTTCCTTTGTTGTGTTAGTGTTTCTTAATTCTTAAGAGTTTTTTTCTATTTTTGCAGAAGGTACCATCAAACAAAAATAATACTTAAACATATCTTCTTGACTCAGATGTAACTCTAACACACTACTACTATGGATTATTGTGGTCCAAGGAGTAATGGTAACGAAGGTGTATTCCACACTACCCATATCACCAGAACTGGTGTCTCAACATTAGAGGCACTTAAATATCTTACACAGGAGACCTCTTTATGAGAGGAGATTATCTCCCCGTTAATGATAGAAGCATCATAATATAAGTCCTGTCAACAGAGTGATGAGTGTTTGATTTAACCCAGCAATAGAAAAATGAAACTTTTCCTCAGTTACATTAAACTGTTTTTGTTATTAACCAAATAAACATTAAGACAGATAGAATATTAATAAAAAGAAAAGAAATACATTTCATTTGAGTCAACTTATTGGTTACATTGACTTAATGGCGGGTTACAATATTCTGTCTTGATCAACGACAGAGGAGTAAAAGCACACATTTCAATCGTAATAATTATGAAAAAACAAACTTTAAAACAATCTATGTCTGAAGATATAAAGCCCTTAAGGAAATTATGCTCAGTTTCTTTTTTCCATGATATTTTATGTCAACAAATATCTTTATCATGAAAAAAATCGTACCCGATGAAGTCGTTAGACAAATCGTATTATACGGTTACATTTACAATGTAAACAACTTACATTTCATTTTCACCAGATTTTTTTTAAGCACATTGTTAGATATCATTATCTTATAGAATTTGTTGCAATAGAACGAGAAACGACATACCTCATGGAGTAAAGAGGTTGCATATGTATCAAGCATTTTATATATACTGGAAAAAAAAACATGGCCACACCTGAAATGGCAAAAGAAAAGAAACTTGCGATCGTGCTCGAAAACAATCCTACGAGAAAAAACTCATAGTGTATGCAGATTAATGCTCATTCAGATGGTCACTAAAAAAGCGACTAAACGAATGAAGAATAGTTTGACTGTGACCTCGAGGAACGTAAAACGGATTGTGTGACTAACCAGTGACCTCGTAGTAACTAAATCAAAGAGTAGTTCTCCTTTTGGGACGACTGTAATGTTCCTAACGTTGGAAATCGCCTTCATCACCGAAAAGTACTAGGTGTTTAATATGTGTTTTGATCCGTTTCTGGTGTCACTGACACGTACATTTCGCCCGAATTGTTCCCCGACAGAGACTCAATAAAAATTCGAATATAAACCTCATTTTTGTTCACAATGTTTATAGATAAATGTCATAGCAATATTAATGTTTCCAAGACTGACTGAAAAAAATTTCAGGTAACTCAATGTAAATTTATTATCTTTTGTCTTAATGATAAAATCTCAAAACAACAAAAACAATGGTTTAAGCTCCAAGAAAGAATGACGGAAATTGTAAAAGAATCCCTGCCGAAACGCAAAAAAAAAAAACTAAACAAACTAACAAAACAACATCATTCAATTATCTACGTCTATCGTCCTTGCAGTTATTCATGCAGCACATTTTCAATGTAATAATCAAATAATTAATCAAATATTTTTAACATCTATTTCATGTGAAATATTACAGTTACAATTCTTTTTCAAACAGCTGCAGATATTTGTATAAAATATATGCTCATACACCCATTCAGGTAATAAGACTTAGGACGATATCAAAAATGCCAGTATATTTAATTCGGTCTTACTTCTTAATTCATCCTTGCAGTAACAGTAATTTATTAATTTCAAAGCTTATAGGATCTTCACTACAATTCAGATAGATAAAAACATTTATTGTTGATTAGATCCTAATCAGGAAATATTCGGGTTTTACAATGATGAAAATAAAATAAGAACTGGGGGACATTTAAAATCTTGCATCAATTTAAACACATCATACAATAAAACACGCCTCTGTTTTGTTAATACCGAAATTTTTTGTCGGCTTCTGAGTTCGGTAAGAAAACCCCGAGGAAGGCCAAAACGTTGTAATATAACAATAAAGATGAAGACAATTGTTCGAAAACCCTTTATGATAAAAATCATTAAGCTTCGTCAAAGAAATTCAGACTGCCTGTTTAATATATATATACATATATATATATATATATATTGTGACGAGGAAATATGACACTCTAATACATTTGGCCGTCAGCGGACGATGGTAACAGGCAAGAATCAGCGGACGATGGTAGTAAGCAGAATAATGGAAAAAAAGACTGTCTCTCTCACTCACCCTCTCAATCATTGCAGGATGATGTGGGCGTGGGAGGGCCTCACTCTCTGTTTGCCATGTGCGTGTCGGCTGGTGGTGGGGCAGGTTTTCGACCATATTTGGTACTGAGGAAGAGCCAGCCGAAAAAAATCAACACTTGGGGAAATTTCAAACTATGGAAGATAAGTTAGTTGCCGTTTATTCCTCAAGGAGGGGAAGACGCATAAGAAATTGCCTTTGTTCGTCGAAAAACCAAGAAAATAATTTGGGATATTAAGAAACCCAAATTAAGAAAAAATGCCACGCAGAGAACCCTGAGAGAAAAGAAAGAACTTATCTTTTGAATGAACCAGCACTCCGAGACAACCAACTCCAAAGGAAAGACTTGTCCACGAGGAAAGGAACAATAATTAATCCTGGTCTTATTAGAAATAAGACGTGTATCCTTCCACCAACGTGTTATGGAAATCCAATAATGAAAGAAAAAGGAGAGAAGAATAAACTCCACAAAATCACAAGTGCGTAACTTACAATTTAAGTATATTCCACTTTATCCTGCTGCATTCACACTGAAATGATAAACTTGAGATTTGGAGCACGTGTTCTGACATTAAATCCCATAGTCCGAAGGAAAGCGGACCGTGTCTACTGTTGTCGAACTACCATCTCACCTTCCGCCATTAAGAGATATGTTATGAGGGGCTTAGTTCAGGATACATATATTTTAGTGGAGGATCCTCCGGGATACAGAAAGACTTTCTCGCTCCAGACCTTTACCTGAATTGTCTTGTTTTCTTTGTTTCTTTCTTTTATGCAATAAAATAATATTTTTATTAATCCTGTTAACTCAAACAGGGCAGTTCAGAGTTCTTATTTTCTTGTTGAAGAATGTGTTTGTCGAAAACCTTGTATTTGAGTAGGAAAGCTAACCATTTAGCTGTGTTGACTTGCAATAATTCACCTTGAACTCACCTAGTAGCTTTAAAATGTGGTTCTCCTTGTGAGTTTGTGATATCTGTGACATTAGATAGTGTTCGGCAAGCCACTACCAACGTCTGTGTCTGGCTTTAACTGGTGGACTTGGCACCCTGCAAGCCCGCTGGGCTCATGGTAGCGTAAGAATATATAAATATATATATATATATATATATATATATATATATATATATATATATATATATATATATTGTATACTCCTAAAATGTCCTCAGAATGCTAGTGTTATAAAAGCGCAAAGTTAACCAATTTAACGTAAGTAACATTTTAATGAATTTTGATTTTATCAATATCTATATCTTAGCTTTTTATTGAATGAATGACTTCCTCCATAAATACATCACATAAATAGAAAAAATTATTAACTTACATAATTTATAAAAAAATAAATTGAAATAATATAAAGCTTGAATATTTTAGGCACATCTTTTCCTTATTTTTAAGAGAAATTCATTTTACCACTAAGATAAATGTTTCGATTTACTATAATGGTAACGCTGCCGGTGCCTAATCTGACAAATAAGACATTCAAACGTTATGAACCACTTGATGATACTTGTTAATATTTAAACTTAAATGTATACAACTGATTTTGCATTTTTTAGTAACAGAAATAAAGGGTGTGTAATTATTTGGACTAAAGATGTAAAATGTCAGTTTTGAGTAAAAATATGAATGACCTTAAACCATTTCCTTAAAAGTAAGTAAGGCTAAACCTGTGAAGAATTTTGGCGCATAGAAACGTTCTGTTCACATTGCTCAGCAAAATATTTCTAGTGTTGGAATGATGGTTCAATTAAAATGACTCATCAAATCCATCAAAGAGCTTTTGTGTTTGCTCAATGATCTATTAATTTTACAAAATTCATGGAGTATCAAAACTTATTGAAGAGGATATTTCGAAATCTAATTTCTAAAGAAAGTGTTCCTAAAATTTATTCACTCAAACAACTGATGTATATGACATTAGTTTTTTTCTAAGCTTTTTGAGCTACGAACTTGAACACAACTAATTATGTCTTGTTGCCTTCGAGGCGGATGCATAAACTTACTGTTTCTTTATTTTGGTTTATAAAAGAAATACAAAATTCTACTTTAATTTAATAACGAGCGAGTCTTGCTATTTACAATTCTGATGGAAGAAAATTAAATGGTCGACCTCATGTAAATGCATCACCTTCGTATCAGAGAAAATCAATTATCTAAAACAGTATAAATCGCAAGTGGATAAAAAAAAATTCACGATTATATATGGGTTCAGCTACATCGTCTGACAAATGTTCAACGTGAAAAGAATTGATAACATCATCAGATATCATGTATTCATTGATACTTACACAGTGTTCAGCAGAAATACTTTCCACACTTTAAACTGTGACGTGTGTGGTGTAAAAGAACTTCGGCAATTGTGATACAAGCTTCATCATGGGAATGTTTCATCATTTCTTTTCGTATGCGTTACGATCATAGTTTGAATAAGTGTAAATTGTGATTGTAGTTCAAATAATTTTTTTTGGACAGGTAAATCTTTAATTGCTTCACATTGAGCTTTTTATACTCATTTTCTGTTACGTTGGAATGCTACTATTCCAGATAGAAAATCTATTAAAAAGTAAATGTTCATTTCTTGTATTGATGGGTCCATTAGGTTATTAAATGTCCGTTGAGTGAGTCTTTCTTTCCATTGCATGTCTGGGTAATTTGCTTTACTTTGCTAATCTCGTTTTCTCCTTAACTAACCTATGACAGGCTTTCATGTGCTAGATCCTTCAAAGCCTTACAATGATTCCCTTTTAGTTTACAAACTTCAATTGATAGATATAACTTTTATTCTTTAAAGCGTAAAATATAAGGTTCTTACAATTCATTTAAGAGATCTTATTTTCTTCAGCAAAGATCATTAAAATGTTTTTAATATAATTAGCTTTTTCAAGATTATCCAACTACAATCTGTAGAATTACTGAGACATTTACTTCGAAAACTATTTTTCTAATTTTTGAAAATAAGATTTACGTATAATGCATGTCCCCTTATTCTATTGACGTTAGGAATTTCCAGTTGCTAAGTGGAATAAATACATTTGCATAAAAATAAAATCTCTAATAATTTTAGGTTTTTTAAAAATATTATACGGTTATATTTTTGTAGGGGTTCCGTAGATTTCAATTTTATGTTTCTAAACTTAAGTATTGACTTAAAAATTTCAGAAGCTTACAATTTTAATGAAATGATGACAGCAAAAACAAATAAATCTAGACATCTAAATATCTAAATGTTGTATATTGCTCTAAGAAACGGAAATACCGTTATGACCATGTTTGACTGGTTGTAATCATCATCGTCATCATCATCATCATGTCATGCCGCTAGCACGGATATCCCTGACCCTCTCTCGCCACTTCTCCCTATCGTTCATCGCCTTTGGCAGGTCTTCAGGGCTACATCCCGTATCCTTACATAGCTACTTTATGTATGTTCGAGCTGGTCGTCCTGCTTTTGCTCGGCAAAATGTGGGGGTCTATAGGAGTACATCACTTATGAGCTCGTCCCTGCTGCTCCATCAGTGTCCTGCATGTCTAGTTCGTCTAACTTGGATAGTTTTCGTGATGGGAGGCAGGTGGCCGTATAGTTGGTGCCTTGTGGGGTGTTGCCGCCAGGACTTGTTCAATGTTGCACGCAACATTCTTGTGTAATTGCCATATAGATTCTTCTCCTGCCGTTTTGTTAGCGTCCAAGTAGTGCATCCATACTGCAGTATCGACACGACCGCTGCCAGGAAGAAACTGCGTTTCAGGTCTGATTTCCATACGATCGATAGCCTATCGATAGCTGTCCATGCCTTCGTTAGACGCGTGTCGATGTCTTTTTCGGTTGATGAGACACTGCTTCCTAGGTAGGTGAATTTGTCTACCAGTTTCAGAGAGGTTATAATAAATAAGCGTAAATGGTTATTCCACCAGTCCATTTAAACTGAATTATGATGTTTTTCTCCGCGAGTATTTGCTAAAGCAAACTGGAACACTACAGTAAACCTAAAAACGTTAGTACCGATTGAAATCATTATTGATACGTTGGACGAAAGGTTTTTGGCGAAACACAAGCTTTTACAAGTGCAACATTTTCTATACTTAACACCACACCAAACAACTTACTGTTATTTACTAAACTTATTATGAAATGGTCGGATTTCACATGATTAGGCTGACGGGTTTAATGTCTTCATTAATATCTATTTGTTTTATTTCTAAAGAAAATATTGATTCCATTCAACTCAGTGTTATAACAGGAAATGGTATTTGTATGGTATTTTAATTATTGAACAAGTGTAACTAATGAGTTAAATTCCAACTTAGTGCTCCATATTTTGTGGACTTGTGCCATACAAAGTTGAGTTTATGTCAGTGATTATTCCATATGAAAAGGAATGTTGAATTTCTCAACTGCAAAAAATATTAACCCATTATTTACTCTCCTATCTTAATTGTTACATTTGCGTATACATTTTATATACTAAATATAAAGACTATAATTGGACTGGCATTAAATAATTTTCTAGACATATCTTTCTAAGCAATAGGAAAGCATTACATTCCTAACATTACATCCTTTACATGACAGTTAGAAATATAACGGATGGACCGTGTCGTAAGTGTGATTTTCCTACTCTCTTAAAAGGATCACGGAGTAGATTGTTTAAGTACATAAATATTCAATACAAAACAAGTATATGTGCATTTCGAATGTTGTTGACGAATTGGCAAGATTAGAGAGGAATAAAAATGGATGATTAGAGGACATGTAAGAAATTAAAACAAAAAAAAACCACGGAACTTCATTAATCAAAAAGAAGTTGACAAGGAAGTAATGTAAAAAAAATTAACGTTTTATTCATTTTTTTCATTTCTATTTTGGTAACTGCAGTTTAACTATCAAAAGTTTATTTCAGCATTTAAAATTGTTTTTCAAGATGAACTCGATGCTTATATGATAAAAAGGTGTGATTTTACGGATAAACTATGTTCAGGTATTTTTCCTCTTGCTTTCTTTAAATCATACGGTTCAATATTTCAAATAATTTCATACATCATAAGGATTTATGAGGTTTTTCAACTAGAAATATTTTCGTACAGTATGTGTCGATGGATATTTCGATCAGCCTTTACTTTGAGGCGACATTTTTTTTTTCATTTGAGACACATGGTCAGTAATGGATTTTATATTGTGCATCCTGACATCTTTTCATGTAATTCCTATTTTTCTATCTTGATATACAAAAGAAAATTGCGAAAAAAATGAAAAAATGGTCAAGTTCTTACTAGTTCAGGTGTAACATTTTATTCGGATCAGGAAATCGAAAATGACATAGAGAACGTAGTAAAAATCCATAAATATCTCGATTAGTTTCTTTTAATTCCAACATAAGAATATATACATTTGAATATATCTGTGCGCGCGCGTGCGCATGTGTATATGTGTGTGTGTGCAAATATATATTTTCATATACGCAAAGGAAAAAGTTAATACTAATTGAGAAGCCATCACACCTGCTCAATCACGAACAGAAAATGTACTCCTAGTTGATGATATTTCACTAGAGTCTGAGTGTCAATGAGTTTCCTTAAGTCATTAGGCCTCTTCTGAGTATTCTGACTAATCTCAACAAATCTGTAGTTTGGATTGTCTTGATTTGCTCTACCATTTCAAACACTTACAATACCCTTAACAAGCCTTTGGGGACCGTTCCAAGAACGCAAATTATAACTGGCATCACCGTCACCCTCGTGTTCCAAAGTTTTCTCCGTTCTTTGGCAAGTATTATCATCGCAAGTATTTTTTGCGAGTACTATTGTCGTAATAATAATAATAATAATAATAATAATAATAATAATAATAACGCTCGCAGAAAACGAAATCTACAAATACTTGGGTATGTTCGAGGCTGACACCATCAAACAAATCCAAATGAAAGAAAAAATTCAAAAAGAAGATCTCGGGAGAACTAGAAAACTACTCGAGACAAAACACAGTAGCAGAAATCTTATCAAAGGAAAAAATACCTGGGCTGTCCCCCTCGTTAGATATTCGGGACACTTTCTAAAGTGGACCAGAGACGAACTTAAACAAATAGACCAAAGAACAAGAAAACTAATAACAATGCATAAGGCTTTAAATCCCAGATACGACGTTGAAATACTATATGTTTCAAGAAAAGAGGGAGGAAGAGGACTTGCCAGCATTGAAGACAGTGTTGACGCATCGATACAATGATTCGAAGACTATATACAAAAAACACGAAGGAGGACTCATTACAGCCACCAGAAACGAAACTGAGAACACAATGAACAAAAGAATGACAATAACTAGGAAACAAAAATGGGAAGGAAAACAACTCTATGAACGGTTTAAACGACTAATAAACAACATCATACACGACAAAACCTGGACATGGCTAAGAAAAGGAAACTTTATGAGAGAAACAGAATCTCTCCTAATCGCAGCACAAGACAACGCCGTAAGAAACAATCATATCAAAGCGGGAATAGATGAGACTCAGCAAATTAGCAAATTCCGGCTATGTGGTGAGAGAGATGAAACCATCAATCACATAAGTGAATGCAGCAAATTAGCACAAAAGGAATATAAGACTAGACATGATTGGGTCGGCAAGGTGATCGACTGGGAGATGTGCAAGACATTTAAATGTGACCAAACAAACAAATGGTATATGCACAACCCAGCACCTGTCCTAGAAAATGACACACATAAACTCCTATGGGACTTCAGCATACACACGGATCACCTAATCTCGACCAGAAGACCAGACTTAATAATAATCAACAAAAAAAAAAAGAGAACTTGCAAAATAGTCGACTTTGCTGTCCCGGCTGACCACAGAATAAAACTGAAAGTATGGGAAAAGAAGGATAAGTACCTCGACCTTGCTAGGGAATTGAAAAAACTGTGGAACATGCAGGTGACAATTATACCAATTGTAATTGGTGCGTTTGGAACAGTAACTAAAGGATTACTAAAGGGACTACAGGAGTTGGAAGTTAGCGGACGGGTGGATACCATCCAAACGACAGCATTATTGAGAACAGCCAGAATCCTGAGAAGAGTCCTGGAGATTTGAGGATCCTTGCGGTCCCTCTGATTCCAGTGAAAAACAATCCGCAAACGCTGATGTGAAAAGCTTTCATGAGTGAATAATAATAATAATAATAATAATAATAATAATAATAATAAATAATGGATAATAAACAGCCTCAAAATGAACAAAATATCACATAAAGTCATAAACTTTATCGAGAAAACCATGAAAACCTGGAGAGTGGAGTTAACAGCAGGAGGAAGAAGCTTAGTTGAAACAAAGATCCAAAGAGATATTTTTCAAGGAGATGCTCTATCACCCTTACTATTCATAGTTGCCATGATGCCACTTAAATTCATACTCAGAAAATGCACAGCCGGGTACAAACTTAGCTGATCGCAAGAAAAGATCGATCATCTAATGTACATGGATGGCATCAAACTACTTGCAAAAAATGAAAAAGAACTGGAAACTCTCATATACGCCGTTAGAATATACAGTCAGGACATAAGAATGGAATTTGGCATTGAAAAATGTGCCTGCTAGAATGAAAAGTGGCAAATGACATATGACTGAGGGAATCGAACTAACAAATCAAGACAACATAAGAACGCTCGGAGAAAATGAAACCTACAAATACTTGGGTATCTTGGAGGCTGACTCCATCAAACAAGTGGAAATGAAAGACAAAATTCAAAAAGAATATCCCAGGAGAACTAGAAAACTACTCTAGACAAAACCCTCTTGCAGAAACCTCATCAAAGGAATAAATACTTGGGTTGTACCCGTCGTTAGATATTCCGGATAATTACCTCGACCATCCAAGTGTGTTGTATGTTAACCTCCGACCCGGCCAAACATGCCATTCCAAAGACGGCGGGAGTTGCATATTCCATTGGCGTGGGCGAGCTTGGCTGACAATATGGGACATGGTTAAAATCCCACAAACTGATGCACCGGAAGAGGGTGACCTGTGAACTGCATGACAGTTATTTCCGATCGATGATTATCAAAACATGTCTTTCCAAAGACGGCGGAAGTTACACATTCCGTTGGCCATTTATGGGAAGAGATTGAGTGGGCGTTTAACTATTATATAACTCAGTGCACAGGAAATTCAATCAGTTTGAGGATCAGGAGAGTTGAAGAAATGATGCTGTAGAGAAAACAGCACCCAGCAGAATGCTGCACCCCCAGGCCTCCGGTTGAGCAACCCTGGAGTACGAGAAAGACACACTTCTATATCTGGAGGTGCTGGGGAGAACAATATGTCGCAGTTCTGTTCGGTCTCCAACTCCCTCTCACACACAACCCTTTCAATAAAGTGAGAGGTATATTTTTCTAAGAACTGTGTCGCTCATCTTCATTGTGTCGTTGTGTTCTGCACACAGATGTATATGTATTATTGTGTTGAGAATACAACAAGTGGGCTAGAGATGAACTTAAACAAATGGACCAAAGAACAAGAAAACTAATGACCATGGATAAGTTATTACATCCCAGAGACGACATAGACAGACCACATGTATCTCGAAAAGTGGGAGGAAGAGGACTTGCCTGTACCGAAGACAGCGTTGATGCATCGAAGCAACGACTCGAAGACTACAAAGAAAAACACGAACGAGAACTGATTACAGCCTTCAGAAACGATACTGACTACACGATAGACGATAGAATGACAATAACTAGAAAGCAAAAATGGGAAGAAAAACAACCCCATGGTTGCTTTAAACGACTAATAAACACCATCTCACACCAGAAAACCCGGACCTGGCTAAGAAAAGGAAACTTTTAGAGAGAAAAAAATCTCTCCAAATACCAGAACAAAACAACACCATCAGAAGCAATCATATCAAAGCGAGAATACTGTAGATAAGACTCAGCAAAATAGCAAATGTAGCCTATGTGGTGACAGAGACGAAACGATAAATCACATAACAAGCGAATGCAGCAAATTGGCGCAAATGGAATATAAGACTAGACACGACTGGGCCGGCCAGGTGATCCACTGTGAAAGGTGCAAAAATTTAAATTTGACCACACCAATAAATGGTATATATGTACAGCCCAGCAACTGTCCTAGAAAATGACACGCATAAACTCCTATTGGATTTTGACATACACATGGATCACCTAATCCCGGCCAGAAGACCAGACCTAATAATAATCAACGACAAAAAAGAGAATATGCAAAATTGTAGACTTTGCTGTCCCAGCGGATCACAGAATAAAACTGAAAGTATGGGAAAATAAGGATTTTTACTTCGACCTTGCTCGGGAATTGAAAAATCTGTGGAACAGGAAGGTGACAATTATACCAATTGTAATTGATGCGTTTGGTACAGTAACTAAAGGATTACTAAAGGGACTGGAGGATTGGAGGTTGGTGGTTGAGTGGAGACAATCCAAACTACTACATTATTGAGAACGGCCAGAATACTGAGAAGAGTCCTGGAGTCTTGAGGAAACTTACTGTCACTCAAAATCCAGTGAAAGACCATCAGTTAACGCTGATATGAAAAACTCTAATGAGTAATATGATAATGATAATAATAATAATAATAATAATAATAATAATAATAATAATATCCAACCATTGTTAGCCTGTGATCTTTCACTTTAATCTCTGTAATAGCAATCTCTCGGATCATCTGGTCTCTTTTTTGGACTTTTAGCAAAATTTGGCAAAGCTATGTTCTGGGTGAATTTGATCCAGTTTCTGATATCCAATTCCCCAGTCCATTTTCGAGGCCTTTGAAAAATGTTCCAAGCAATTACAATCGGTATCACTATCACCTTCTTGTTTCATAGCTTTTTTCGGCTTTCTGACAAGAAGCAAATATTCGTGTATATTTTCATTTTCTTTTATTTTCAGTCTGATCTCTACTGGGAGATGAAAATACGCTCAATGTTAAATGATTTTATTTCATATGAATTAACAGTTGGTCTGATAATCTGGTCGGGATTAGATTTAGGTTGGTTTGGTTTGGTTTCTTTGTTTAATGACATATCAAGCTTCGTCGGTTATTTAATACTAAATACACCATTGTATATATGCAGTTACACTATATTTACCATTATTGATGAGGAATAGGGGGATTCTATTCCTTCCTGAGGGTTGTAGTCAAAAAGTGAACGTAATAGAATAGAATGGACGCAGTTCGAACTCACCTACTTCGACACTGTAGTCCAACATATTAGCCCTGACGCCAAGGTCACTTTCTCCGAGGCGGAATTAGGTGATTTTTTGTATATCAAAGTCCTAGTTGATTCATGATTATTTTTATTTTACGCCTTTAGAGTTTTTTACACCAGTATTAGAAGAAGGGCTTCCTCTGAGGTTTGAGTGATAGGAAGTCTCCTCGAGTCTCCAAGACTATTTTCAGGATTCATACCGATCTCAACAATGCTGTAGTTTGGATAGTCCCTACTCGTTCTCTTGTTTCCATATCCTCCAGTCCTTGTACTCATTCGATGGCTTGCCCAGACGGTTGGGGGCTGTAGAATACACCGACTGCACCTATGTAGAGGGGTAAGACTTCCCAATGATTGTCATGGATATGACACTAAACAATCTAATAGTGAGTTTCCAGTGATGCTGGAGCTTTGGGGATTGCGGAGCGCCCTTTCATTGCCATTGCTCCCAGGTTCACTCTGGCCCAGCGTGGTAGCACCTGATATGGCCCTATTTATGGGTTACATAGAGCTAACGACATACTTATGCTAAATTGAATTGTTTGACGAAACTGTATAGCTTAAAATAGAAATGGCTTTGGCAATTAAACCGTTCTTACATTTAAGCTGCGTGCTTATGTTAAACTGAATTATTTGAAATGGAAATGTTTTTTGACATTGAAACTGTACTGACACTAAACTGATTTGTTTAATATAGAACTGTTTTGACATTTAACTGTCAGTAAACAAAATCTGTTTCATACTAAACTGATTTAGCTGAATTAAAACTACTTGACTAAACTGAATAGCTTGAAATAGAAATGTTTTTCACAATTGGACTCTTCATTTAAACTGCATACTTATGCTTAACTGAATTGTTTGAAATAGAACTGATTATTTGTATAAAAATGGATTTGGCGTGAAATGAACAACAAAGGTTAATATGCCATAAAACCCAAACAACAAAAAAACAACCATCATTCGCTGGTGACTGTGCCAAGTGCGACAGTCAGATCTGGTTTCACCGTCACTCTCATGTTCCACAATTTTTTTCAGTTGTCTAGCAAGGTCTAAAAACTGATTTTCATTTTCGCTTTCCTTCATTTTTTACCCTGTGGTCTTCTGGAAGGGAAAAGTCAATTATTCTGCAGGCTTTTTTTTCTTGTTGACTATCACTAGGTCTGGTCGTCAGACTGAGATTAGATGATCCGTTTGTATCACAAAATCCCAAATAATTTTATGAACCTCATTTTCTCAGACGGATTCTGTGTTATGCATATGCCGTCTGTTCGTATAATCAAATTCAAACTTCTTACTCAATTACCAGTAGATCCCCCCGCCCACTCAATTGTGTCTGGCGCTAATTTGCTGTATTCACTGATTTTATTATTGATCTTTTGGCCTCTATCACCTCGATAACTATATTACCTATTTTGTCGTTTATCATCTAATCTTGCTTTGATATAATTTGTCCTTATGGTGTTGTGTTGTGTTGTTATTAGAAGAGTTTCTCTATTAAGTTTCCCCTTTCTTAGCCATGTCCATATTTTCTCGAGCGAGATTTCGCTTGTTTGTCGCTCGAAATATCCATACTATCGCTTTTCTTCACAATTTAGTTTTCTACTTATTTCTGTTCTGTTGATCGTCTTATTGTCTATTTTGTTTTTCGTTGCTGTAATCAGTCTTCCTCTGCACTTTTTCATATAGTCTTCGTATAGATGCATCAACGCTATCTTGAATAAAAGCAAGTCCTCTTAATCCTTGTTTTCTTTACACCTTTAATCTGTCTATATCATGTCAAAGATGTAAGTCCTAATGTATCGTCATGAGATTTCTTGTTTTCAGGTCCATTGGTTTAAGTTCTTCCCTCGTCTATTTTAAGAATAGTCCAGAGTATATTACGATGGGGACAGCCCACGTGTTTATCCCTTTGATGAGATTTCCGCTATATAGTTTGGTTTAATATCTTAGTAATTAAGATTTTTTCATATCAGCGTTAGCCGATGGCCTTTACTTGGAGTGTAAGTGACAATGAGTCTCACGTCTCCAGGACTTCTCAGGATTCTGGCTGATCTCAATACCGTCGTCGTTTAGATTGTCTCCGCTCGTACTCTTATTTCCAAGTACTCTTGTCATTTAACCAAAACTTAGCTGTAATAAGAGCACCAATGACATTTCAAATAACCTTTATTTTCATATCTGCATATATTTTCGAGATGAGGTATTACGGACATTATTTACATTTTTTGGACTATTTTCCTCATCTTTGTCACCATGTTTATTACAAGGTTTCGGCTGTTGTACGCTCCAGCCTTCTTCAGGTGGTTGGAATGTCGAACTTAACACAGGAGTTGACTGTTCTAGTTCCACGAGCCATATTCAATGGATGTCAGTTATCAGTTATCTCCTGTTAATTTTCCCTCTGAAAGTTCTCCACTACCTTCACAGGATATGAAACTCACACTCTTTGGGTATATAATTGGATAAATGTGTTGGTTAGCATATGAAAAAAGTTCATTTTAGAGGGTAAGAAAGTAAAATATCTCGGGCAAGTACAGTTGAAAACACTCTCAATGACGGCCCAATTTTTTTCTTAAATTTTTAATAAATCGGGCCAATAATAATAATGCTTTAGCGTACGGACGGACAGACGGACGGGCAGGCATTTGATGAATTTTTTTGTGGGTCAGTTCTGCATATGGATAGGGTATTTGGAAATATTTATTGGTCGGATAAACAAAGAGGATTATTTCGAGATCTTAAATACCATCTTGAATGTTTGCCTGAGAACTCTAAGACTGAATCGTGGTTAGACTTATTCACTAAGTCTTTAAGCGTCAAAAGTCAGGCCTCTATGTTAATGCACACAAAACGGAATATATGTGCTATAATCAAACGGGGGACATCTCCACTCTAGACGGAACCCCTCTTAAACTATAAGACAAATTCACTTATCTAGGAAGCAGCGTTGCATCAACCGAAAAGGACATCGACACGAGGTTAACAAAAGCATGGACAGCTATCAATAGGCTATCGTTTATATGGAAATCAGACCTAACCGATAAAATGAAACGCAGTTTCTTCCAGGCAGCGGTCACATCGATACTGCTATATGGGTGCACTACATGGACGCTAACAAAACGGCTGCAGAAGAAGCTAGACAGCAATTACACAAGAATGCTGCGAGCAATCTTGAACAAGTCCTGGCGGCAACACCCCACAAGACACCAAGTGTACGGCCACCTGCCCCCTATCACGAAAACTATTCAAGTTAGACGAACCAGACATGCAAGACACTGCTGAAGAAGCAGGGACGAACTCATAAGAGATGTACTCTTATGGACCCCCACACATCGCCGTGCGAAGGCAGGACGACCAGCACGAACATACATTCAGCAGCTATGTGAGGATACGGGATGTTGTTCTGAAGACCCGCCAAGGGCGATGAACGATAGGGAGGAGTGGCGAGAGAGGGTCAGCGATATCCGTGCTACAAGCACGACATGGTGATGATGATGATGATAGTCACCCAAAACACAACGGAAGGAAAGTCAAGATTCAATATTTTTTTTCCATTATTCGAAGGACATTCAAATCGCTGTTGTTATGGTAATATTGTTACTGGTCTTTGTGAAGGAAAGAGACAATATTTTTACTGTTCAAAGAACAGAGGTAAAGAGAGGTCAAGAAGGAATTTTCAGTACAATAATATGACACCCTATGCATTTTGAGAATAATTTACATGATTTCAAAATGACTTGATCCTTTTTTAATAATTTGCTGATGTTCAATATAACGTTCTTTCAATTCCTTTCTATTTTCTTTTTTTTAAATTTGTTTTTATCAGTTGTCTGAAATCTTTATTTTCAATGGTGATTCTCTATCTGAAAGAATAAATACAGAAATGTGTCCTTACAATGTTTTATTCTTTTTTATTTTATTTTACAGGACATGCTAGCTATTCTCTATAGTATGATATACTCGCGTTAGAAACTCACATTCGGTCTGGGAACCCGCTTTTTAAAAACTATTAGTGAGGCCCCGTTTATTGATAACCATTAGTTTCTTCTCATTATTTTATTTGACCTCTGTTGTGGTCTGAAATCTTCTTTTTAATAGCAATTCTATGAAAGAGAAAAATTGGAAATAATGATATCTTTATTATTATATCTGGGCTAGAATACCAAGATAATGCGTTGCTTTTTTTCTCAAATCACTGAATGAAATGTAATGTATAGGAATTCGTAATAAAAAAAAATAATTGGAGTGAGGTTATGGAACGCACTGATCTTCTTCTCATACTCGGACAGTTCAAAACCAAATTCTTTTAGTGGTTCTCGAAATGGTTGGAATAAGAGAAGAAATTTAGCCAAGTCCCCTTGTCACCAAAGACCAAATGCTACGTCCGAAATTAAAAAAAACAAACAAAACAAAACAAAGCAAAAAAACACAAAAACAAAAAAACAAACTCAGAACTTAACAGAATGAAAACAAAATAAATTTATCAAATACACATTTTTTAGCCTTAAAATAAGTAAGTTAGCGACCGTAGTCGAGGGTGACTCGAAGGCTCCCTTTTCAATAGCTACTACACCAAGGTGTAGGGGAGGGCGCGACTCCTTTCCCTGGATTGCTCCACTTTACCCTCAATCCTTTCCTTATAATGCAAGGTAGCATCAAGTACAATTTTTTGAGCCTTCGGTATGACTCGATGTAGGATTGAACACAGGTCGACCACAAAAACTCAAAATAAGAACATTCTAGAAAATTCGGCACAGAAACTAATTTACAGAAAAATATTTAGGCCCAAAAATAAATAAGTAATTATACAAATGTGATTGGTCAAGAAATGTCCGTGTACTTGAATTTTAGGACCCACCATAAAACTTAACAAATTCTATTTTTGATCCATTTTAGCCCACGAAAAAAGGATAAATAACGAATAATTTTGTAAACTGAAGCATTCAACCACCAGACAAAGAGAGACAAAGACGACAGACAGCAGAAAGCATCACACACACGACACAGAGCAAAGAAGCATGCGACGTTATTTTGCCAACTATCGAAACGCGACTCGTTGTCGCCAAAGATTATAAACAACCAGAAAAATGCACGTTTGGACTTAAGAAAAAAAGGATCATACTTAGGGTCACAGACTTATATACATACACGCATATACATGTATCTAAGTAAAGTCACTTTTTATACTTTTTACTTCGACCAACTATGGACACATTGATTCAATAGACTTTCCCAACATCTACACACGCACACAGGGGCGAACAAATCCTTTTTATTGAACTACCAATAGCTGCATTTTCTAGGTACACACACTCACATAGAATGAAAATTGTATCACCAGGTGCCCATGGTGAAATGGTTATCGTCGTAGGAAATGGATACGGCGACACGAGTTCAAATCCTGGACGAGGCTGATTGCATTTCACATAGCACGAATACCCTTGGGAAAGGTATGAATCCAATTATTCTCCCTCCAGCTATGGGTAAATAGCAGGACAGACTGGGTTCTTCAGCCTTGTAGAGGCAACTAGTCTACGAGAAGGAAAACTCTGAAATCAAACCTGTCAAACTCCGCTTAAAAATTGTCCTTGTGTCATATCCTGCCCGAGCAGAGGGGTAGGTAAATAGGATTTTATCTTATTTTTTTATTCATGTTTGTTATTATGATTATTAGATTGCTTGTTTCTCAATATTTGTTGTTCTCACATTCCTTTTGTTTACGTGCTTGTAAAATGGGTGTTTTGTTTGTAGAAACGAAACTTGAAAGTAACTCCCGTAAACTCCGGAATGTGCCCGTAGTGTAATGGTTACCGTCGTAGGAAATGGACTCGGCGACTCGAGTTCAAATCCTGGACGAGGCTGATTGCATTTCATATAACACTAATATAACACTTGGGAAAGGTATGAATCCAATTATTCTCCCACCAGCTAAACCTAAATAGTTGGACAGACTGGTTTCTTCAGCCTTGGTGAGGCAACTAGTCTGGGAGAAGGAAAACTCTGAATTCAAACCCGTTAAACTCCGCTTGAAAATTGACATTGTGTCATATCCTGCCCGAGCGGAGGGGTTGGTAAATAGGGTAAACTACAGAAGCCCTCCACAATCTCATTTACACATACAATTCCGTTTAACATACGAAAGATAAAATATGTTTACTCATAGGATCAAAACATAGAATACACGTATGAATTCTACCAGATAGGGATATACACATATTGTTCTATGTACCTGTAATATGCACATGGCGTAAAAAAATAGAAAAAAATGCTAACAAGATGAGTATGAGTGATATAGCCGCGTAGATTTTCCGTTCCGTGGTTGGGTGTCTCTAAGAAAAGAGGAAAACAGTGATGAAGAAAGAGGATTCTGAAATTGTTATGTAACGCCATTTGAGCCTCTGACTTATATGTAAATGATCTAAGTGACAATTCTTTCTTGTATGCTTCTAATGGCAAGCCTCCCAATTTCAGTATTCTAAAATGTATTTTCTAATGAAGGCCTTGCAGAACAGTTTATCAACGAGATTTTGAATGCCTTATTTAGAGTTTTGTCAGAAGGTTCCTCCTCTAATTATCAGTGGTGCCGGTATTCATCATTAGAAGGATGAAAGTTCAAGTTAGAAAAAAACTCTGACATCTATTTTCTTAGAAAGCAATCCTCAAATGTGAAGCTTTATCCAACAGCCTTATTTATACCTGTATTAAATAACTAATGGAATAATTTCTGTTCATACATACTAAATATGGTCTCCTGTCATTCACAGTCAATTTATATTAATGTCTCAAAACTACTCCTTGTTTTCAAAACGACTTGATACTTTTGGGACTGTTATCGTATGCTCGATTTGATGTCATTTAAATGTTTTTATGGACGGACATTTTGTATTCTATTGATGGATATGAGTTTGAAATAATCCTATTAAATAATAAAAAAAAACAATTCTGGCATTGAATATATGGGATAAAAATGTTATAAAGTTCCGATAGTCTCACTGAATAACGCATGCATTTTCCACAAATACAAGTAGAATCACTTTCGATATTTCCAGACGAAATTCATTCTTCCCCGCAAATTCTAAGAATTATTGACACTTAAACATGGCATTGGATTTGACGTCCGTCTTAAGTTGAATAATCTGCGCATAAAATTCTAACTGATGACGATAATTAAGTTGAAGATTTCAAACGATCAATAACGTCAAAAAGAACAATATTCCTCGCATCTTGTAAACAAAAAAAGTTAGCCATTAATCTAATTAGAATCAAATTGACGTCTGGATTTTATAATTGGATAAACAGTCGGTTAAAAAAAGGCAAATTTAATGAATGCTAGTTATTGGTATTTATTGCAGATTTGTAAGAAATAATGAATGTTTTTATGGATTGCTTCTTGAATATATTTTCCTCGTAAATTGTACGAAGATTTTTTTCTTAACTAATTGCAATCAAATGAAAATAAACGACAGAAGATTGCCTTTACTGGAAATACCAAATTAATTTTCTACTCTTATAAATTCACGCAGATGTGTGCGCTCGCTTATATATATATATATATATATATATATATATATATATATAACCCTTGACAAAAGATACAGACTCAACACTCTTAGAAAATGTCTCTTCCGTTACATGTGAAAAATAATCGAAGCACTAATCGGTAAATTTCAAAGAAAAATATGAAAGTTTTTTTTCAGATAGTAATAAATCCATATTTACGAGCAGGAATCACGCGCGCACACTCCCCACCATATATATATATATATATATATATATATATATATATATATATATATATATATATATATATATACATAAAAGAGGCGTTCATGATGTAATAGATAAAGTCTTAGGAAATGCACACGGCGACACAAGCCCAAATCCTGAACGAGACTGTTTACATCTTACACAGCGCTAATATTCTTAGAAAAAATATGAATCCAATTATCCTCCCTCCGGCTATAGAGATATAGTAGGGCTGACTGCGCTCAAAACAAAAACAGAAGAAAATGAATTCAAACCAGTTAAACTCCGCTTAAATTTTACCTTCTATCAAATCTTGCTCGTTCGTATGTGTGTATGTGTGGGGGCGTTCTCTGTGTATAGGTTATAAACGAGTTTAAAACTTTAACGACGCTATTTACCTTTCCCTTCACAATATTGCCTTGGAAAGGCATGTATCGTTCTCATCCACTCTTTGTTGAGGGTAATTTGTAAAAGCTAACTGGATTCTTTTGCTTTTGCCAGGAACCCGTGAAAATGCTAGGGCGTAATCAGAACAGATTTTGTAGGAATCGATTCACAACGACACAGATTTTGTCTCTCAGTCAAATCATTGAAGGAGTATGCGCTAAAACTCTCGACAGGTGGCAATTTTGTGAAGATTTCTTAAAGGCATTTGATTCCTTTTCCAGAAGAAAGATTGAACAGACAATAGTAGCATATATACTTCCCAAAGAAACTGCTACCGCTATAATGATACTTTACAAAAACAATAAAGCAACGGATTGCTTAGCTGATCGTGCCTCCGACTTCTTCAACATTTTTGTTGAAGACTTGCATAGAGATACGTTAGGGCCTTATATGTTTGTAATCTGTTTAGATAATGTAATGTAAATATCAATTTATCTTATAAAGAACTATGGTGTCATTCTAAAAAAGATAAGAAATAGACGAGACTCCACAGAAAGTATTACAGGTGACGGCTTTGTTAGTTTAGCTTTTCTCGCAAACACATCTGCTTAAGGCGATTCCGGGCTGCACCTTCTTGGAAAGACGCTAGAAGTATTTACCTCTATATGAACGCATATAAAACATAATTCTTGTGTTTTAAGCAAGAATAAGTTATCTCTAAGTGGATATGCTCTGAATTTAGTAGACCAGTTCACATCCATCGGCAGCTGTCTCTCATCTTCTGATATCGACGTAAGCGAATGCTGCAATTGACAGGTTATCGGTCATATGGAAATCTGATATCTTTGATAGATCGGAATTACATTTTAAGACAAAAACACAATTCGTTTTGCTTAAGATTATTAACCTTCTGAAAGGCTAAGATTTTTAGCCTTCCAGACACATTGCTTTGAACGTTGCTGTACAGAACTATTATATATATATATATATATATATATATATATATATATATATATATATATGTGTGTGTGTGTGTGTGTGTGTGTGTGTGTGTGTGTGTGTGTGTGTGTGTGTGTGTGCACCAGATGGGGGCTATCGAAGCGCTTAGAGAAAAAGTTTGATAGGAATCACTCTAGAATATTACATGATGTTTTAAACAAATCCTAGAAATAACATTGCACAATACGAAATCTATACGGCCACTTACCACACATCACACAAATTATCCAAATAAACTGAACAAGTCATGCAAAAGAAAGGACAGACTCATAAGCAACATTCTCTTATGGACTCCTTCACATGGACGCATCAAGGTTGTTAGACCAGCAAAGACTTACGTCAGCTCTGAACAGACATTAGATGAAGTTTAGAAAACTTACACGGTGCAGTGAGCGGTCGGGGCTGATGGCGAGAGATAAAGTCAGTGAACTTAAGGCTTGATAGTGATGATGATTCATTGTTTTCCACCACTTTATCGAAATTATGTGGCTTGACCTACACAAGCATTCACTACTATAGTTCTATCACCTGTGTTGGAGTATATATATATATATATATATATATATATATATATATGTGTGTGTGTGTGTGTGTGTGTGTCAGTATTTGAGTATGTGTGTGAATATAAAATGATGAAAAAAATAAATATTCAAAGGATGAATGAACGTATATATGATACATCCTCTGAATAAAAAAACTAATTATATTTACATAATGTCGGATTTATTTCCATTCTTCTCCAAATATATATATATATATATATATTGATGAAGAGAGAGAGACAGAAAGTCAGAGAGAAAGACAGAGGGAGAGAGAATGATATATTTTCCGCTGAGAGATATTCATTTTAGGATATTAGATGCGATGTCCAGATAATCTGCTATGTTCATATTTGGTTTTACCACGTGGATAAATTTATATTCTTATGAGATTTGAATTTTTTTTTTGGTAGTGTTTGCAATTCCTCTGTCATTTTTGCCTGTATAATCCGCCTTCTCTGCAATGCGCCTATCACTTATAGAGCATACTGTTTGAAAAGAAAAACGCAAGTTGTGTGTGTGCGTAAGTTTGTGTGTTCATGCGTGCGTGTGGACTTACATATACTTATGGTTGTGTATGCACACACACACACACACACACACATATATATATATATATATATTTGCGTTTGTATGTGTGCATGACAGAAATTCTTTATAAAAAGATGCATATAATCTCAAACGAATAACTATACGCAATGTCTGTACGTTTTTCTGATTATTTCAAAATGATTAAGTTCGTAGACATCCAAAATTTATGACAAGTAAACAACACTTCATCAAATGTTAGTTTTCATGTCATATTTTTATTCCAAATATAGACATGTGTGTGTATACGTGTGGGTTAGCACTTGTATATCGTGGTTCTTCAAAAGTAGATGTTTAACCTCTCCATATAGATATATACATATATATATATATATATATAAGAAAATTGATAAGTGGCCGAGAGTCGGCATCCTCCATTTCTTGAAGAAAAATGAGAACCATAAAGAACTACAGAAGGATAAATCTTTTAGTTAAATTTTCTGATGCCCCTCTTCAAAATCGTATCTGATCTGAAGCCGAGAAAATTCTCTCAAAAGTCATCACGGATTTCGGAGAAATTAATCCTCAAACTCTCATATTCTGACTATTCAATGAAACATTGAATGAATACGCACAAAAAAATATCTGGGCAGCACTTCTAATCGTAAATTCTTCCAAAGCCTTCGATTCCATGCTCAGAGAAAAAAATGGAGCAAATACTTATAGCATATTTTCTCAACAAAAAAACTGTTATCGCTATAACCATGCTAAACAAAAAATACAAAAGCTGTAGTTCGCTATCCCGACGACGACAGTGATTTCTATGGCACCGTCACTGGGGTCAGGCCAGGATACAAATTTGCACCATTTCTTTTTTTAATTTCTGCTAAGAATACGTCAGTATATCAAAAGAAAGAAAATGGTTTTGCACACACACACACAAAAAAAAGAAGCAAAGGATGTCCAACAAATACTAATGTCGATGAAAACAGAGCGGTTGATCTACAGATTTTTGCAAATACACATGCTCAAGCTGAATCTCGATTGAATAGCCTGGAACAGACAGCAAGAGGTATAGTCTTCAATGCAAACACTGATGAAGCAAAATTCTAAACATGTATTTTGACGACAACATCCAGTATCCTCACATAGCTGCTGAATGTACGTTCGAGCTGGTCGTCCTGCTTTTGCGCGGCCATGTGTGGGGATCCATAAGAGTACATCTCTTATGAGTTCATCTCTGCTTCTCCAGCAGTGTCCTGCATGTCTGGTTCGTCTAACTTGAATAGTTTTCGTGATAGGGGGCAGGTGGCCGTACAGCTGGTGTCTCGTGGGGTGTTGCTGCCAGGACTTGTTCAGGATTGCACGCAGCATTCTTGTGTAATTGCCATCTAGCTTCTTCTCCAGTCGTTTTGTTAGCGTCCATGTAGTGCATCCATATAGCAGTATCGATGTGACCACTGCCTGGAAGAAACTGCGTTTCATTTTATCGGTTAGGTCTGATTTCCATATAATCGATAGTCTATTGATAGCTGTCCATGCTTTCGTTAACCTCGTTTCGATGTCCTTTTCGGTTGATTCGACGCTGCTTCCTAGGTACGGGAATTTGTCTACTAGCTTAAGTGGGGTTCCTTCTTGAGTGGAGATGTCCCCCGTTTGGTTATAGCACATATATTCCGTTTTGTGTGCATTAACATAGAGGCCTATGCTTGCTGCTGCTCGTTCCAAACTATGCAGAAGTGTTTCGGCTTGGTCAGGTGTATTTGCCAGTATCGCTATGTCATCGGCGTAGTCGGCATCGGTAATTGTTGTTGCGGAGTATCTTCTGCTTCTTTTCTTCGTCAGTTCGAAGCCATTATCTTTGATTTTGTCAATCGATGTTCTAAGTACGTAGTCTAGAAAATGATAAAGAGGTACGGGGCCAGCGTGTCCCCTTGTAGTACTCCTGCTACAATGTCAAAGTATTCTGTGTCTCCATCCGGTGATCGTACTTTTACTTTAGTGTTTCTATAGAGAATCGTTATTGCCGCTACGGTTTCTTTAGGTATGCCGTACGCTAGTAAGATTTGTTCCATCTTTCCTCTGTGAATGGAGTCGAAAGCCTTGGTAAAGTCGACAAATATTAATGTCGCTTGAGGGTTCTTTGCCCGTACACCTTCAAGGATTCTGCGGATGGTTAATATTTGTGAGGTCGTGGATCTATTTCTTCGGAAGCCATTTTGGTTTTTTCTAAGTATGTTGTCGATTTTGGGTTCTATTCTGTTTCGTAGTAGGGCATTGTAGATTTTGGCAGCTATGGATGTAAGTGTTATGCCTCGGTAGTTTTTGGCTAATCCGAGGTCCCGCTTTTTAGGGAAGGGGAGTATGCATCCCTTCATCCATCTATCTATCGGATTTTGATTGTATACTGCTTGCAGTGGCGGAGCATTATGTCGTCGAATTGTCTGGTCTTCCATACTTCCGGGGGAATTTCGTCCAGCCCTGCAGCTTTCCTATTTTTAATTTTTCTGAGAACCGAGTCGAGTTCTTCTTGTGTGAACGGTCCTAGTTTAATGTCTAATTGTTTGCTAATTATTCTGGTGATTGGTTCATGCGTTATTTTTGGTGGGTTTCCAAGTAAGTTTTCGAAGTGCTGTTTCCACAGTTTTATTCTTTCTTGTTGGTTTGCTGCTTTAAGTTTTGCTTTGGCTGTGTTCTTTCGTCTGCTCACTTCGTTTATTGTTTGCCAGGCTATTCTAGATTGTCTATCTTCCACCGAGTCTCTAATCTTATCTATCTGATTTTGAATGTATTCTGTCTGTTCCTTTATATATATGCCTGCTAATTGATATTGTGCCGTTTTTAGTTTTAAGGCATTTGTGTTTGTTGGGTTTTTTTGATAGTTTTTGGAGGCTGTTTTTACTAGTGCATGTTTTTCTCTCACCGCTAAAGTTTCCCATGGGACTCTATATTTAGTTTTAATTTTTGTTGGGATGTATTTTGCTGCTGCCTCGAGGTGTGCATTGACGAAATTTTCGTATTCGTCGTTTGGTGTAATTTTTCCTGAAGACCTACCTAGGGCGATGAACGATAGGGAGGAGTGGAGAGAGAGGGTCAGGGATATCCGTGCTACCAGCGCGATATGATGATGATGATGATGATTTTGACGAAAACAGAGCCGTTTCCATATTCAATGGCAAATCTCCTAATGTAGTTGACAAGTTCACACACCTCGGTAGTAATATATTATCTACTGAAAGTAATGTTAATATACCCAGAGGAATTACATGGGCTGCTATTGACTGGTTATCAATGATATGGCGATTTTTTCTCATTGAAAAAATTAATTTATATTTCTTCCAAACTGATACCGTGTCAGTACTATAGAATGGTTGCATCCCTTGTATATTTAATAAATGCTAGATGAAAAAAGGTTGGCACGAACAACAAAATATAAATTCGTGCTCATTTAAATATTAAAAGCAGCCCCTTACAAAAGAGCAGCTATAGGCCTTCTTGCTTTTCTTCTCACGAACGAGTAAGACATGCTGTTGAAACAAGAGTAAATTTATTAGACTCGTTCTCCGGTGGATTCTGACACATAGAAATACCAATGTTAACCGATAGACAAGATCTTAATTTCATCAGCTATGTGCGAACGCTCGATGCTGAGCAGACAACCGGTCAAAAGCAATAGCCGATAGAGCCAGAAAGAGAATCTAGGGAACACACATTAACAGCACGACTATATATATATATATATACATATTATTGATGAAACAACCTATTAGACCATTTGTCTGTATTATGCTGAAAGCGATCAGACCAATTTGTTTCTGCCAATTTGATTCCAATCATCTACAGATTGACTCGCCTGCAATTAACAGACGGTACTAACGTTCTCCAATACCTGCTGAATTTGTTATCTATTTTCTTCTCTTTTCTTCTTATTTATTGTGAGCTAAAAATTAACTAGGGTCATCAATTTTAAAGTAAAGACTCATTAGCCTAATTATTAAAAAAAGAAGAAAGAGTTTATTCTTTTTGCTTGAATGTTCTAAAGATAAGAGGAAATTATTATGTGAGTATTCTATCTATCTATCTATCTATCTATCTATCTATCTCTTTCTTTCTTTCTTTCTTTCTTTCTTTACACTTACACACACACACACACACATACGTGTATGTGTGTGTGATTCACTGTGTGTGTGTCTGTGTGTGTATTTACGTATGAATTTAGTTATATATGTCTCAATAATGATAATAATAATAATTGTCAACTTTTCTATCCCAGCTGACCACAAAATAAAACTGAAAGAATATGAAAAATAAGGTAAGTACCTCGACCTTGCAAGAGAATTGAAACAACTATGGAATATGAAAGTGACAATTAAAACAATTGTGATTGGTGCTTTTGTTACAGAAATTAAAGGATTATTAAAGGGACTGTAGGACTTGGAAGTTGGCAGCCGAGTGGAGACGATCCAAACGAAGGCAATATTGAGAACGGCCAGAATTCTGAGAAGAGACCTGGAGACTTGAGGAGACTTGCTGTCACTCAAACTCCAGTGAAAGACTATCAACTAACGCTGATGGGAGAAACTCTATAGGAGTAAAAAATGATAATAATAATAATAATAATACCTCGACCGTGCAAGAGAATTGAAAAAGCTGTGGAACATGAAAGTAACGGTTGTGCCAATTGTGATTGGTGCTTTAGACACAATTACTAAAAGATTATTAAAAGGCCTGGAAGACTTTGAAGTTGGCTGACGGGTGGAGCCTATCCAAAGGATAGCATTGCTGAGAACGGCCAGAATCCTGAGACGCATCCTGGAGATTTGAGGAGACTTGCTTTCACTCAAACTACAGTGAAAAACATCAGTTAACACTGATGTGAAAAGCTCTAAAGGAGTAAATAATATTATTAATAATAATAATGGTAATAATAATAATAATAATAATAAATTCACCTCCATTCACGGCAGACTAGCACTAGAAATGAACAGATGCTTACAAGGCGCACAAGTACCGGAATGGATGACCAAAGGAAAGACTACATTAATCCAAAAAGAACCTAGCAGTGGGACTGCTCCAAACAATTACAGACCCATAACTTGCCTACCAATGATGTGGACAATACTTACAGCACAAATAAGGAAAAATATCTACTACTCGCTAACAAGCCGCAGATTGTTCCCTGACGAACAGAAAGGATGTCGCAAAGATCCAGAGGCACAGAAGAATTACTCTACATAGATCAACACATCCTAAATGAGAGAAAGACAAGACGGAAAAATCTAGCTATGGCCTGGATTGACTACGAAAAGGCATAGGATATGGTCCCACAAAGCTTGATAATACACTGTCTCAAAATGTACAAAACATGCCATGAAGTCATAAACTTCATCGAACTGACCATGAAAACCTGCAGAGTGGACCTGACAGCAGGAGGAAGAAGCATAGCTAAAACAAAAATTCAAAGAGGTATTTTCCAAGGAGATGCACTATCGCTCTTACTATTCATAATAACCATGATGCCACTGAACCACATACTCAGAAAATGCGCAGCCGGATAAAAACTCATCTGATCGCAAGAGAAGATCAACCACCTAATGTACATGGATGACATTAAATTATTTGCAAAAAATGAAAAAGTACTGGAAACTCTCTTACACGCCGTTAGAATATACAGTCAGGACATAGGAATGGAATTTGGCATAGAAAAATGTGCCATGCTCGTCATGAAAAGTGGCAAACGACATATGACTGACGGAATGGAACTACCAAATCACGACCAAATTACGACCAAATTAGAACGCTCGAAGAAAATTAAACCTACAAATACTTGGGTATCTTGGAGGCTGACACCATCAACCAAGTGCGAATGAAAGACATGATCCGAAAGGAATATCTCAGGAGAACGAGAAAGCTACTCGAGACAAACCTCTCCAGCAGAAACCTCATCAAATGAATAAATACTTAGGCTGTGCCCCTAGTCAGATATTCGTGACCCTTTCTCAAGTGGACCAGAGACGAACTTAAACAAATGGACCAAAGAACGAGAAAACTAATGGCCATGCATCGTCACCCCAGAGACGATGTTGACAGACTATATGTATCTAGAAAAGAGAGAGGAAAAGGACTTGCCAGCATCGAAGACAGCGTTGACGCATCCATACAACGGCTCGAAGACTACATAGAAAAACACGAATGAGGACTAATTACAGCCATCAGAAACGATACGGACAGCACGATAGACGAAAGGACGACAAAAACTAGGAAACAAAAATGGGAGGGAAAACAACTCTATGGCCGCTTTAAATGTCTAGTGAACAACATCTCAGCCTAGAAAACCTGGACCTGGGTAAGAAAAAGAAATCTCAAGAGAGAAACAGAATCCCTCCTAATAGCAGCACATGACAACGTCATAAGAACCAATCATATCAAAGCGAGAATAGATAAGATGCAATAAAACAGTAAATATAGGCTATGCGGTGACAGACACGAAACGATCAATCACATTAGTGAATGCAGCAAATTAGCACAGAAGGGGTATAAGGTGAGACACGACTGGGTCGGCAAGGTGATCTTATGGGAAATGTGCAGGAAATTTAAATTCGACAATGCAAACAAATGTTGTATGCACAACCCGGCACCTGTCCTAGAAAATGACTCGAATAAACTCCTATGGGACGTTAATATACAAAAGGATCACCTAATCCCTTCCAGAAGACCAGACCTCATAATAATCAACGAAACAAAGAGAATCTGCAAAATTGTAGACTTTGCTGTCCCGGCGGACCTCAGAATAAATCTGAAGGAAAGTGAATAGAAGGATAAGTACCACGACCTTGCTAGAGAATTGAAAAAGGCCTGGATGACTTGGAAGTTGGCGGACGGGTAGAGACTATCCAAACGACAGCATTGCTAAGAACGGCCAGAATCCTGAGATGAGTCCTGGAGACTTGAGGAGACTTGCTGTCACTCAAACTCCATTGAAAATCCATCAGCTAACACTGATGTGAAAAACTCTAAAGGAGTAAATAATAATAATAATAATAATAATAATATCAGACTAGCTATATATCTATGAGTGTATATATATAAAGATAGATAAATAGATAGATATATGTGTGTGTGAGAGAAAGAGAAAGACAGACAGATAGACAGAAAGAGAGAGGACGCGGATGTTCTTACGCGCGAGTGTGTCTGTGCCTGCGTATATGATTTCATTTATAATTAAAATGATCCAAATGTTTCTATAATAAAATGTTTAATTTTCTAGTAAGCAAAGGATTGCAAGGTTTTAGAATATTCTAATGAAATATGATAATGTTAAAACTGATTTCCTTAGATATTGATTCTTAACAAATTTGCAAAATTGAACGTCTTAAAAAATTACCCACTATAGATTCATACATCAATTGTGGAATTTCAAATATATTTCGTCCAACGTTAATACACATACACACACAAATACACCCCTTCACAAATACACATATCCACTCAGCCACAAACCCAAATACACACACACACACACACACACACATATATACTTATATATATATATATATATATATAAAGAGAGAGAGAGCGAGTAGTTTTTTGACAAGTTCACCTAACTAGGGAGCAGTGTCTTTTCAAATGAGACAGACATCGACACGTGACGAGCAAAGACATGGACCGCTTCCGATAGGCTCTCGGTTATTTGGAAGTCAGACCTGACCGACAAAATGAAACGCAGTTTCTTCCAAGCGGCGGTCGTGTCGATACTGCTATATGGATGCACTACATGGATACTAACAAAACGGATCGAGAAAAATCTTGACGGAAACTACGCAAGAATGCTGCGAGCAATATTGAACAAGTCCTGGAGGCAACACCCCACAAAGCAGCAGCTATACGGCCATCTACCACCCATCACGAAAACTATCAAAGTTAGACAAATCAGACATGTAGGACACTGTTGGAGCTCATAAGTGATGTACTCCTATCGACCCCTTCACAAGGCTGAGCAAAAGTAGTGCAACCAGCTCGAACCTACATACAGCAGCTTTGTGTGGATACAGGGTCTAGCCCTGAGGACCTGCCGGAAGCGATGAACAATAGGGAGGAGTGGTGCGAGAGGGTCAGAGATATCCGTGCTGATGGTATGACAAGATGATGATGATTACATATGGAGAGAGATATAGAGAGAAAGATAACGACGAGCCATGATTAGGAATATGAACATGTGAAAATGTCGAACCGAGTTGTACAAATCCTGCAAAAAGCTGTTTGCCTTTCACTTCCCTATCATCATCATCATCATCATGTCGTGCTGGTAGCACGGATATCCCTGACCCTCTCTCGCCACTTTTCCCTATCGTTCTCCGCCTCAGGCAGGTCTTCTTCCCGTATCCTCACATAGTTGCTGAATGTATGTTCGTGCTGGTCGTCCTGCTTTTGCACGGCCATGTGTAGGGGTCCATAAGAGTACCTCACTTATGAGTTTGTCCCTGCTTCTCCAGCAGTGTCCTGCATGTCTGGTTCGTCTAACTTAAATAGTTTTCGTGATAGGAGGCAGGTGGCCGTACAGTTAATGTCTTGTGGGATGTTGCCACCAGGACTTGTTTAAGATTGCTCGCAGCATTCTTGTGTAGTTGCCGTCTAGGTTCTTCTCCAGCCATTTTGTTAGAGTCCAAGTAGTGCATCCATATAGCAGTATCGATGTGACCACTGCCTGGAAGAAACTGCGTTTCATTTTATCGGTTAGGTCTGATTTCCATATAATCGATAGCCTATTGATAGCTGTTCATGCTTTTGTTAGCCTCGTGTCGATACGATACTTCCCTATAATGACCATGTAATAGGCATAAACCAGCTATATAAAAAGGGGTAGACTTGGATATTTTGCTTTGGTCAGCTAACGATTCGAGAAAGAAAACATACCAAATTTACGCCGCTTAAAATTCCCATTGTGTCACATCTTTTCCGTGGCGACGTTTTTGCCCCATAGATGTACATACTCACATATACGCATAGAAGGAAAAACATACAAAAACAGGCACACACATGCATGCGCGTGTATACATGCACATATTTATATATATGGGTGTGCAGACATATGTATATACACATATATTTTTGTGGGTATGTATGCGTGCATGTATATATATATATATATATATATATATATATATATATATATATGTATATATTGAAAAGATATACTGTGGTGAATCTGACAAGATAATGAAAATTAGTGGAGATATCCGTAAATCAAATACTAACACAAGTTTAGTATTAGTTATATTTCCTTCTTTTATTCCAAGAACTTCAGACTAAACATTTTCTTTTAGTTTTTATACATTTAAGCAAATGAGGAAAGGAAGATAAAGGTATAAAATCGGGCACGGAGGATCTATATATAAGTGGGGAAACAGAGAGGGTGGTAGATAATGGTTTTAGGGGTTGTTGTAGGGGTTTTTGGTTAGGACTTTGTCTGACTCTGGGTAGGCTGATGGAGTCAAATGTAACAGGTTTCATGAGAGATTTTTGATCATGTGGAAATGAAAGTAAATACACACACGATGAACTTGTGCCGTTACAACAATTTCTAGAAGGCCCCATGAAAGTCCTCTTGTGAGAGCATGACAATGACCTTCGTCCCAGCCTCTTTCATCTCCTCAATTCTCTCATAACGACAGCCTCTGAGCTTAGGGAATAAGCAAAAGTCACTGGGAACAATGTCTAGACTATAGGGAGGGTGAGCAACTGCTTGATGACCATCTTGGTCAAATAGTCTGTGACAAGGATGGAGTTGTGGACTAGTGCATTGTCCTGGTGGAAATGCCACTGAGCAGATTTGATGAGTGCTGGCGTCTTCCGACGGAATCTCTTCCTGAACTATCTTAAAACCTCAAGATAGTATTCCTTGTTGACTGTCTATCCAGTGGAAAGTTTGTGGGTGGATTTGCTCAGTCTGGCCTTCTTGGGTCTGGGAGAGCCAGCATGCTTCCACTGGGAACACTGTCTCTTGGTCTCTGGGTCATATCAGTAGATCCAGCTTTCATCGCATGGCATATTTTTCATGTTTAAAACAGAATTTTATTGCATATCGTTCTTCTAAAGTCCAGATTGCATTTTTGAAATTCACCAGCTGTGACAGTCAGGGTTTAGTAGGGTGTATTCCAATTCGTGCTGTAGCTGTTCCTTTGAACCTGAAATCATAAAAATTGGTCAGTCATCTCAAGATGTATAGCAATAGCATACTGAATTTTCAAGAGTTTATAACAATTTGAAATGTCTGTACAAAAAGTCTGGAAACCGATTGAATGCCCCACGTATATATATATATATATATATATATATATATATATATATATATATAGACCGGGGTTCAATCCCAGGTCAAGTCATACCAAAGATTAAAAAAATGGTACTTGATACCATCTTGCTTAAAACTCAGCACTCACGTACGTATCAGGTGTAAAGTAGAGCAATCCAGGAGAAGGAGTAGCGCTCCTCGCCGACACCTCGGTGTTGTAGCTATTGAAAAGGGAGCCTTTGGGTAACCTGTGACGACAGTCGCCAACTTTACTACTACTAATATATATATATATATATATATATATATATATATATATATATATATATATACATATTGGTTTGTCTTCTTCTCTATTGGTATATCTGCTTACCTGGAATATTTAATGCAAAATGTATCTAGTAAAAGAGCAGGTAGGTTACTATTTAAGATACCAAGGTTTTGATAGAAGAGGTTTATAACTGGGATATAAGAAGGTACATACCTTAAGCGTGGATATCAGTCCGAAAGTGAATGTAATAGCGCAATTGGTATTCTACCTATCTTCGAGCTCACAGTCCTGCTTTTTTGTCATTACTCTAGTGAGGGGGGCACTCCCAAATATATATATATATATATATACTTTTTTTCTTTAAGAAAAAAACAACGAAATCAATCACAAAGGATTATAAATTTATTTCCATCCTGTTATGCATTTTTGAAATTTCTTAAAACACGAAAAAAAATTAACAGGACTTCTTCAGATCTTTTTGATAAAAAAAAACTAGAATAGACACATAAGAGTGGGAGGGGATAGAAGAGGGGTGAAGAGTTACCTCTTCATTAAGCCCACTTCCGTTTTAAATTTAAATTTCGGTTAGCAATGTAGTAAATTTTTTTTTTTTTTTAAATTTTAAATTAATATTCTTTAAAAATTTACATTTGGACTTAAATTACAGATATTTTAAATTAGATTTAAACTTTAATTAATAATCTCACGTAAAGATGCAGCAATAGATATATTAAAACAAAAACAAATATTTAATTTACTTAAATATTTTAAAATTTCAAAACTATTTAGAAAGCATTAATCAGTTACACTTTTTATGCGTAGTACATATGTATTATATGCTTTTTCACAAATTTCTATCTAACAACTTATTTTATTTTTCTCAGGATAGAAATAAATTTATAATCCTTTGTGATTGGTTTCGTTGTTTTTTTCTTAAAGAAATTATTGCTCTGTATTATTGGTACATTGAGCTCTTTACCAGGCAAATTTAAATATTCATTCATGAATAATTTCTTGTCCTGATGGAATTACTCCTAACTCCGGTTTAACTGGACTAAGTATTATATATATACATATATATATATATATATATATATATATATATATAAATGCATGCACACATCTCACTTTCTCTCTCTCTCACTCACTCACTCTCTCACACACACACACACAAAATCTCTCTCCCTCTCTCTCTCTCTCTCTCTCTCTCTCTCTCTCCAGATAGATAGATAGATCTGCGTTTGTGTTATGTTTTGACCTGTTGACCCGGCCAAAAATGCCATTCAAGGTAATGCACCGGAAGGAGGTGACACATTCTGGTGGCAGTTATGAGAGGAAATCGCGTGGGCGGAAATTGGCTGATGAAATGGGACGAGGTAAAAAAGATTCCATTATACTCTCATAGACTGACGCACCGGAAGAGAGTGACCTCTGAACTGGATGACAGTTATTTCCGCTCGATGACGATCACACAGGCCATTCCAAAGAAAGCGGAAGTGACACATCCCGGTCCCCAGATATCGGAAGTAGTCGTGGAGGCGTGTTCATATCAGCGCGTGGGAGTTTGAAGGTAATATAAGGTCGACGAGTTGAGTTCAACGAGCCAGTGGAGACAGGTGAGTAGAGTTGAGGTGGTAGACGAGATGTAGTAAGGAAAGCCAGTGCTCCGGTTGAGCAACCATGGAGAACGAGAAAGACACAACGCTGACGGCCATAACTTCGGGGTCAAAATATTTCAGTAATGTTCGGTCTCCAGCTCTCTCTCACACGCAAACTTGGAACAACCCTTTCGAAACTTACAAATAAAGATGAGAGGTAAAATATTTTATAAAGAAGTCTTCCTGCGTCTTCCTTGGGTGCGTCGTTTGTTCTTGTGACTTTATCATTGTGCGTCTGTTTAATTATTTATTGTGTCGTTATGATGCTGCATGAACATGTATATGTGTATATAAGCATATTTATTATGTGAGTATATAATATTTGCATGTGTGTGTGTGTGCGCGCTTGTATAGTGCTCACGTGTGTGAGTGTTTCATTAATTTATATATTGTCCATTAAAAAAAATCTCTATTAAAGAATAAATGAAAAAAATCATTTTAGTGTCCACCTATCTTTTTTTCACTTTAGTAAATGTTGATCCGGCAAATCTAAAGTTAGCAGGGGTTCTTTTTGGGGGTGGGGCTCAGTTATTTTTTGACGAAAATTCAAACATGATTTTCAAATAGCTTCTTGAAGCTGCAATCCATGACAAGATATTCTTCTCTTATTCAAGAATCCATACTGTTATCAATACATTTTTGGAATGGGTGATGCTTGTAAGATTTATGGATTACAAATATCGAATATTTCCATATTCAAACGAATGATTAGAATTAGAGAAAAAATATCAAAGACATTGATGAACACACTGAATATAACCGAAATGAGAAATACTTATAAAATAGGTGCGAACATAATACTGAAAGTATAGTGGAATACATTCTTTTATTAGCTTTTACTCTTTTATCATTCTTGAATTGTCCAAAATAGTCCCAGAAAAATCAAAGCATACAAAGAGCATAAGATGATGTTAATCGGACCCCCGAAATGTTATAGCTGAGTTACGATAGTGTGGTAGTCGGAATAACAGACACAATTTGTGTTTTTCCGTCATGACAAAATGTATCTCATTAATCACAACGCAAAACCTAAGTACTCCGTAATTTTGATATGCAAAAGAACTACTACAATAAATATACCAGTTTTCATGACTGTAGACATTATAAACAAGGAAAACTTATTCTCTCAAATTGTAGAAGTGATTTTTGCAGCTGTCTATAGGATCAAAATAAAATCGTAAAAAAATATGAATAAAATATCTTTAACAATATCCGCGACGATGTGATGATAGTGCCACCTGCTGTTTTATTCTCAGTTCACTGTTTCTTTTCTGAAATAAAAAAAAATCTTACGATCTATAGAAATGCTGTTCGAGAATTTTCACTAAACTCGAAAAGCAGATCTGAGAGTCACATAAACGATAATGTATGTTAATAATATGATCATCAAATCGCAACTTTCACTTGAGTTTAGAGATGGAATTTATCAATAGTTTCATTATGACTTACACATTGACGTTTTATTTATTTATTTATTTACAATAAAAAAAATGTGGTTTTTAAAGAAATGAAAGATAATATGCTTCTTTTTTTTCTTTTTTTAATTTCGCAAATGGAATTACGTCCTATGAGAATATTCATTTCAGCATGATTTCCATTTAATCAAAAAATAATCAAAAATCACTTCCCCATACCTCAGTGACGTACCTATTAAAAAGGGATCCTTCGCGTCACCTTTGACTACTATATGCTCATAAAAATTGATGCATATAATCGTATCAATGTCTAGAGTAATTTGTTTAAATGAATATTTCAATAATATGCCTGTAGAGTCACTATTCTAAACAGTTAATTGACTATCACTGGTGTCAACTTTCTAAACAGCAAATAGATTAAATCCCTTCTACCTATTCTAAACTGTCTCTGGAGTCTCCGTTGTAAACAGTAATTAGATTATTTCTGCAGAACCGTTGTTGAACATTTGAAAGACTGTCTTCGGAGTCACTGTTCTAAATAGTAAATAGATTATTTTTCCGATACTTATTCTAAACATTTAATTACCTGTTTCTGGACTCAACGTTCTAAATCGTTTATAGACTAAACAAGGGGCCATCAAGCCTAAACAGTGACCGTGGTTATCGTTGCAGGAAATGGACACGGCGACACGAGTTCAAATCTTGGACGAGACTGATTGCATTTCACATAGCACTAATACCTTTGAGAAAGGTATGAATCCAATTATTCTCCCTCCAGCTATGGGTAAATAGTAGGACTGACTGAGTTCTTCAGCCTTGGTGAGGCAACTAGTCTAGAAGGAAAACTCTGAATTCAAACCTATCAAACTCCGCTGAAAAAGATTGACCTTGGTCATATCCTGCCCGAGCATGGAGGTGCCCGTGGTGTAATGGTTATCATCGCAAGAATTGGACACGGCGACACGAGTTCAAATCCTGGACTGATTGCATTTCACATAGCACTAATACCCTTGGGAAAGGTATGGATCCAATTATTCTCCCTCCAACTATGGGTAAATCGTAGGGCAGACTAGGTTCTTCGGCCTTGGTGAGGCAACTAGTCTAGGAGAAGGAAAACTCTGAATTCAAACCTGTTAAACTCCGCTTTAGAAAATTGACTTTATGTCACATCCTGCCCGAGCGGAGGGGTTGGGTAAATATGATCAAGCCTAAACTGTCAACTAACAGACAATCCTGTAACCATTCTAAACAGTTGAATCGATCTGGAGGGGGTCATCATTCTAACCAGTTAATAATTTGCCTCTCTAGTCATCATTCTGAACAATTAAAAAAAAACACTAAACATTCACGCATGCGTTTATTTTACAAATTACTCAAATAATTTAATCTCTATGTTCTTAATTTCAATGCTTAACCCTTTTCTGAAGAGATGCATTTATAGAATACACATTTTTTTAGCTTTAAAATTAGAACTCCAAAAACATAGAGAAGAACATTCCAGAAATTTCGGATCAAATTTCATTGTAGTTACACTTTTATATTTTTCAACCTATCAGCTAAAATCACAGAATAAGAACATTCAAGAAAAATTCGGCTCAGAAACTAATTAATAGAAAAGTATTTAGGCTCTAAAATAAATAAGTAATTATATGAATTTGATTGGTCAAGAAATGTCTGCGCGCTTGAATTTTAGGACCCGCTAGAAAACTTAACATCCTTTTTTGATCCATTGTAGATACCCCCAAAGAGTATAAATAACGAGAATTTAATTACCGAACGCATTCCAGTACCAGAGGCAAGGACGACGGACAGCAGAAGGTATTGCACACAAGACACAGAGCGAAGAAGTATGCAACGTTCTTTTACCGACTACTGGAACGTGACACGTTAACGGAAAATATCATAAAAAACGCACGTGTGGTCTTAAGAAAACAAAAGGTCCATATTTACGGTCCCTCACGTATACACACACGCATATGTATGTAAGTAAATTCAATTTTTTATCCTTTTTACTTCGGCCAACTATGGACACATTGATTCAATAGACTTTCCCAACATGCACACACGCACATACGGGCGAGCAAATCATATTTTTATTCAAGTAGCCATTGCTTTATTTTCTACATACACACACACGCACATAAAATGAACATTGTATCTTAATTATTTTTATCATGTTTGTTATGATTATTAAATTGCTTGCTTTTTAATGGTTGTTGTTTTCACATTCCGTTTGTTTACGTGCTTGTAAAATTTGTGTTGTATTTGTGGAAACGTAACTTGAAAGAAACTCCCGTAAACTACGGAAGGTACTCACCCCCAACATAATCATAGTCTGTATATCTGTCTTCGAATAACCCAATAGGAGTGAGATTACTAGCTACAAAATATTATGTTGTTACTAATGAAAGAGTAGAATGTTGTTACCAAATTACTTTTTTAAAGTGATTTTTTTAATCTTTTTTTTTTTTTTTGTTTTTGCGAAGTGTTCTGTATAATTGTAAGAAAAAATTGAAACTAAATACTTTTTTTTCCAAGGTACGTACATCTAATCTTTAATCTTTATTCAACTATGTAAAGATAACTTGCTGAAAATGTCCAGGCAATAAATCTGAAGTACAACCTTTAATTCATAAAATTTTCTTTTACGTTTTTATATTCACGGTAAAATCATGGGTTTAAAAATTCTAGACGTTTTGTTCCGTAGTATGAGTGCTATACACGCTAACTTGTCACTACGATTATTCACACAAACGTCCTCAGAAAATTTCTGTATTTCCTCAATAAAGAATTTGTAGGATTGATTAAGGTCACACAATTAATCAGGGTCAGTATATTTCACTCATAAGGCGTGTATTCAGATATTTTTAATTCTGATATACATATCAATAATATTTCCCATACAATATCAGATAGGCAGGAGAGCTTTAGAAAATACCAGTTTTATGTTATTTTATAAAAAAAAAAAAGATGACTATAGCTCTCATATAAATACATCGGTAGGAAGAAATAATTCAGATATTTTGTTATTCATAAGGGGAAAGAAAACAGACCAAAACACTAAATATTTTATGGTAATAGCAATACCGGAGTTAGACAATATTAATAAAGAATTCTCACTGTACACCTCAGATTCACGTGAAATTTGAAAGCATTATTTCAAATTATGTTTTTGAATCGATCGTTTTATACGTGTGTGTGTGTGTGTGTGTGTGTGTGTGTGTGTGTGTGTGTGTGTGTGTGTGTGTGTGTGTGTGTCGGGTACATGAATATTAAAAGATAAAGTAAATAATTTTTAAAAATATGGTTTTAAATCGGTGGCAACCCAGCTCCAGGACATTCCAGAGAGCTAGAAAAGATACTGAACATAAAATTAACGCCGATACAGGTCATCGTTGCAGTCCTTACATCCCGAAGACCAAGGAAAATAGACTGGAAGGAGCTGGAGATCAGAGTAAGAATTAAAACCCTCCAGACCACAATACTGTTCTTATTTGGAAGAATCTAGAGAAGCTGAAGAGACGAATAGTCAATAGAACTTCATAGAAAAACACCGACATACACTGGTATGAAAAGCTACTTCTACTACCATAACAATTACTACATCTAATAATGACAACAACGACAACAACAACAGCAATAAAAATATTAATAATGCAAAAACTAAAATCTGTACGAGAAATTAATTGGAAAAAATTCTCTGTTACTTTGTGACCCTATAAGTGTATATCGCGCTGCGAGGCACGTATAGATCAAATTCTCTGATGAATCTGCCTGTCCGGATTTCCGTGCCCACGTTGTGTTGTTCGATCCACGGGAAAGTTGGGAAAGAGCTGATTCGGACTTCTCTAGGTTTTGGCTGGGTCGGAAGACGGCCAACTTTATCGGTGCAGTTAGCTGGTCAACTACTTCAATAACTCAGGAACGCTTGTTAACAGTTGTAAATAACACAGCTTTCATTCATTATACAACGATTAAAAATAATGTATAACAACAACAACAAGGGGTTTCAGTTTGGAGTAAGAAGTGATAAAATGACTGGCAATAAGTTAGCCTCGAGTCTGTCTTGAGCAAATTAATTTTGGTAGGAACAGTCAAGTTGAGGACAGTGTAAAGTTGCTGTGGTGGCAAAGAGGGTGGTAATGGCTTCAAGGCTTCGGTCAGTGGAACCAGCCTTCGATATGCCCCTTCTCTTTGCGGATCTTCTTTAACAGAGGTCCGGATCCCTGAATATATGGCTCTGATTGGCCAGTCAATAGAAACGCTATACCAATGGCCCCATAGCATAATCATCGGTGGAGTAGAGATGCCCGAACCCAAGGCCTGTGTTTAACCGGACAGCCATTCAAAAACTATGGCCCCGCATTACACGTCTTGAAGAACTTCGCCCTGCTTTTCTTTTTCCAATTTTGTGTTAATGGCCTTGTACCTGGATTTTAGCCGTAATTTTCCGTGGATTCGCACTTGGCTGACATTTGAATTTGAAATAAAATTTTGTTTTTCTATCTCGTCAATTAAAACCCAGATCGACCGATTCGACCCTTACAGTTAACAAACTTGTCTTTGTCAACTGTTGGTTTGACCTTAGACCTTAACCCATTCTGGCGCATGCTATTGCCAGGTGTGAATTTATTATAATAATAATAATTATTATTATTATTATTTACTCCTTTAGAGTTTTTCAAATCAGTGTTAACTTATGGTTTTTCGCTGGAGTTTGAGTGACATCAAGTTTCCTCAAGTCTCCAGGACTCGTCTCAAGATTTTGGCCGTTCTTAGCCATGCTGTCGTTTGGTTAGTCTCTGTCCGTCCGCCAATTTTCAAGTCCTCCAGGCCTTTTAGTAATCCTTTAGTTATTGTGCCTAATCACAATTGGCACATTCGTTACTTTCATGTTTAACTGCTTTTTCAATTCTCTAGCAAGGTCTAGGTACTTATCTTTCTTTTCACTTTCCTTCAGATTTATTCTGTGGTCCGCCGGGACAGCAAAGTTTTACAAATTTTCTTTTTTTTTTTTGTTGATTATTATGAGGTCTGGTCTTCTGGCCGGGATTAGGTGATCCGTTTGAATGTTAAAGTCACATACGAGTTTATACGTGTTATTTTCTAGGAAAGGTGGTGGACTGTGCGTATACCATTTGTTAGTATGGTCGAATTGAAATTTCCTGCATATTTCCCAGTAGACCACCTTGCCGACCCAGTCGTGTCTCGACTTATTTTCATCCCAGTTAGTCTAAATACTTAATTTAATATCACCAGTCAACTTGTAACACTTTGATAGTGTTAAAACTTTGTGAGACAAACAGATCACTAAATCACGCCCAGAAGATCTGACCGAGCTTTGATACAGGAAAAGAAAAGACGTTATCATTAAGTGGATTTGGCTTCCGGTGGATCACAGCGAGATAAAAGAAATTGAAGGCAGACAAATATCTGCATCTTGCCAGAAATGAAAAAGTTGCTGAACATGAAGGTGACAATGACGCGATTAGTCGTTGTTGACCTAAGAACGGCTCTTAAAAGCCAACAAAAGAAAATTATGGAACTGGGGATCAGAGAAAGGACTAAAGACATTCCAGATTGCTGAACTTTTGAAATAAGTTCCAATACTTACAAGGGTAGTTGATGCGTGAAGAAGTTTGCTGCCACGAAGACTTCAAAAAAAAAAAAAGACATCGATTAAAACTGTTTGGTAAACTTGCAAAAAATAAGATTGTACGCCCCATGGTGTAATGCAAAAATGCTGGCCTGAAGCCTTTATGTGGATATCCAGGTGCACTGTCTTGATTACTTTGGACTAATACCGTTGGGGAAAGTTCTGAAAGCCTTTATTTGCCAACGCAGGAATTAAGTAGGATCGATGCTGTTCTACAATAAATAACAAAATAATTTTGATATGCCATTGAACAAAGAAACCATACCAAATTACTACTACTACCTAGGAAGCAGCGTCGAATCAACCGAAAAGGACATCGAAACGAGGTTAACGAAAGCATGGACAGCTATCAATAGGCTATCGATTATATGGAAATCAGACCTAACCGATAAAATGTAACGCAGTTTCTTCCAGGCAGCGGTCACATCGATACTGCTATATGGATGCACTACATGGACGCTAACAAAACGGCTGGAGAAGAAGCTAGATGGCAATTACACAAGAATGCTGCGTGCAATCCTGAACAAGTCCTGACTGCAATACCCCACAAGACACCAACTATACGGCCACCTGCCCCCTATCACGAAAACTATTCAAGTTAGACGAACCAGACATGCAGGACACTGCTGGAGAAGCAGAGATGAACTCATAAGAGATGTACTCTTATGGATCCCCACACATGGCCGCGCAAAAGCAGGACGACCAGCACGAACGTACATTCAGCAGCTATGTGAGGATACAGGTTGTTGTCCTGAAGACCCACCTAGGGCGATGAACGATAGGGAGGAGTGGCGAGAGAGGGTCAGGGATATCCGTGCTGCCAGCACGATATGATGATGATGATGACTAACAATAACAACAACAATATCAATAATAATAGGAATTATTACTATTATCCCTTTAGTGATTTTCACATCAACGGTAGCTGATGGTCTTTAATTGGAGTTTGAGTGACTGCAAGTCTCCTCAAGTATCCAGGACTCTTCTCAGTGTTCTAACCGTTCTTAACAATGCTGTAGTTTGGATGGTCTCTACTCGTCCTTCAACTTCCAAGTCATCCAGTCCCTTTAATAGTCCTTTAGTTACTGTACCGAATGCATCAATCACGATTGGTATAATCGTCACCTTCATGTTCCAGAGTTGTTGTTTTTTAATTTCCTGGCAAGGTCTAGGTACTTATCCTGCTTTTCAGTTTCTTTTAGTTTTATTCTGAGGTCAGCCGGTACAGTAAAGTCGACAATTTTGCAAGTTCTCTTTTTTTTTTTGTTGATTACTATGAGGTCTGGTCTTCTGATCAAGATTATTATTATTATTATTATTATTATTATTATTATTATTATTATTCGAAATAGTTTATTTAACATAAATGAATGATTGAATCAATGAATAGATAAAATATGCTGCACACAGGATATCCAATAACTCCACAACAGCTAATCAATTTTGAACATGATTTTTCCAAACTGATCGAATCTTATTCGCCAATAAGTTTCGATGGAAAGCTGACTATTTCTATACGCACTTCGTTGCTATGGCATCCGACTGGCACCATTCTTTTGCAACTGAACTAGCCTAATGTAGTGAAGTATGTTCCTATGTGTACGTTCGTTTGATAGATGCGTTGACTTATTTCGCCCTCTGAGTAAAAGGTTAGCTAATTAGGTTCTGGATAGAATAGATTTACGAAATGATCCACAAAGCAAATAAAAATGTTATCAACAACACAGAACGATTAAATGGCATTCCGAAAGATACAATGAGAATACGAGCCATAAAAGATCAATCGAACATTTTCCGTTTTCTGGCAAAAACGATTGAATGATAGAAACTGATATGTCAACGTCAACTCCAGGTTTTGCAGTCTCAGAAACATTCTTTATCTTTGGCTGTTAAGACGGGATTGTTGGTGTGTGAAGATAAAGCTTTCGAAATGAGAATCAATATGTTTTTTTTTGTCATATTAATATACAAAGTTGCTAATATATATATATATATATATATGTGTGTGTGTGTGTGTGTGTGTGTGTTTATGTATATGGTAAAAAAAGTTGGCGACATAGTCGAGGATGACCCAAATGCTCCCCTTTCGATAGCTAGTGTAGGGGAGGCCGCTACTCCATTCCCTGGATTGCTCCACTTTACCCTTGATCCTTTTAACCTTATATTGCTAGGTTTTAAGCAAGCTGGCATCAAATAGCATTTTTGAATCGTTTATATTACTTGACCTGCTGACTGAACCCCGTTTTCCCAGCCCATTGGCGAACACTCGACTCATTAGGCCAAGCAGTACCCTGGATATTCACCCCAACCTCCATCTCTATCAGCAGGGGCTACAAAATACATCAACTGCTCCTCTGTGGACGAATAAGAGCATCTAACGAGTGTCCTGGATATTACACTAAGCAATATGATGATGAAGCTCCAACCCTGGAGCTTTGATGAATGTAGAGTAACCCTTCATTGCTATAACTCCCATGTTCATTCAGACCCTTTCTTGAAGCACCCGATAGGGTCTTATCTATGGGTCAAATAGAACTGTTTAGTCATTTAACTGTGTGTAAACAAATGACTAATTGAATTAATTAATTGTTAGTGACAAATACCAATCATCATCATCATCATCATCATGTCGTGCCACTAGCACGAATATTCCTGACCCTCTCTCGCCACTTCTCCTTTTCGTTCATCACCTCTGGCAGGTCTTCAGGGCTACATCCCGTATCCTCACATAGCTGCTGTATATATGTTCTAGCTCGTCGTCCTGCTTTTGCCCGGCCATATGTGGGTGTCCATAGAATTTCATCCCTTATGAGTTCATCCCTGCATTTCCAGCTGTGTCCTGCATGTCTGGTTCGTCTAACTATGATAGTTTTCGTGATGGAAGGAAGGTGGCTGTATAGTTGGTGCTTTATGGGGTGTTGCCGCCAGGTCTTGTTCAATATTGCTCGCAGCATTCTTGTGTAATTGCCGTCTAGCTTCTTTTCCAGCCGTTTAGTTAGCATCCAAGTAGTGCATCCATACAAGCAGTATCGATACGACCGCTGCTCGGAAGAAACTGCGTTTCATTTTATCGGTCAGGTCTGATTTCCATACGATTGATAGCCTATTGTTAGCTGTCCATGCCTTCGTTAGCCGCGTGTCGATGTCTTTTTCGGTTGATGATACGCTGCTTCCTAGGAAGGTGAATTTGTCAACTAGTTTCAGAGGGGTTCCGTCTAGTGTGGAGATCTCGCCTGTTTGATTATAGCACATATATTCCGTTTTGTGTGCATTGACATGGAGGCCAAATCCTGCGGCGGCTCGTTCCAAACTATGCAGTAGTGTTTCGGCTTGGCTGGGTGTATTTGCCAGTATCGCTATGTCATCGGCGTAGTCGGCATCGGTAATTGTTTTTGCGGGGTACCTTCTGCTTCTTTTCTTTGTCAGTTCGAAGCCGTTTTCTCTGATTTAATCAATCGATGTTCTAAGCACGTAGTTGCATACGGCCTACCTAAAGAAACCGTAGCAGCAATAACGATTCTCTATAGAAACACCAAAGTGAAAGTACGTTCACCAGATGGACAAATACCATTACTTGGAACCATTTAACCGTAGCAGCAATAACGATTCTCTATAGAAACCCCAAAGTGAAAGTACGTTCACCAGATGGACAAATACCATTACTTGGAACCATTTAACCGTAGCAGCAATAACGATTCTCTATAGAAACCGTTGCAGCAATAACTATTTTCTATAGAAACACCAAATAAAAGTACGTTCACCGGATGGAAAACCATTACATGGAACCATTTAACTGAGAGAAAATGAATGAGTAGTGTAGAATAGAATAATCAGTGTTAATATCAATAATTGTAACAATCACATTGTATGCAAAGAAATGATTAAGACTGACTTAGAATTATTAGTGTTTGAGAGCGATAATTCAGTCCTTTTTATTGTGTAGAAACAATAGCAATAATAAAGTACAAAATAATTAGTCTTAACACATAAATAATGAAATTATATGCAAACTATTCATTTAAAAATCATATATGTATGTATTTACCAACCCCTTCACACAGGCAGGACAAGATTTTTAAAAAGTCAATTTCCGAGCAAAGTTTAACAAATTTGAATTCAACGTTTTTTTTTTTCCTTCTCGTAGACCGGTTGCTTAACCAAGGCCAAAGAACCCACTTGTCCAACTATTTACCCATAGATAGAGGGAGAATAAATAGACTCATACCTTTCTCTAATCTATTACTGCTATTATGAAATGTGATAAGCCTTGTTCAGTATTTGAACTCCTGTCGCTGGGTACATTTTTCAACGACGGTAACCATTGTACCACAGGCGCACCCAAGAAAGTAATATGTATATCCACTTAAATAGGTGCAAAGAAATGATCAGTTATCAATTGAATTATTCGTTGAGGAATGAAGATTCTTAAAAACCTTCTTTCCAGTCTCAAACCAAATTTTTGTATTCTAGAATAGAAATTTTTGAATTCAGTTTTTAACTATTTTCTCAAGTTGCTTCCCATTTCATAATCGCTTGAAAACATTATTCAAGATAGTGGAAATCAAAGACGGGAAGATATGGACAATATAAAGGACGGGGCAGCTGTTCCCAAGCAAACTGACACATTGTTTACATAGTTTATGCTTGGATTTTCCTGTTGAAACTAACAAAAACTATTCTTAAAAAAGGCAAGGTCATCACGAAATATTTTGCGTATTATACCAACTATTATCCACATTTGTTCAGAAATGTCCTCTATTGTAAATCTTCTGTCAGCCAAAAAATAAATAAATGAATAAATAAATAAATAAAATAAATTTAAATAAAATAAATCAAAAAACAAAACAAAAAGAGATTGAATCCACCATTCCAAGTGTACTCTTTGTATTCATATTAAATACCATTTTAGGCTATCTTTAAACATTTTAGGTTTATTTCTTTGTTTAATGGGATATCAACCACTCTTGGTTATTCAATGCCACAATCTATCCTTTAAGAAGAACAGTAGTGGTACTATTTAACCCATATCTGGGAGGTTAAGGGGGTTCGTACCTTTCCTAACGGTATTTGTCTAAATGTGAACGTAATAGAGTAACTGTAGTTCGAGTTCACTTTCTATGATTCTGAAGTCCATCGCTTTAAACATTACACCACGAGAAATCCCCTTTAAACATTTTCGCCAATTTGTAAATATTTCTTGGACTAAAACATATTTCTCCTTACACATTAAACATTCTTCTGTAAAATTTTAATTGTGTATACTTCTCAGTCATTAAATATATCATGGCATGTCTCAATCCATGTCAGGAGAATTCTGCTTGGTTAGTTGGTTGATTGGTTCGGTGGATTTTATGGCATATCAAACTTTATAGCTTATTTATCGCCTGATTCCTTTTTATACAAATCATCATAATCATCATCATCATGCCGTGCCGCGGGCACGGATATCCCTGACCCTCTCTCGCCACTTCTCCCTATCGTTTATCGCCTCTAGCAGGTCTTCAGGGCTACATAGCTGCTGTATGTATGTTCGAGCTGGTCGTCCTGCTTTTGCCCGGCCATATGTGGGGGTCCATAGGAGTACATCCCTTATGAGCTCGTCTCTGCTTCTCCAGCAGTGTCCTACATATCTGGTTCGTCTAACTTGGATAGTTTTCGTGATGGGAGGAAGATGGCCGTATAGTTAGTGCCTTTTGTGGTGTTGCCGCCAGGACTTGTTCAATATTGATCGCAACATTCTTGTGTAATTGCCGTCTAGCTTTTTCTCCAGCTGTAAACAATTCAGTTTAGCATGAATATACATTTTGTCAAAAACATTTCTATTTAAAGCTATTCAGTTCATCCAAACAGTTCTAATTCAGCTAATTCCATTTAGTATAAGTACAAATTTTGTTTACACCTAGTTAAATGTCAAAAGTTCTATACTAAACAATTCCGTTTAGTATAAGTACAGTTTCAATGTCAAAAACAGTTCAATTTCTAACAATTCCGATTAAGGTTAGCGCGCAGTTTAAATGTAAGTACAGTTTAATAGTGAAAAACCTTTCTATTTCAAGCTATTCAGTTTAGTCAAACACTTCTAATTCAAAGAATTCACTCTTGCATAAATATGCATTTTAGTTCTAATTTAACCGATAGATAGGGCCTTATCACGGGCTACCAGACCAGAGTGGACCTGAGAGTAATGACAATGAATGGTGCTCCACATTTTTCAAAGCTCCAACATCACTGGAACATCACCATCTGATTGTTTAGTGTCCTATCCAGGACACTCATTGGGGAATGGGGTTCTACACCTCTGCAGAGGTGCAGTTAGTGTATTCAACAGCCCCAGCTGACTGGGCAACTGCTTGCGTTGACGCTTTTTCGAATCGCCTCAAGAAGCATATTTGCGAGATTAAATAAATTTTCACTCCCAACTAATTCCAAACAATTCAGAGTTCTCATTTATGAATAAAAAAAATTGAAAAAATATTATTTTTCTTTGTTGGAAGAAATCACTATATTTTTGAACGACCTCGTATATACAATTACAACCATTTGAAACGTATATTTGAAATTATAGAGAATACGTAAAAACAACGTCCAGGATGTTAGAAATTAAATCTGATTAAGCCAAAAATGGAAAGTATTTTAGCACCATTATTTTCATTATTAAAGCATGTTGCAGTCAATTTGGTGGATATTCTTTCAACGTTAAATAAACAGAAAAATATGAGAAACAGAAAAAAATTCTAAACAGAAATATCATTTAAAGTCGACATTTAAAGGACATTCTTGAAGACTCAACGATTCTTCATGTGTTTCTCTTTAAATTATTAATTGCAATTCATCCATAGTTTTTTTGCGCCAAGATTATGGTTCAAGTTATCAAGTGCTTAATCCTGGAATAAATTCATATATTTAAGTTTCGAAGTTGAAAATATTTGAACCAAATGCTCTCGCACCATCTGGTAGATATCCTGGATATAAAAATCCTTTTCAAATGATATTTACTTTAAACAATAACAAAATAAGAAGGGTCTATTTCAAGGAATATTTGATTAAAAGAGATGAGATTGTGAAAAGTGGGATGGTTTTTACAGAAGATTAAACATTTACTAAATTTCAGTTGAAGTTTTGCTCCATCAGTCGTGTTATCTGTATGGAAGAACATTCAGTAAAGGAACTCAACAAATTTCGTTTTTCACATGTTCGAAAATCTTTTATTAGATTTTCTTTTATTTCCAAGACTGTTTAGAAGGCATGGCTTTAGTCGGATTCCCCTAACTTCATATGCATTACAAAGTCACATTCTTAATTTAACTCTACAACAGAACCCACCAGCAAGAGCCAACTCCATGATATACTTTCTGACTCTTCCAGGCGTTCACCATCCCTCAACTTGTTTTTTCCCCGCGTGTTTCTCTTTATACATGAATAGTATTCACTAACATGTCTCTTATTATCAAAATTATATGTTCGTTTGCCTTAATCATCAATCAAACTTCAGCAAATTATGCGATCATAATACAAAAGTATCAAATGATTGATTTTTTTTTTAAAGTGTGATATTTATCTTTAACAGCAAATTGATTTTTTCCCCTTCTGAGGTGAGGTCACCCTGGACTTGTGGCTAATATGCTAGACTACATCTTCGCAGTAAGTGAGTTCAAACACCAGTTAAGCTATTACATTCCGTTTCAGATAAATACCCTTGCAACTGGGATGTAATTCTTTATCCCAACCAGCTATGGGTTAAGTAGCACAACTACTGTCTCTCTAGAAGGATGACCTTAGCATTAAATATCCCACGAAGACAGATATGCTATAAACAAAGAAGCCAAAAGCGTTTAAGGAAATCAATTTGATTGTCTTTTAAGAGGCGGAACTCGGTTATTCCTAATCATTTCTTATAATATATCTACCTCTTCAGAATTATTCATAAAAATAATTCAGCTTTTTGAGCAACTCAGGCATTCAAATGATTACTGTCCATGCAGCTTCGAAATGGTTATCCATAAAAGATCTTAACAGACTCATCGCTGCATAACTTCAATGATCAAACGGGAAGTGTCATGACCGTAAGTTTCTCCATTATTCATGATTTTCGATTCTAAATAAAATGTTACTGTTGTAACGAGATATGGTAGATCAAAGTTATAAAGTGACGGGAGATAAATTTCTAAGGAAGGAGATAGAGAAAAAAAATAAAATAAAAATGCAGACAGAGAGTCTACGGTGGGAGGTCAGCCTGTCACGGGTGAATGATTACTGTAATTGAAAATAACTAAAAAAAACCCTCAGCGGTCACAAATCTTCTGCATAGGTGTGGAACCACCGGAAACTAATATGTCCTCCTTCGGACACCAGGCGGAAGTAAGGAAACGACTTGGGTTTGAATGTTAGCAGCCGGACGCGAAGAAGTAAAGACAAAGACCACATTGGAAAACCAGTCATGACGATGTAAAGACAGACGAGGGCTGCAGCCCCTATTTTGGCGTTAGCTCCATAAAGGGGTCTCACACCAGACGCGCAGTTGTAGCGAAGATACCATCTAACAAGTAGGTTAGAACTGCAACAGAAAAACAGAAAATTCAAAGTCAGTCTCTGCTCTCACTTTTTCTCCTCATGACGTAATTTCTCTTCGTCCAGCTAACACGAGAGACTCAGTTTTTATAATCTCTTTCTTTCTCCAAACGACTATTAAAAACGTGTTGTAGAGAATAAAACTTTTGTGTTAGTGAGCTATGACAGTATTGTGTATTCGTCACCTTTCCCACAGCGATGTTACAACAGAGTCCGATAACCACTTAAGATGTAGCGATACACGCATAAACCCGTACGCAGGTGGTTGTATAAACGTCTATTTGGTAGCGATATATTACACTGTCAGTGAAAAAACAAGATTTTATTAGATTCGTGGCACTCAGAATCAGACAAACTTTTCTTTGACATAAATATATTATAAAATATAGTGACTGTTTTCAACCACAAGTGACACTAGTACGCATCTGTGGGCCCAAAAACAAAGGGTCGATCCCAAGAACTCACGCTGCATGTTAGGAGATTTAAAAATGATCAGTCAATTATTTACAAGGAGAGTGACAATAAACGACCTGAATTTCAGGGCTAAGTAAACCTAACTTGCAGACTCCGATTTGTCAAAAAATAGATAATTTCTTGATCAACTTGGAAATATAACTCCACGTCTTCTGTTTTTTTTTTACGAACGGTCCATAGGGATGTTTAAACATCGGCATTAAAGGGAGTGAGAGTCATTTTGATCTCACATCTGTCTCTTCCTTTTCCTGATATTAACAATCTTATCTCACCGTCGTTTCTTTGTCTTCACCAACTTTCTTTGAGAAATCAGCAATATAACAATCGATATTTATTAGAAAATGAGCATGCATATCCCACGTAAACCTTCTTCCGCAAACGTAGCTATAGGAAGTTCTTACCCCTTTTCTACCAAATAATCATAATATATATTTTTTTTTTCATTTTGCGCTGCTTGTCATGTTAAACTGCTCCTTTTTAGGAACTCTGGGTGTCTATTAAAAATCATTATAACATTAAACTCACTTAATCTTGCTCATGTTAATATAAAAAAATCTTTTGATACCATTGTAAAGACAAGCAAATAATTGTGTCTTAACTTTTAAATGATAACAAAGTACATAGTCTGTTTTACGCAGGAAAAGATCTTTGCATCCATGAATAAATGTATGATTTATTTAGTACACCAAAGTTTAGCAGTTTCGAACATTTCCAATGCTTAAGTGGGTGACTCTGTTGGAACAGCTGTTATAGCAAATGATCTTAAGTCTGGGTAAAGAGTTTTAGAATTTAGACCAAATTTCTTACCATATATATAGTAAGGCAGTAGATTCTCTGATGGGCATGTCTTAATGAAGGCAACGGACAAATAATTAGTGTTTAGCTTTTTATTCAAATTCCCTTTTTAGCGAACAAGATTTTGCAACTGTGGTATTAAGCAGTTTATGAAATCCACAACACAAGAGCACCAAAGTCCTCGAAGATGGCAGAAGACAGTCGAAAGTACCCGTGCTATTCTAAGAGAGATTTCGGTCAGTTATTTCCCTAAGGATTGACAGAGGTCGTTCTAAACAGGAAAAAAAATTTGAAAACACATTTTTGTAAAACCGAACTCAATCGAGAAATCCCACAGCAGTTATTTTTTAGGTACCGAAATATTAGTCATCGATGGTAGATCAAACTCACTAGTAGTGTGACCGAGTGGTATCCACAACTCCCAGTAGAATCATTTTAAAGAACATCACCATTACAATTGATAAGTGGTAGGTCTAAAGTCATGATCACAGAGGAAAGACCATGGAAAAGAATGGACGTAGGTTGATTGGCTCATACCAGTAAAATGACATTAGAAAAATTATCTAAATTAAAAAAGCAGTTATGACCCAAATTCAAAGTATAAAGTTGAGTAGTTTGGAACCAACTCTTATTGGGGGTGGTGGTACGGCTTATAAATCAAAGGGTGTGGCTCCTTTCTCTATTTGATTAGCTAAAGTATCATTATATTTCCTTTTTTAAGACATGTCCAAAAGGGATATAAAAGCTGAAAAAACGAATTATGAGACTTTCCTTTCTGTCCTCAGAATCAACTTACAAACTTAATGGTACCAAGTGAGAATATTAACGTAACGGTCAGAAAGTGTAGCTTTCTAAAATTTACATCAACTCTTGAGTACCCAACCAATGTGTATATTGTCAGTGTAAATCCCCGAATACATTTAATCAAGATTGGATCGAAATCAATTCTAACAAGTATAAATTGCTGAACACTCCATTTTACGGCTGTTCCTCTAATTAAATATATCCACTTGATTTGTGGCTTACATTCAGTAAATTGGATTTAGTATTAGTGTCAGCAAAACAAACCCACTTGCAGTTACGCAACGTAAGGGCATCTAAACTTAGTCATAGCAGAGATTTGACACAAGGCCACAAGTAGGGGTTACGTAATAAAGTTCGAACAGATTACTCAGTTGTAACCGGCGTTTTAAAAGCCATGACAACACGACAACGTGTCTATTCCTCTATCAAGCATCTGTTTTATTTGACTCTAGCTTTCCAGCTTCTAAATGGCAGATCAGTGATATGACAGAAATATGCCCAAGTAAAATCTCAAACACTGAAGAAAACTTTTCCCATTGTACGTGATTGGAGAAAAATAATGATTTCATTGATTATAAGACTTGTGGATGGAATTCTAAATGGATTTATATCATTTCCGGTGGCTATTGTGATAAATCAAATTAAATGACGATTTGGACAAATAATTCTGAAATACTGTTGTATGATTGTTAATCCAGCTTTGTTAATTGAACGTAATCGACAGCTTTCGATCTTTAGTAAATTTAAAGGTTAGTGCGAGTGCTTGTGTTTCATAACTAAAGTTTTAATTTGCCTTTAACTAAACCTACACTAGTAAAGAACACGTGCTTGCTGTAATGGTTATCTTCATTTGAAATGAACAAGGTGATGCTAGAGCAAAACCTGGATGAGGCTGTTTGAATTTCACATAGCACTAATACCCTTTTATAAGGTATGCATCCAGCTAGAAGTAAATATTTGGACAAACTAGATTCTTTAATCTTGGAATATTTACTTGTCTAGGAGAATGAAAATTGTCAATTAGAACCAGTTAATTTCCCCTTAAAATGACCTTGTGTTATTTCTTACACGCGCGGTACGTTTGGTAAATATTTATCCAAAAGCTGAGCTCAAATTTTCTGCTGAAGGTTTAGTTATATAACTCGATGTATGATGGCTGGTTAGTTGGTTTTATAGAATTTTTCACCTTTTTTTTACGTTAATGACAGTCTTTATAATTTATTCTTGAATAATATGGTTTTAACAATTGATTTACCTCGTTCCTCCACCACGTGCAGAATGTGACGCATGGCCAATTATAATCTGTGTCTTGCCGGTTTTCATCCTCATTGAATGCTTACCTTACTATGGCTAAAGAACCCGTAATATCCTACTATTTAGCTATAAGTGTTAGAGAACAGATACATCTATGTCTATCCTAAGGGTATATGCGTGAACTGAAAAGCATCAGACTTGTCCAGGTTTTGAACACGAGATGCCAATTGTATTTCCTACAACGATAATTATTTCACTAAGGGCATTCTCCTAATATGGCTTTGAGTAACTTATAACGATCCCACTCCTTTGTAAACCTATACAGCTTTAAGTAATTATTACTAATACAATTAATTTTCATGAAGGTAAACTGAGTTTGTTATCTTCATTGGAAATGGAATTGGCGGCTCGTGTTCAAATCCTGGACGGGGTTTTCGCGTTACGATTCATGCAAATAAACTTGAGAAAGTCATATATATTTTAGTTCTCACCTAATGTGTAAATAACAGGTCTTTTAGAGCTGCTTAAGCTTGTTTTGGTTACTAGAAAAGTAAAAGACGATTTCTGAATACAAATAAGTTGCATTAAACTTAAAATAACTTTGTATCACATCCTGCCCGTGAAAAAATGGATTGGGTAAATACATACGAACATTTTGCGCTCTGTTATAGTAATGTGTAATGGTTATCGTCACAGGATATGGACACGGCGACACGAGTTCAAATCCTGAACCTGGCTGATTGCCTTTCACATAGCACAAACACCCTTGGGAAAGGTATGAATCCAAATATTCTCCCTCCAGCTATGGGTAAATAGTAGGGCAGACTAGGTTATTCACCCTTGGTGAGGCAACTAGTCTAGGAGAAGGAAAACTGTTAAACTCCGCTTAAAAATTGACTTTGTGTCATATCCTGCCCGAGCGGAGGGGTTGGTAAATATGGTTATAGTGTTTTACATATTCCTATATAATGCTAATAATTTCCGAACAGATCTATAGAACACTAGTACTGGCTCTGGGAGTAAGGACAGGATGATTTGATTCCTCACTCGCTACAATTTCTCAACTGGAATCAGTAATGAATCCTACACAGAGTATCACTTTGAAACATGTATCTCTATCTCGAAAGGAGTTTCTACATGAACGTGTTTATATAGTACCTTATACTCTAAAAGAAAGGGGGTGTCCTCGTGGTGTAGTGGTTAAAGCGATGGACTGCGGAATCGTAGTACGCGAGTTCGTACTCCAGTCGCGCTATTACGCTCACTTTCGGACAAATACCCCTGGGAAAGGCATGAACCCCCTTATCCTCCCAGCTATGGGTTAAATAGTACCACTACTATTCTTCTAGGGGAATGGCTTTGGCATTAAATGACCTAAAAAGAGTTGATAAGCCAATAATCAAAGAAACGAAACCAAACCTAAAAGAAAGTTCATTTTCATTCGATATAATCTTTACTACAAAAGTTACAACAATAACAATTTTTCATATATCAGCATTGCAATAGATATTCAATAAGGACACATATCAAAAGTTGAATTTTTTTTTATTGCTTAGTGGTTAATGTGCTGAATTGTGATATCGTAGTAAGCGAGTTTGAATTCCAAAAGAACTATTAAGTTCATTTTTAGACTAACACTCTTGAGAAAGGTAAGAACCCCCTAATTCTCCAGCTACGCTATAAATAGTACTACTATTGTTCTTATGCAAGGGGGGGTTTAATATTTAATTCTCAAAGACGGTTGATTGCCCGGGCGGTTGGGGCTGTAAAATACACCAAATGCTTCTCTGCAGAGGGGTAAGACCTCACCCACAATGACTGTATTAACATGACTCTAAAAAATCTGATGGTGAAGTTCCAGTAATACTGGAACTTTGGGGAATGCTGAGAACCCCTCCATATGCATTGCTCCCTGGTTCACACTGGCCTGGGGTGGTAGCACCTGATAGCGTCCTATCAATTGGTCAAATAGAACTAAACTGCCAACTCATGCTAAACAGGATTGTTTGAAATTGGACTGCTTTTGACATTAAACATTTTTACTTATGCTAAACTGAATTGTTTGAAATAGAACTGAATTGTTTGTAATAGAAGTGTTTTAACATTGAACCTGTGTACTTAAGCTCAACTGAATTGTTTGAAATAAAAGTGGTTGTATGTATAAAAATGGATTTGCATTAAATAACCAACAATGGTTCATACGCCATAAAACGAAACCGAACTAAAGCAAACTAAGAAGGTTGATCGGCCATTAAAACAAAGAAGAATAAGAGGAGGAGAGTCAAGTGAGTATGTCTTATTTTAGAGTATGCTATATTTATTGGACGTATTCAGCAATATTTAACTAGCCGTAGAGCAGAGTTTGGATCAACAGCAATTTATCACCCGTCATTCATACACCGTAGAATTGTGATATATAAAAAATTTAGCATACGAAAACGTTCAAATATTATCAACATTTACGTAATATGTCCCTAAAAAGAAAATAACAATAAAATAATCACTGGAGGTGCACGTGTTGTCATGGTTATCGTCGTAGGAAATAGACACGGCTACACGAGTGCAAATCCTGGACCTGACTGATTGCATTTCACATAGCACTAATACTCTTGGGAAAGGTATGAATCCAATTATTCTCCGTCCAGCTATGGGTTCTTCAGCCTTGGTGAGGCAACTAGTCTAGGAGAAGAAAACTCTGTATTCAAACCTGTTAAACTCCGCTTAAAAATTGACCTCGTGTCATATCCTGCTCGAGTGGAGGGGTTGGTAAATTGGATAAAATAATCCTTTAACCATTTTAATTCCTGGAATTGGCATTTAAGACAATAATTATTGGAATTATATAGAGCAGTTCAAAAATTCATCTTTTCTTTGTCAAGATAGGGAGTTGTATTTATTTAAAGGACAAAAATCTAACACTTCGGATGAAGTTTCGATCAAGAAAAAATAAACACAGCTCAAACAAAATCCGGATAATATTAAAGCAGACCACTTTCCGAATACTGAGTTAGAACACAAACAATTTGTTAAAAAGTACCTGCATTAAACAGTTCATTTTCAGAATCACCCCCCCCATATATATATATATATATATATATATATATATATATATATATATATATATATATATATATATAGGTAGATAGATAGATAGATATCTTCATGTGACTATAGATATAAATTAGTTTTGAAAATGTTTGTTGAATTTCAAAATTTAAAAAAAAAAATTATATTAAACGTTTTCATCATACTTCCTAGTCTATAAAATATACCAGATGCTAAATACTTGCAACATTATGCTCATCGTAAATTTAAAAAATCACAATATCTATCTATCTATCTATCTATCTATCTATCAATGCGTATATATAAATGCGTATTTGTATCAGTAGTATAAAAATCAATGACATGAGTAGGTTTCTCTTATTCTTTTGTGCAACAAATATTGATCGGCATGTTTGATGAAGTTGTACACTATTTCCTTTTGACATTGAATCCATCATTTATTGATTTTTCTTTGAGGAATCCGCGACTTCCATGTGAACAATATGCCTTCTACTGCAGACACAAGTACCGGGACGAGTGGCTGGTTTGCGTATTTCACACGCTGCTTAACAGGTTGATGATGTTTTCTGTATCGTTGGAAAGAGGCATGAGTTAACAAGAAATCTCAATAAAAGTTTCAAAACAAAATATATCTCGATAGTCAAGAAGTTTGAGCAATGCCAAGTGTTATGATGAGACCGTAAATAAATCAAGATAAAACCTATGGATATCTGAGGAGCAATACTGGCAGACAAACGGAGTCAAAGAAATATGTTAACACGGGTATTAAAATTATCTGCATTTGGAGTTTATTCACCGTTAAAATTTTCATACCAAGTCGACATACGTTTCTTAGAGAAAGTGAATATATATATATATATATATATATATATATATATATATATATATATATATATATATATATATTATAACACTGTTGGTTTTCACTAAATCACTTTGTGGGTTTGTGTCGAACCATGTGCAATATAAAGTGGAGAGTGCTCAATATCTAGGATGGACCTATTAAATAATAATAATAATAATAATAATATATATATATATATATATATATATATAAATATATATATATGTATAATTCATGGAAGTTAGCCTGTGACCCCTGGGTTTCATTGAGTGTTTTGCAAAACAACAATCATCAGGTTTTCTTAACTGCCCGATGATTGTTGTTTTGCAAAAAACTCAATGCAACCCAGGGGTCACAGTCTAAATTCCATGAATTATATATATATATATATATATATATAATGTACTATATATTTTATATTATATATATATATATATATATATATATATATATATATATATATATATATATATACATAAGTCTTCGGCTACATTATCTTTTGTAAGTTTCTCATAATTGCTAAATTATAACTTAATGTTTCTAATTTTATTTTTTACAGAGGAAAAATTGACCGTGTTGGATTCATTTCCATATCCTATCATGATACTTTTCCGAACGAATTCTGAATGAGAAGAGAAGATTCAAGATTATCTCGCCGAAATAGCCCTGTAAATCTTATCAGTCATTTGAAATAAATCAGTTGAATTACAGAGTTTAAAACATAATTATTTAAAATCATTATTTATTACACAATTCTTCTTTCCAGATGATATACAATGTTAATATTTCGTGTGCCTTCCCTTAGTTTGAATAATTGTTTCAATGCTCCTGGGAAGAATTGCGTAAACCTCCTTCACCATTTTTTTTTACTTCTGATGACATTGCATGGATTCTTTTGACAAACTCTTCTCTTTATTTGTGTCAACATTTGTCTTGTGATGTTTATATCGGGCCTTTGAGATGACAAGTCTTTCAATACTGTAACACCTTTATCAGTTAAACTCAGCAATGCTAGGGAATAGGACACCTTCATGTTGAAAAATTTTAACCAACTTTCTTGAATCATCAGATTTTAGATTTTGTCAAAACATCAGGCTCTTACCCATAAATTTCACAGTGTTAGTCTTGTAAAAGGGTTATATTGCTTTCCTGAAGGCCTTCTGACAAATTTTCACTAATTACAATGCGGCGCCATTGTACTTTTATGGCAGTACATGATCTTATTCCAAGTATTTGCTTACTTTAGTTCATAACTATTTGTCCCAGTTGATATTGCCTTAAATTATTATTATTTTTTTTGGTTAGTATTGGTTTCTTAGCAGCAATGCACCCCTCTAGTTCGTGTTCTTGAAAGATGCAATTAATAGTATTTACTGACACAAAATTGGACAAGTTATACTTATATATAACCTCTTTTTCTGAGGTTTTGCTGTCCTGAGAAGTTACCATACCATACTGTGCAACAGCTTTCGAAGGCGATCACATATTCACAGATCCAAAACACTTCCATGGCCTTGAAACATTGAGGGATTTTCTGAGATGCTGCTACTTGAAATTGAATTCCTTAGCTTTTGCTTCCTGGATCATATAGTTGCCTCTCTTTCCAATCTTCATCTTCCTTTCTTTGAAAAATGTTGCCATGAGTTTTTAATGCTAGAGGGTTCCCTATTTAAAAAAAAAAAAGGAAATCATGGTGTTTCTGAAAGATATTTGCTTATTAACAGTTAGGCATTTTCGTGTTTTAAAACAATGTATATTGATTGGTTTATGTCAGGTAGCAGAAAAATGCTGTACAAAAAATTAGAATGGGTAGGTATCGTATGTTCGCCACTTATTTAGGACCGATGCCATAAGATATTATAGTTAAGTCTGGAAATGATTCCAAGAGCAGTCAATGTTTCATCTGTAAAAAAAACAAAAAACAATGCATGTCGACCCCGCAAATGAATTAAGTTTAATGCATGTGAGTAAGTGACAGCCAAAGACAATGAAGGAAACAAAGGTGAGGTAATAAATATAACAAAAGTGACAATTTATTTTAAGATTTACAAACGTGTGTGTAAAGTCCGTGGTGGTTATATTTGGTCTTCAGCTAGAATGGTAATGTTGATAGCTAGTATGGGTGAGTCGTAGATGTGCGCCGCTGGATGTTAGTTGCGGGTAGCTGGCGTAGGTTGAGTCGTAGAATGCAGCTGGATAATCGTAGCTGGAAGCTGAGGTCGGTTGAGTCGTAGAATGCAGCTGGATGATCGTAGCTGGAAGCTGGCGTAGGTTGAGTCGTAGAATGCAGCTGGATGATCGTAGCTGGAAGCTGAGGTCGGTTGAGAAGTAGAATGCAGCTGGATGATCGTAGCTGGAAACTGGAGTTGGTCGTGGTTGGTAAATCGATATCCCGGTTTGACAGTACGTTGGGTTAACTGGGTGGGGGGTCGATTTAGTTGCTGGCCCTTACTGCGAGTTGTACGTGGGCCAGATGTTGCAAGGCTAGGGCAGCCCGTAACAGTGAGATGTACGTGGACTGCATGCTACATTGCAAGAGCGTCGAGGTCAAAATCGGTGTTGGCAGCTTGGTCACATAGTCTGGCGAACTGGGGACTAGTACTGTGTCTTAGTACAACGGACCAAGCGAACAGACGGAGAGACCGTAGCTAAGGTTTACCACACCTTAGTACAGACGAGATCGAACGAACGAGTCGGAAAAGCTAGGGCTTCGTCGTGCCCACTAGCTGTATGGGCGTATCGAGGAAATAGCTGAGGTTTTGCCGGGTCAAAGCCATGCAAACGATAGCTATGGCATGGGTCGCGCCAAAGCTGTACGGACATATCGGACGGTAGCTGAGGCTTTGCCGTGTCAAAGCCGTACGGACTATAGCTAAGGCTTTACCGTGCCAAATCTCTGCACAAAGGAGCAGACAGGTCAGGAAGCCGTGGCTAAGATTGGCGTTATCTTAGCGCTGCGCAGATAGTGACGCAGTAGCTAAAGGCTAACCCGTGCCTTTAGCGCTGCGCAACCAAACGGACGAGCGGAACCCATCGAAGGTTAAGACCGGGTGGTCTTAGAGAGTTCTCTTCTTGTTTGCCTCCCAGCCGTCTATTTCGACCGTTTGTGCGTAACTATGTGATGGGAAAAGCGAATTCAACCACGTGACCTGGGATTCGAGCCTTTCAGTGCCCGCTGAGAGCGGTTCCTGAGAGTCCAAGGATCAGTAAATTTTGGACGTAGAAGCCTTTCTCTTATGAAAAAGGGGCGACGCCACACTGCTGAGTTGTGTAAACAGAAAGTTATTCTATAAAAATGGGCGTAAAGATAAATCCCTCCATTACCCTGATATAGGCTAGCGAAGATAATTTATTCCATTTTTATAGTGTTGTTTCTTACAGAAATGTTCTGTAATTATTGTTAATTTTAATTTATCCTATTTTTTTATCTGAAACGAGAGGTTAAGGTCGTAAAAGGGGCTCGTCACTTCCGATCGTAACCGGATGTTGTTTTTCTTTGGCGAGCGAGTAATCCGATGTGTTTACGTTAGTGGACAGGTTACGACAAGAGACAGGCTTTTTGAAAAGCAAATAAAATTAAAACTAAATACAAAAGTAGTAACCACTACAAGTCACTCCCTATAACAAGAAAATGAAACCAACCAGAACAATGCAAAATCTCTAGTCGACTATGCTGAAATTCATAATGGATACCGATGAGTCATCATCATCATCATCAAGTCGTGCTGGTAGCACGGGTATCCCAGACCCTATGTCACCACTTTTCCTTATCGTCCATCGCCTCAGGCAGGTCTTCTGGACAACATCCCGTATCCTCACATAGTTGCTGAATGTATGTTTGTACTGGTCGTCCTGCTTTTGCACGGCCGTATGTGGGGGTCCACTAGAGTACATCACTTATAAATTCGTCCCTGCTTCTCCAGCAGTGTCCTGCATGTCTGGTTCGTCTAACTTAAATAGTTTTCGTGATAGGAGGCAGGTGGCCGTACAGTTGGTGTCTTGTGGGGTGTTGCCACCAGGACTTGTTCAAGATTGCTCGCAGCATTCTTGTGTAATTGTCATCTGTAATTGTCATTCTTCTCCAGCCGTTTTGTTAGAGTCCATGTAGTGCATCCATATAGCAGTATCGATGTGACCGCTGCCTGGAAGAAACTGCGTTTCATTTTATCGGTTAGGTCTGCTTTCCATATAATCGATAGCATATTGGTAGCTGTCCATGCTTTCCTTAACCTCGTGTCGATGTCCTTTTCGGTTGATGCGACGCTGCTTCCTAAGCAAGTGAATTTGTCTACTAGTTTAAGAGGGGTTCCGTCTAGAGTGGAGATGTCACCCGTTTGATTATAGCACATATATTCCGTTTTGTGTGCATTGACAGAGAGGCCTATGTTTGCGGCTGCTCGTTCCAATCTATGTTGTAATGTTTCGGCTTAATTGGGTGTATTTGCCAGTATCGTTATGTCATCGGCGTAGTCGGCATCGGTAATTGTTTTTGCGGTGTAACTTCTGCTTCTTTTCTTCGTCAGCTCGAAGCCATTCTCTTTGATTTTGTCAATCGATGTTCTAAGTACGTAGTCTAGACAAATGATAAAGAGGTATGGAGCTAGCCTGTCCCCTTGTAGTACTCCTGCTACAATGTCGAAGTATTCTGTGCCTCCATCTGGTGATCGTACTTTTACTTTGGTGTTTCTATAGAGACTCGTTATTGCTGCTACGGTTTCTTTAGGTATGCCTTATGCAAGTAGGATTTGATCCATCTTTCCTCTCTGAATGGAATCGAAGGCCTTGGTAAAGTCGACAAATATTAATGTCGCTTGTAGGTTTTTTGCCCGTCCACCTTCAAGGATTCTACGGACAGAAAATTGACTTAAAAGAAGAGGTCAGCAAGACGAAAAAACAAGAAAACTTAAAACATGGGGAAACCTCCTAAAGCGAGAGAAAAGTGTATACAGCATTGCGATTAAAAGTAAGAATCCACCTTAATTTATAAAGATTTCATGTAAATAAATAAAAACTTCAAACCAAGCTATTAAAAAAAATATCGAATATTTACTACACAAGACGCAGAGTAGCAAAACTCATCAAACCTTATGTGAAAGTGAAAAAAGTGAAAGTAAAAAAAAAAAAAAAAATGAAAAGAAAAGAGAGAAAAGAAAAACCGAACAATACATTACAGAACAAAAATGAAGATCTAGACCAAGAAATGTTGCCTAAAATAAAATAACTTTGCCCAGTATTAACTCACCAATACTAATCAAAAGTGGGGGAAAAGAAAAAGAAAATTGCAAAGAAAATGAAAAAGAAATCTTGGACAAAAAACAAATCAGAGAAATCTGCCTCCAAAGGAAAAAATACAGAGAAAAAGAAGAAAAAGAAAAAGAAATAAAAAAAAAAAACATACACAAAAAAACTATAACTACTCATTACAAAACAAAGCAGCACACTTAATGGAATAGAAATCATGTGCAGACCATTTAAATTATATATATATATATATATATATATATATATATAATGAACAGTGGTGATGAGACAGATAGGAATATTTCTTTTATGTTGACTACAGATCTTTTCAACTAGTTTCAATACTTTGAAAGAGAATGGACAACTATGGGTTGATACAAAAACTCCTATATTCAGAATAGGTAAAGCTAATTTGAAAAGCACAACGTTAACGTTTAACAAACATCTCCTAAGTTCTGGATTTACTAACAGATTTTTATTTTTTCAAAAATATAAAATGTTCAGTTAAAACTTCAAAAATATAAAATGTTCAGTTAAAACAGTTGGACACTTAAAGAGATATTTCATTCAACGAATGAATATGCTACATTCTACTTTCATTTTTCATCGTTTCTTTTCAGGCATATCGACTGATTAAAAACTATTTTAAAAATTAGAAAATGTTTCTCCATTAAAAACGTTTTCCCTTGACAATGACTAAAGTTCGAAAGTGATTGAGAACAATTTAGAAAATAAATTACTATAAAGAAATATTTATATTTCTCTTCCGTCTAACTCCTAAAGTATGTCTGACTATCTGTCAGTCTCTCTCTCTGTCTCTCTCTGTCTATCTGCCAGTCTGTCTATCTCTCTCTCTCTCTCTTTCTATATATATATATATATATATGTGTGTGTGTGTGTGTGTGTGTGTGTGTGTGTGTTCGTTTAGGTTTTAAGACATATCAGCATTTGTAGGTTATTTAATGTCAATTTTTTTTTATACAAATGAACAGTTCTATTTCAAACAATTAATTTTAGCATAAGTGCAGTTTAATTGTCCAACACATTTCTATTTCAAACCATTCAGTTTAGTCAAAAACAGTTTTAATTCAAACAATTCAGTTTAGCATTTGTATAGTTATTGTCCACACACAGTTTAATGTCAAAAACAGTTCTATTTCAAGCATTTAAGTTTAACATTATGTGGAAGTTTAAATATCAAAACAATTTTATTTAAAGGAATTCAGTTTAGCACAGGTAGAATGTTTAGTTCTTTTTAACCCATAGATTGGACCATATCAGGAGCTAACATTCTGGGCCATAGCGATCGCAATGAATGGATACTCAGTGTTCCCCAAAGCTCCAGCAATACTGTAACTTCAACATCAGATTGTTTAGTGTCGTATCCAGTACACTCGTTGGTGGGGAAAGTCTTATCCCTCTGCAGAGATGCAGTCGGTGTATTTTACAGCCCCAGCCAGCTATACCTGTCTGTGTGTGTGTGTGTGTGTGCAAGCGCGTGTGTGTATCTTTTTTAAGGGTCGAATTACGAAACTACTAGTCCATCTTTGAAACCATTTTTTGGTTTGTTTTGTTTTGGCTTTATAGCATATCAACAATTCTTGGTTATTTAATGCCAAATCCTGTTTTTACATATATATAAAATATATGATTTGTAAAAAAATTTTGTAGATACACAATTAAATGATCAAACAATAAAATTTAGCCAAAGTTAAATGCTTCCAAGTATTGGTATGTATCACAAACATCAGTCATTTATTAACAGGCAATAAAATAATCAAACAGTTCTATTTTAAACTAAATTAAATTTAGCATAAGTCAGCAAATTTACATGGTTCCATGTATTGCAATGTATCACAAACAATTCATTTTTAACATCAGTTGTTTGCTTACAAAGTTAAATGATCAAACAGTTCTATTTCAATCAATTCAATTATGCATGAGTCATTTGTTTGCCCTTAGTTTAAATGTTAAACAGTTCTATTTGATCAATACATAAGACCTTTAAGATACTACCACTCTGAGCCAGAATAAATATGGAACCCCACCATCATATTGTTTAGTATCATATCCAAGACACTGGTTGGTGTGTTGGTAGGGTCTTAACCATCTGCAGGGTTGCAATTAGTATATCCTACAGCACAAGCCTACTGAGCTAGAATATATTCGGTTTCTGTTTTAACAGCTCTTCATGAGAACACGCGTGGTTTTCTTTAAGAGCGAAGAAAAAACGATTATAATTAGCATTTCGCAGTTACCTATGTCCGATCAGATGTTTGGATGTTTAAGAGATGACTTTCCGAAAAAAGAATATAATCAATTGAATGCAATTTTGACTGAAAATCGCTTTATTCTCTTAAGTTGATAAATCATGTTTTGTTCTCAAGAAAGTGACTCATTGGTGTTACCTTTTACGGAGTATAGCAGTTACAAACATAACACCCAATCTATGTACATGTTCTCCTCCACGGTATGGATGAAAGGTAGGGCAGAGTGGGCTGCTTAGCTTTTTTTTCTCATAGGCAGTCTAGAAAAATGTTTAACTCTTATTTCTAAGCTTAAAGGGTGTTGTTTGTGTACCATTCTTCAATTACCACTATCAAAATGTGTGGATGATGTTAACATAATAAAAAAAAAGACTTATGTGTGAGTGGTTGAACATTTTACATCTTTAACTAAGTTATTGGTCACGCATACACGGAGATCGATGATAGAGGCCATTATGACTGCGTAAAGAAACATACAAATCTTTGAAATATAAATATTTATTCTCTGAAGGTTATACGTTTCATTTTTAAGCCATTTATATATCTTTCCGCTGTTTGGACCAAGTCAATTTCATTCTGCTAGGTGCAAGGGAATAAAATCAGAGAGTAGGCGTTGCTTGTTTCTTTTTGCACCAGGGCATCTACCTACTGTAGATAGTGTATTCTATTTTTGTCCTTTATTTAATAATGACCAATCATTGTCACCCTGATATCCTAATATCTTAGGTGTATAGCATATGAAACCTGTTTCTGCTTTACCTCATATGAAGTTGTCTCTCGTTTAATTTTTTTCTATATTACTGGAGTTTTCGGTCATTTTCTCTGAGGTAATGTTTGGCGAGATATTTGTTGGTCGATCGTTTTTTACAATATATGAACACTTGTGCATTATTAAATGCCGAATCCTGTTATATATATATATATATATATATATATATATATATATATATATATATATATATATATATATTAGCAAATAGGTTTTGGTAACATTATTTTAAAATAATTTGTAAGAGATCATGCGTTAGCTCACAATTAAACTGTTTCAAGTATTCATATCGAACACTAATAATTCTCTTCAATATTAATCATTTGTTTGAGAGTTGGATGGTTTAAAGTAATGGTGTCACTAAAAATTCAATTCTATGTTAATCAATTGTTTTCACACAGTTTAATGGTTTCAAGTATTCCTATCAAACATTTATAGTTTTACTTGATACTAACCATTTGTTTGCTCTCCGTTCAATTTTTTCAAGCAATCCTATTTTTTACTAATAGTTTTCTTTGATACGAATCATTTCTTTATACCCCATTAAATGTTTTCAGGTTTTTAATTTGCACACATCAGCATGGTCTCAAATAACAAATAAAGATAATCCTCAGTAAAGGATGGAACAGTTCCCTTTAACCTATAAATGGGACCCAAACGTCTAAGGCCATCCGAGTCATAATCAATCTGAGTATATGGCAATTAAGGTGTTCTCGATATTCCCCAAATTTCAGGGACTGGAATTTCATAATCAGATTAATTTTAGTGTCATAACCAGGATACTTATTGTTTGGAGGCATTATCCCTCGGCAGAGATGCAGTCGGTGTATTTAACTGGTCCAGCTGGGATGGTGGTTGATAGCTCGACTATGCCGATATTTACAATACAGTTTGTTTCTTAAATAGTGCCATATAATTCTGGTTAGTTGAAAAGCCAATTAAGTATAGTAAACAATTTTATACGATTTGTCTGGTTTACCGGCTTATCTTTTAAATCAATTATTAAGTTTGAATATCATTATGGATACATTACTACTAAGAGATAAATCTATGCACGGCTTATTTTTACGGATGTACAGTTAAGTCATGTTTAAACCACTTTGATGCTCAATTTCTGAGTACAGTGTGTTTGTGTATTCACTTAGTTTGGTTTGATTCAGTTTTATGGCATATAAGTAAAAAGTTGGCGATCGTAATCGAGGGTGACCCAGAGGCTCGTTTTTCAATAGCTACTACACCAAGGTGTAGGGGGCGCTACTCCTGTCCCTGTTATGGCATATAAACCTTTAAAAGATTATAGATTCCAAATCCTCTTCATACGTATGATTTGTAAATGGACAGTTTGCAGAAAACATTTTAAAACAAGTCAGAAATCATTTGTTTGCATTCAGTTAAATGGATATATATATATATATATATATATATATATATATATATATATATATATATATATATATGTGTGTGTGTGTGTGTGTGTGTGTGTGTGTGTGAATTGTAAGTCAATCGTTTGTAAGTAGTCTTATTTTTAAATGAGTCAGAGTTAGTTTGTTTGCACTCACTTAGATGGTTTTAGATTTTGCTAACATGAATAGTTTTATAAGCATACGGTTAAATGAGTTCAATCATCGCAATGCAAATCTAACAATTCAATTAGATATCAGTCATTCATTTGCACACAGTTTAAATGTTTAACAGTTCTATTCGATCAAAACATAGGACACTGTCAGGTTCCACAACTACGGGTATGAGGGGACATCGAAGCAATGGCAATAAAGGAGCACTTCATATAACTAAAAGCTCCAGAATCGGAGCCTCACCATCAGATTCTTTAATGTCATATCCAGGACACTACTTACCCCTCTGCAGAAATGCAGCTGGTGTATTCTACAGCCCCAACCGGCTGGGTTGTGTTCTGTAATATTTATCAATATATATATATATATATATATTAGTAAAATTTGCGACCTTAGTCGAGGGCGACTCAAAGGGACCCTTTTCATTAGCTACTTCATCGAGCTGAAGGAGATGGTGGTAGATACTCCTGTCCATGTATTACTCTACTTTACCCTTAATTCGTACCTCATTGGATCGAGTGTTAAGCAAGGAGGTATTCAAGTACAATTTTTTGAGTTTTTGGTATGACGATTGAAACCTGGTCTCCCTGGCCATTGACGAACTGCGCTAGTAGGAAAAAATTCTCGTTTAACAACGTTTGACGAATTATTTAAAGAGGTAGGATATACTATGACTAGTATTCTAAGCTGACGCATGGACAATATTCAAACTTCCGTAAAGTAAATAACATCCCTAACATTCAACGTTAAAATACAACAGAAACAAAAAACTACAAAAGAATTAAGCATCCCCGAATTTAATTAAAAATTAGAAAATGGAAAGGCAAAGAGAAAATTCAAACTATCATTAAAATATATAAAGAACTGTGCCATGAATATATTATATTTTGGGACCAATCATGCTGATCCTCAATTTTTCTGTGGTGAAGTCTGGTAAATATCAACGATTAAATTGGTACCCATATATTTGCTTCTGAAGTATCCAATCGTCATTGAATATATGTGGAGATATGTCCAATCTCATTTTTTAAGGTAAAGGACGACACTTGTTATCTTTTTCAATGTGAAATACTACAATCTCATCAAAATGATGGTTGCAGTGGTGCGGACAACATTCGTAGTGTAGTGTCTATCAATCGGCATAGACAGTCATAACCCACCCTAGGTTATCAATTAGTTATAAAATTCATGAGGCATCTGTTTTTTTAATAAACTGGACTTACCGCCTTAAGATGCCTTAAAATGATAGCAAATACCGTTTAACTAGAATGCATCATTACCTACAAATTGTAGAATTATAGCCATCGTTGACAAGTCGTGGAGAAATGTAAGAATGATAATCAATCCTTTGATGAGATGTGGCGATACCTATCTACTGTGTGATATATATAAACCCTTTTGTACTTATGTCTTGGGTATGAAATCAAACTGCATCTGATGGTGGGACTGCAGTCTTGGACTTTGGGGAATAAGGAGTACCCCTTTATTTCCATTTGTTTCAGGTTCACTTTGACGAGGTGTTGGTAGTTCCTTTTTAGGGTCCCTATCTATGGCCACATAGAACCGTTCAACATCCTACTCGGGATTATCATTAATATCAAATAGAATTATTGGTGTTTAATAGCAATGCTTGAAACTATTTAAGTGTGTGCAAACAATAAATAGTAATAGTAATAAAACCATTAAAATTTGAGTAAATAGAACTACTACTGTTTGAGAGCAATACTTTAAACAATTAGGAATGGTTAGTTTTAGCAGTACTGAACCTTTTAATTGTGTATAAATAAAATCTTAATATTAAATAGAAATATATGTTTTAGAAAAGAATTCTTGAAACCATTTAACAGTGGGTAAACAAATGAGCACCGGTTCGTTTTAAAAATAATATTAGATATGATTCTATACGCTTATATATATCAAAACCAAACTTATTGGCCCATTCGGCTGAGGCTGTAGAACATACCCCCTGCATCTCTGAAGAGGAGTCAAAACTCCCCAAATAATATTTCTGGATATGTCAACAAACATTCTGAAGATGAGACTGCCATAATGCTGGAGTTGTGGAGAATGTAGCATACCCCAACACTGGCTTTGCTCCCAGGTCTACAACGGCCCAGACGTGGTTGAAGATAATAGATTCAAATAGAACTGTTTGACCATTAATTGAGCGCAAAAATTACTTATATTTATTTGAATGGCTTGAAATAGAACTGTTTGACAAGTTTTATATGTAAACAGATGAATGATGTTTAATTAATTGTTAGTTATATGGAGCAGTACTTAGAACCATGTAACTTTAGTGACTCATCCTAAATTGAATAGTTAGAAATATAACTATTTTATAATTTAACAGTGTAGCAACAGATTGTGTTTACATATATTTACTAGTCATATATTTATTATATATGTAAAAATAGGATTTGGCATTAAAAACCAAAAATGGTTGATATGCCATAATAATAACCCAAACCAAAACCAAACGTTATGCGCTGTGTTTAGTACTGTAGCTATTCCAAAAATGTGTGTTGATTGAATATTTTCTTCTTCGGAATTGTTGAATTAATGTACGTGACTAGATTTAGGAGGTGAATAATTTTAAGCAATCTCTAATCTGATATAAATTTTGACAAGCTGTGGCTATTATGTGGTTGAATAAGATAATTCTTATCTACTCTGTGATTGATATATTGGTATATTGCTTGATTGATTTTATGGCATTTCAACCCCTGATTGTTTATGTTATGCCGAAATCATTTTAACAATTGCTGTCTCCAACTATATATGCTTTGGTTTCATTATTTAAAAGTGGGTGTCCACGTGGTGTAATCGTTAAAGCGATGGGCTGCGGAATCGTAGTAAGCGAGTTCATACTCCAGTCGTGCTATTACGTTCACTTTCGGGCAAATACCCATGGGAAAGTATAAACCCTCTTATCCTCCCAGATATGGCTTAAATATCACTACTATTGTTCTTCTTGGAGAATGGCTTTGGCATTAAATAACCTACAAAGGTTGATATGCATTAAACAAAGGAACAAAACAAACCAAACCAAGCCAATTTATTTAAAAGCATATCAACATTCGTGGGTTATTCAATCTTACAGCCATATTATTTGAAGAACAATTGTATTACGATTAAACTAACTTTAAAAAGGTTCATAATTTTCCTAATAGTACTTGTCATAAATTGATATGAAAGTCACAACTGTAGGTCGAACTCACTAATAGGATCTCGGAAGCAAGCACTTTAACCACGATATCACTGGAAATTTCAGTTATAAACGAAAAAATGTATTTTAGAAATAATTTTAACAAGTAATCATTTCATTATCCCGAACGCATCTATTTGCACTGATTCACGCTAAAGCCCCCAGCCAGAGTGGGCATGAGAAGAAAAGACACCAAAGGGACACAACCCAAATCTTCATAACAAAAGCTCGCCAGTAGATGTCGAATTACGTTCTAAACAGTACACTCTTAATTTAGTGGTGTCTAACTTTCTGCAGACGATAGAGTCGTTATATTCCAAACCTCACTAACAAGGCGGCTATTATTCGGTGAAATATTAGAATTATTGTCCCTTTTCTGATGATGGATGGTGGTCATTATCCAGTTTCCATGTTAAAGCAACCGTTCTTATCTATTCCGTCTTGAATTAGGGTAGCTCTTAAGGATTCTTCGGTGAAGTGTGAAAACCACGTCGATTATGGTGTCAGCTTCGACTATTTCAAAGAAATCTCATAATATTCACTTGAAATAGGCTTAGGTACACCATCCTCACTTTTAAATATTGTAGACAAAGACTTGGTTTCTAATAGAAGAAAGATTTTTATATACTTCTCACATCAAAGAGGACTCCGGGGCCTAACCGACTGTAATGCAAGATAGAAAAATAGAATGTTTATCACAATGGTTAATTGACTAAAACTGAAAAGACAAATTGAAATACTAATTATATCTTATTTATTTTTCATTGTTCTCAGCCTAGTTTCGTCATTACCTTGAGTCAAAGAAAAGTTTCTGAGTTTAAAGTTTTTTTAAAGAAGGTTTTAAAATTGTTTTTAAAAATGATGATTGGTGAAAAGGGAAGCAGCAAAAGAGAAACAGGGGATGTGGCATACTAATTCTTTAAATTAAAATAGTTTTCTAACAACCTACTATCTTCAACTGAATTTATATGATTCCTGCTATCCTAGATACCTGACAATCTAACAGATCAAACCACTTTTGGTAAAAGTAGACAAAAGAGTAATGATAATGGTAATGATAATAAAAAAACAGTTAGACACCCCAAAACTCCATATCTGGAGATTCCCAAGCGGATTTAATTCCATTTCTAAATTCTCCCTCTTGAACATAGATATTTAGCACGGATGGGGTGTTGTTCAGTTTATCTCTATTTAGTTGGTCAGGCATATTTTACTTTGGTGTTTATGTATAACCGTAAATCTGTTCATCCTACTTCAAAGAGCAGTTACGAAAATCACTTGGCAAAAAGTTATTTGGGCTAAGGGTTTTAAACTCCTTTAACCATTTATATTCTTTTATTTCTATTATAACCGTGAAACTTTGCAGTGTGCTTCTTTCAATGATGGCAAAAATCGTGACAGACTGTGAACAAATTTTGTTCTTCAAGCAATAGTTTATAGTAACAAATACATTTGTTACATTTTTGCTTCTGCAAAAAAATTCGAGTCCAATTTAATTTTTTTAATCAAGAAACTGGTGAATGAATTGGTTAGCAGCGTATGATGATTTAATTAATTTTATTTTGCGATATCTTATTAAATTTATTACGGGCATTTCATTGATTTTTTTTGTTTAGTATGGTCTTGTTTCACACACACACACACACACACACACACACACACACACAC
>OY757905.1:105733891-105758891 GCA_963585895.1 Sepioteuthis lessoniana | reverse complement strand
ATTTTTATAAATTTTTTCAGGAAAATAGACATTGTTATATATATATATATATATATATATATATATATATATATATATATATATATATATATATATATATCTTATCAATAATTCTGTTAGTGTGAAAAAAGACACAGAGTGTACAATTTGCAAATTATACAAACTGATGTCTGGGGAAAAATCAGTAAAAAAAAAGAAGACGAAATACTTACTTGTGGCTTGAAAATAATCAACAGCACTTATGTCTAGTGAAAAGAAAAAAACACCGACAAAATTACCTGTGCTAAATCGTAATAAAGTGCTTAATACTGGAGATAGAGCTAATATTATGAAAATATGTCCTACATAGCCAATAGCAAGTCTACCTAAGTTTCACCTTAAGGGCTCTTCAAGATCCCATTGGCAAAGTGGGTTATGATGAAATATATTTTTTGATTAAAAAGACCCTTCGCGTATACAGAAATTAGCATATAAAACATGTTTGCTTTTTTTACGTTGAACAATTTCTATCAATCCTTTTATCCATTAATTAACCATTTTTCCTATGTCTGCCAATATTAAATATTTCAGACCTTTGGTTAAGTAATTCCTTTGGTTTATTATATATAGCTATTGTCAAGTTGTCCTCCATACATAGTTTACAATATCTATCCCCCATATACTAATTTCTGTATATGCGGAGGGTCTTTTTAATCAATAAAATATAGTTCATCCTGACTCACTTTGCCAATGCGACCCTGAAGAGCTGTTTAGGTGAAACCCACGTGTGAATTATTTTCATTATATATATATATATATATATATATATATATATATATATATATATATATATATATTTGATGTATGTATGCAAGTCTTTAAGGAGTAAATCTTTTGTTGGCATATATTTTTAAAGATTAAAGATAAAGTCTTAGCCTCATGCTTATATATATATTTATATATATATATGTCCCATTTATGCATTTTTCTGTCATGTTTTGAATCTCTTCTCGGTTAGATTTCTGTCTTTCTGCTATTATTATTTTACTTCTGAAGGTTTTTTACACCAATGTTCCCTGATGGTTTTCAGTGGAACTAGAGTGACAGCAATTTTCCTCAAGTCTCCAGGACTCGTCTCAGTAATCTGGCCCATCTTAACAATGCTGTATTCTCTATGTTCTACGCGTCCTCTTATTTCTAAGTCTTCTAGTTTCTGTAGCAGTCCTTTGGGGAACTTTCCAAGGAAACAACTGCAATTGATATTACCGTCATTTTCATGTTCACAGTTTCTATAACTCTCAAGCAAGGTCTAGATATTTATCGTTCTTTTCACCTTTTTTATGGCTACTCTGTGGTCTGCCCGGACGACAAAATTCAGTATTCGGTGGGTTCACTTTTTTGTTGCTTATCACTAGGTCTAGTAGTCAGACCGAGATTAGGTGATCCATTTTTATTTCAAAATTACAGGAAAATTTCTGCGTCACATTCTCCGGGACGGATTCCGACTTGAGCATACACCATTTGTTCGTCTGGTAAAACTTCTTGCACAATTTCCCGTGAATTACTTTCCCCATCCTGTGGAGAGTAGTCTGATTGTCTTTTTGCGCGAATTTGCTGCATTCGCTTATTATGTGATTGATCGTTTCGTCTCTATCACCACGTAACCTACATTTCCTATTTTGTTGCGTCTTGTCTATCCTTGCTTTGGCATAATTAATACTTATGGCATTGTTCTGTGCTGCTATCAAAAGAGATTCAGTCTCTCTCCTAACATTTATTTTTCTTAGCCATGTCCAAGTTTTTTTCATGTGAGATATAGCTTGTTTGTCACTTAAAATGTCCATACAGTGGTTTTTCTTACCATTTTTATGGTTGTTTTTGTTCTGTTGAGGTTAGTGTTCCTGAATGTTTCTGGTCGCTGTAATCAGTCTTCCACTGTTATTTTTCATGACGTGTTCTTGTTGGTGTATTGATTAATCGACACTAACTTTGATGCTGGCAAATCCTCTTCCTCTTTATTTTGACACTCACGATCTGTCTATATCATCTCTTGAATGTTAGGCCTTATGCAACATCATGAGTTTTTTGTACCCCGGTCCATTTTTCGAAGTTCTTCTCTGGTCCACTTTAAGAATGGTCCTGAGTATCTTACGAGGGTAACAGTCCAGAAGTGTATCCCTTTGATGAGATTTTTTGCAATGTAGTTTGGTTTCGAGTGGTTTTCTCGTTCTTCTTAATTTTTTTCTTAATTTTTCTCTTTTATCTCTGCTTGTTTAATTGTACCCGTTTAAACTATTCCCAAGTACTTGTTAGTTTCCTTTTCACAACCGACGTGACAAGAGAGTTTTACTGAATTCCAAGTGATTTCCAGTCTCCTCGAGTCTAGAGGATTCTTCTATGTTTTCTATCTGATTTTAACAGTTTTGTTGACTAAATGGTCTCTATTCTTTCTCTGATCTCAAACCACCCATTCTCTTATACATACAATCGAGGAGCGTTCCAAAGGCATGATAACGATTCATATGATTCTCACCTTAATGCTCACCGACTATCGGCTGTAAGTTATGATCCAAATATAAGTTTATCCTTTCGACTTTTTAAAATTTTAATCTGAGATCCTCTAGAATAGAAGAATTCAAGCGATAACGATTATTTTATCATTTTTCGGTCTTCTGGACAGGATTTCGTGGTCTGTTTGGATCTCAACGTTCTAGCAAATATTATGAATCACTTTTTCAGGGCATTTTTTTTATTTGTGCATATACCATTTGTTAGCATCGTTACATTTTACTCTCTTTCACGATTCCCACTGAATGGAGTTTCTTACCCAGCCATGCCTACATTTGTATTCCTTTCTTAGTAATTTGTTGCATTCGCTTAATTCATGTGTAAGGGTTTCTCATCTGCCATCAAATAACCTACATATGTTGTACCCATAGATGTTGCTACATGGTTGAACGCTTCAATGCACAAAAAACTTCACATGTCACTGCATGGTCGAAGACATCAATACATACCCGTAGACGTCACTATACGGTTGTATATGTTACTGTCTGCTACTTCTATAAGTCACTGTATGACGGTAGACGTCATTGCAGTTAGTAGACGCCAATGACCGACTGCTATACGCTTCACAGGCCAATTGGTACAGCAGTTGGCCAGTGACATCGCTGTCCGACGACTGAACACGTCACTATATACGGTAAACGTCAATGGATACTATAAACCTCATAAATGTAAATTATATGTATGTATGTATGTATGTGCTCAAATCCTCGGTGATTAACTAGTCAAGCGAAGCTCAACTGGTCTAAATTAATAGTTTTCCATCTCCTAGACCGGTTTGTATACCAAAAATAAAGAGCACGGTTTGCTCTAATATTTTCTCATAGCTGGAAAGAAAATAGCTGGATGCATATCTTTTGGTGGGAGAAATGATAGCACGGTTCATTCAGGACATGAAGTCAAATCGCAGATTTTATTTCTTGAGGTGATGTCCGTTAAACTACAACCGCTTTCAATCAGCTGTAAACTGGATGAACCAAGCCGGCAGGTATGTACGTATGTATGTAGAAAGTGAAAGAGTTCAAATCTATTTCTCTCACTCCTTTCTATTTCTCTCTCTCTCTCTCTCTCTATATATATATATATATATATATATAGAGAGAGAGAGAGAGATGTGGATGACAGTATGTATATGTTCCCCGACCCCCGTAGGGTTGAGCTCTCTAGCGAATGAAGTAATCGCGTTGCCATTAGCGTATATGCAAGGCTCTTCATATGAATTGAGCTCTCGGATGTATGTAAACAATAGTAATTGTGATTCATAACCGTTTAAAATTTACTTCGCTGCTGCTGGTTTCCAATTGGCTGAGGGGTTGTACCTTGGATTGGCGTTTGACTCAACCGGGTTTCGATCCCAGCTACGGCAATCTAGAATGTCTAGCCACACTGATGAGTTCTGATAGAAGGAAACAGATCTGTCTGTGGATGACTATATATATATATATCGTTTTCAGTAAATATATACGTAATAGATTTTCGAATAAAATTGCTCGCGTTTTAAGAATGAGATTTGTCTGCTTTATAAGTACATTTACGACGAACTAATTTTATTTTTCATTTATTCATCTCAGTTTTTTACGCTTATGAATTTTTCAAAGTCTACTCTGTTTATATCCAATTCATTATGATCAGTAATGCTAACTGTTACTTATTTTTGTATAGGAAGAAAAAATTATGTATATGATGGTGAACAATAAAAAATAAAAGATATGCAAGAATTCTTCGACAATCTATTTATAGGTGGCGCCTGCATGTGCTGCGATAGATGGCGTGGTGGCACTGCATTCGAGGGGAAACTTCGGGGTCAAGTGGTGAGCGTGCCGTACTAAAATATCATAGAAAGAGATTTGGACCTCAAGGTGTGGTTTTAGTTCACTTTCAGACAATTATCCTTGGGAAATATATTAAACCACTTACATCGTCAAGTTATGGTTTAAATAGTAAAACTATTGTTTGGTATTAAATAACATATGAAAGATTATGTGCTCTTAAATAAAGAAATCAAATCAAACCAATCCTGCAATGATGAGCCGGTCTTGAGTTAATTGGAACACTCACAAAAAGGGGCCTTGTGCTAGCGTGTAATCTATTAATATTAAGTATCAGAGAGTTAAATGGAACACTCGTTCAAAGGGGTCCAGCTTTACCGTGCAATCTAATGTTGCATACGTATATATACCGGATACATACCGACGCAATGATAACAGACGCAAGAATAAAGGACGCATGAAGGAAGACACAGGAAGACTTCTTTACAAATATATTTACCTCTCACTTTATTGTAAGGGTTCGAAAGGGTTGTTCAAAGTTTTGCATCTGAGAGGGTGCTGGAGACTGAACATAAACTTCATATTTTGACCCCACTGTTATGACCATCACGTTGTGTCTTTCTTGTTCTCCTGATGTTGGGGTCTACTCCATCGGGGCTTTCCTACCACATCTGGTCCTTCCCTACCACATCTGGTCTCTAGCTGTCTGTAATTCTACTGGCAACTCCTTTGGCCCCCAACTCAACTCAATTATATAATAATTCAACGCCCACACGATCGCCCACTGGATCTTTGAAATCAAATGTTTAATCGTCATCAAGCGGAAAAAACTGTCATGCAGATCAGAGGTTACTCTCTTCCGGTGTATCACTGTAGTGGCACAATGGGACCTTCAACTTGTCCCATACCATAAGCCATAATCCGCCCACGCGATCTCTTTCGATTACTGGCCATTGTAATGTGTCACTTCCTTCCGGTGTATCACCTTGGAATAGCATTTTTGGGCCGGGGCGAGGGTCAAAATATAACACTATTAAGTACCTGATAGTTAATTGGAACACTCGCACAAAGGGGCCTAACTCTAGCGTGTAATCCATTAATATTAAGTATCTGTGAGTTAAATGGAATACTCGCACAAAGGGACCCAGTGCTAGGGTTTAATCCATTAATATTAAAAATTAGTAGTTAATTGAAACACTCGTACAAAGGGGTCCATCTTTAGCGCGTAATCTATTAATATTAAGTATCTGTGAGTTAATTGGGACACTCGCACAAAGAGGCCAAAGACTAGCGTGTAAACTATTATAATTGAGTATCAGCGAGTTATTTGGAACACTCGTCCAAAGGGACCCAGTGCTAGCGTGTAATCTATTCTCAGTGGGTCCTGTGCACGCAACACAATGGTTTGTTGTTTGATTGTTTCAGTATTAAGCCATATCAAACTTTGTATGTTTTTAACGCCAAATCCATTTTTATGAAAATAGTTCTATTTCAAACAATTCAGTTTAACATAAATACACAGTTTAAATGCAAAAATCAGTATAGTGAAGGAAACACGGTTTAGTTCTATTTAACCCATAGATAGGACCCTTAACAGGTGCTACCACGCCGGCCCAGAGTGGACCTGGGAGCAATGGCAATAAAAGGGTACTCCAGTCTTAGTGGAACTTCACCATCAGATTGTTTAGTGTCATATACAGGACACTCATTGGTGGGGATCTTAGCCCTTTTCTGAGTTGCAGTCGGTGTATTCTACAACTCCAGCCGACTGGACAAGGAACACAATTCACTATATATATACATGTGTGTGTGTGTGTGTGTTTGTGTGAGTGTGTGTGTGTGTGTGTGTGCATTAGTGTAAGGTTGCCGTCATAGAGATGGAATCTGCGATTCGAGTTCACACCCTGCATGAGTCTGGTTGCTTATCCCACAGTTCTATCATCCCAGGGAAAGGTATGAATCCATATTCAAAGGCCGACCTCGAGGGTATGTATGCGTATCAATGAAGTGAATCTTAAGATTCTGAGTAATAAAGTCAAGAGTGGATCTTTTTTGTTCATGTGAATGTCCTTCTCCGCCAGTTTTATCATTTCGGAACAGAATTTCTGACGTACAAAGGCAAACTCGTCTATTGAGATGACAAAATGACAGTTTGTGTCCAACTAATAACATATTTGACAGATTCGCTTTTTGATTCGGTTTGCTTTCAAATATGAAAATAAGCATACGATAAAAAAAAGAAGGAAAAGGATAGAAAAAAGGTAAAAAAAAAAGGAAGGAAAATGGAAAAAAAAAGGAAAAGAAAATATAAAAAAGATAAAGAAGAACATAAAATGGAAACCGAGAGAGGGAATCATTGAAGAATTTGCCGCTCGTTCACTCGTATTTCTAAAGCGGGAGAAAAAAATCCGACGAAAAGAAATGAAAGTTTTCTTTTTAAAACTTATTTTTAGTTGTTGTCTCCATTAGCTTCCAGCACAGCCGACAGCAATTGTCCAGAAAGATACAGCAGTATTCTTTAAGGATAGCTAAGACACACACACACACACACACACACACACACACACACATATATATATATATATATATACACACACACATTGATAGATAAATAGATAGATAGAGGGAGATAGATAAAGATATATATATATATATATATATATATTTATATATATATAGAGAGAGAGAGAGATTTATGATTGTATTTATTAATGTGAGTGTTTCTGTCGCTGCTTATGAATAGGAACAGAATTTAATATCGTCAGGTTGCTGTTTTACCCGGAAAAATTATTACATGAGAGATGATATTTTTCTGTGACCTAGTCGAAAAATATTACAATATATATATATATATATATATATATATATATATATATATATATATATATATATGAGTGTGTGTGTGTGTGTGTGTGTGTGTGGAAAAACAAGCATCTAAAAACACACACATACACATACGCATCTATATATATATATATATATATATATATATGGGAGGAAATATGGGTCTAAATCCAACAGTAAGAAGAAAGTAGAAAAAGTTGAATAACCAAAATTAGATTAATTTATTTAGATGTAAAGCCAACGTTAACGTTTTGGTTTTAATAACCCTCATCAGTAAGTGTTTGGCACATGAAATGATGTTTAAAAATGTTGGATTTTTAAGAAATCAGAAAAGTACTCTTGTTTTTAAAGAAATATGCAGAGATCGGTAAGCTTTTATGTTTACAGATCGTTTTCAAGTCATCCATGTTCGATGCCGAGTAAGAGTGTATTTGTATTTGTTTTCCCAAATATATATATATATATATATATATATATATATATATATATATATATATATAGCAATACATTAACCAAAATTGTATCTTTTTCATATGCTTTACGCACACACACCCACAAGCATTCTAACACACGTGTGCGCGCGCGCAGACACACACACAAACACACATATATATGTATATATATTATAATATCCACTCGATGTCCGAAGACAGTAGGTGTGGATTATTCGTGTATATGAGGAATATCATATAAATCTTTGAGAGTGCTCAATGTGTGGCTATTGGTACATCACTTATTCCCTTGCAGGGATATAAAAAAAAATCACTTTCAGACCGTATATATTGTAATTAGATGAAAACTCAAACCTGGCTAAGTTGTCATAATAAATTTATTTCGGCAGAAAATATTACTATACTCTCCGTCTTGCCAGATGACTTTTTACATGTTATACTTGAAGTTGCAGGGCAGCAAATGTGGAATTACAGTTAATATGTGAAAATAAAAACTCAGGTGAGGACAGAGGAAGTCAGAACAGTTGGTGGAAGAAACATTAAGAAACAGGAGTAGGCTTCTCTGTAGGTCAACCCATCCTAATTTGAGCCCATGTTAGGAATCCCGTAGCGAGTGGGATTTTCTAAACAATCTGCAATCGTAAATCAAATGACTATCCCCATATATATTCTTCATTTACTCCTAATACATATATTAATTATCTCAACTGTTGTGGCGTTAGATATTCCACTTATTTTAATGAGAAGCGAGATAATTAAATAAATTAAAAATTGTATGGGAGATGGAGTTGTGTCGAGCAAAGCGGTATCAAGTACCATTTTTGAGTCTTTTGTATGACTCAACCTGGGATTGAAATTCAGTCTCCCGGGTTACTAGCAAACACTCTAACCATCATATGAATATATTTTTTTAGTAGGAAGGATACTTATTGTTAGCTAAGTACTGCATATACCTAACCATCATAATTCTGTTATGAAATACTAGTTGCATCTCTTAAAACCAAAAACTCATTCATGCTTCTCATCGAAATATCAAAAGTTCAAACTGAAAACATCTCCAAACCACACACATACACAAACACGCCAAATTTTGGACGCTTCGTTTAAAAACTTCCTTTTATATTATTAATATCTACCTTCGAATATAGCAGCTCCATTTAAAGATTTCTTTAACACTTTTCCTGGCAAATCTATATTTTACATTTATTAAATTATTTTATTCCGTAATTTCCCATCGAACATGTTTTCTTCCTATTCTTTAAATAAATTTATATTGCACGTCATTACTTTTGGTATTTCAGTATTTATTCTACTGTAGATGGCTCCAGTAAGGGCCAAAAGTAATACAGAAAAATACGTCTCCTTTTTGAATTATTTCCATCCACAATTTGAAAGACGTATACGAAAATATCAACGGTTAAAAGATTGAATTGGCAAACACGGAGTGTCTACACCATCTAATCACACACACACACACACAAACACACACACACACACACGAGTGTGTGCGTGTTTGTGTATTATGAATAAACATCTATCCCTCCGCATTGACAAGATTTGTATGTTCAAGTGCGGCAAAGGAGACCTCCACATTTGCTTTTGTTTTTTGTGAAGTAATTTAGTAGCAATTCCTTTCATAAGAAATTCAAGGTGGTATAAAAGGAGTCTTAAATTCACTGAAACAACAAATTGTCCTTCACACAGTTACGTTTGCATAATAGATAGTTCAATCCCTGGAGGAGGATGTTTTCGATTCATTTTCTGCTAATATCCGTGGAAAATGCATGATTCTTCCATTTTCTTTTCCAGACATGCATAAATATGAAACATTCCAGTATCTTAAGTCTTAGAGGTAAAACAAAAACAGTCTGGAAAACGAACCATTAATTAATTTAAGCAAATAATTCAATCAGAGTTTTTCCAGATTTTTATACAACTTTCACCATGTTTCTCATATTGGAGAACCAGACACTTAACCGTGTAGATTTTGGAATTAAAAAAAAAAGAATTTCATGTGATAACTAAGCATATTCTACGGTAATATTCATTTACATTGAAATGCTAAAAGCTTACTTTTCTCTATCGAAATACACTAGTTGATAGTGACTCACCTGTCAGAAATATAATTTCCCATGTGAATCAAGAAAAATAATAACACTGTTATCTAAATTTAGTGTTGTACTTTATGGGAATACAACTTTCTAGCTTTCACTAATATCTATCTCATAAATAACTCTTGAATTTGGGTGATAGAAGAAGCGATTAAGAAGAAACTTTTAATCGCCAGCTAAGATTTATCAAATAATGTGAAAAATGTACATAAATATAAAGATGTGTGTGGTTGTTGGCTGTTTTTTCGGCATATTTACCAATATTAGTTTATTTCATACCGAAATAATTTTCTTTTTTTAAGTTATTATATGGTTTCGAGGAAACGGTTTCGAGCTGATAAAGAAAAGAAGCAGAAGGTACCCCGCAAAAAAAAAAAAATTACCGACGCCGACTACGCCGATGACATAACGATACTGGCAAATACACCCAACCAACCCGAAACACTACTGCATAGTTTAGAACGAGCCGCTGCAGGCATTGGCTTCCATGTTAATGCACACAAAACGGAATATACGTGCTATAATCAAACAAGCAACATCTCCACACCAGACGGAACCCCTCTTAAACTAGTAGACAAATTCACCTACCTAGGAAGCAGCGTCTCATCAACCGAAATGGACATCGACACGCGTCTAACGAAAGCATGGACAGCTACCGATAGGCCATCAATTATATGGAAATCAGACCCGACCGATAAAATGAAACGCAATTTCTTCCAAGCAGCGGTCGTATCGATACTGTTGTAAAGATGCACTACTTGGACGCTAACTAAACGGCTAGAAAAGAAGCTAGATGGCAATTGCACAAGAATGTTGCGAGCAATATTGAACAAGTCCTGGCTGCAACACCCCACAAGGCACCAACTATACGGCCACCTGCCTCCCATCACGAAAACTATCCAAGTTAGACGAACCAGACATGCAGAACACTGCTGCAGAAGCAGGGACGAGCTCATAAGTGATGTACTCCTATGGACACTCACATATTGCCGGGCAAAAGCAGGACGACCAGCTCGAACATACATACAACAGCTATGCGAGGAAACGGGATGTTACCCTGAAGACCTGCCGGAGGGAGAAGTGGTAAGAGAGGGCCAGGGATATCTGTGCTGGCGGCACGACATGATGATGATGATGATGATGATGATTCCTATTTAATAATGATACTCTTTTACTTACAATTATATAAGAAGTTGAACACACGCTTATTTATATTCAGATATTTTTACAAAATATAAATAATTTCTAAACATCTGTTTGATCCATAATTGAGACCTGAACTTTTTCTACCTCCCCGTGCAAGAGTTTACTTGAAAATGACGCCAAAGAAGTCATTATTACATCCCCTCACAAACAAAAAAAAAAGATTTAATACTGGAGCCATATCACTAAATGCAGATTTGTATATTACACAAGACACCTATTTTGTGGAGGCTTGTTCTTTTTAAAGACCTATTCTATATATATATATATATATATATATATATATATAAAGGTAGCAGGAAAACATAATCCATATTGGTGAATATATTATGATGTAAAGTCGACGATAATGTTTCGGTTTCAGCAACCATGATCAGGATTTGGATCACAAAATAGTTCACATAGCGATGGATGTTAGCTGAGATGACAGGAGCAAATGAGAAATATACAACGAAAAGATGCATAAACGTGCACATGGCGTTCATAATTAAAAAGTCATAAGAACGTGTCTGGCACGTAGAAAAATATTTGAAAATGTTGTATTTCCCAAAGAAACGAAGCAAAACCTCCCGTTTATTGAGAAATATTCAACGACAAGTAAGTTTTCATATATATAGATCGTTTGGAATCATCCATGTTAAATGTCGTGTGAGATTATATTTGGTATATGCTAACGTCGACTTTACATCATAATATATTCACCTATTTGGATTATGTTTTTTCTTCTACCTTCAAACTGTAAGATTTTAATCCATGTTTACTTTCATATATATATATATAATTGTGCGTGTATATACATATGTAAATTCAAAATATACAATCGCCAAATAAGTATATAAGTGAAGAAGTCGTCGAAGATGACCCGAATGATTCCTTTTCATTTGTTTCTTCCCAGTGGTGTAGGGGATGGAGGCTAATCCTTTCACTTGAATGCTCCACTTTACCCTTGATACGTGCCTTGTGATGCTGAGTGTTAAGCAAAGCTGTATCAAGTACCCCTTTTTGAGTTTTTCTATGAATCGACCAGGGCCACTGGCGAATACTCTACATACTAGAACAATGGTTTAGTTATTTAAATCACCGAAATTTACTTAACTTTGTGTTGTCTTGGACAATATGTCATAGGATTGAGCTAATTCTACTAATATAGAGAAATTCTGTGTATTTCAAGTAAACTTTCAAAACCTTAATATTTAATAGTATTCCTAGCTTCATTCGACAAATGAACCCATAATCTCAGCGCCTAAGCCAGTCTCTCTACGTGCATTTACATGTTTCTACGAGCAGATATTTTCCAAATCTATGAGTAGAGATCCTAACACAAATTAACTCAATTTTAAGCGCAATTCTATAAGACTAAATTTTCACTTTAAAGCTATAAAAATAGACATGGCAAAACCCCTTTTTGCCATGTTTCCGGCGTTGACCAAATTCTGATAATTATTTAAAATTTGCTTTTCATTTTTCCATAGGTCCATTGACTCAGCCCATTTCAGAGCAAATTAACGGTCTCAAAAGATAGTTATGGGCCAATTTTCTTTTTATGGCTCTAGAATGCCTGAGATAAAACTGAAATTTCTGATTCGCTTTTAGAGGAGTCAGGCCGTCTACTAAATTTACCTTTGAGCAGTTCTTGAGAGAAAAGCATTTTCATTCTTTTTCTTTTTCTTCTCTTATTCACCGCTCTCTTATTTTTTTTTTTTTTTTTCTTATCGCATTGATTTTTTTACTCTTTTTCATCAACATATTTTCCGATTTCCTTTCTTTTCTCTTCTTCGCACATAGATTTTTCCTTAGTTTATCATCATATATTCCGACTTTCTAATGTTTTTACACGATACTTTCTTCTTCTTCTTCTTCTTCTTCTTCTTCTTCTTCTTCTTCTTCTTCTTCTTCTTCTTCTTCTTCTTCTTCTTCTTCTTCTTCTTCTTCAAAGTTTCTTTTTCATCTAACTATTTGAGTCTATCTCTTATTCAACCTTTTGTACTTGCTTTAACCCCAGTCGTTTTGTTTTGTAAGGAACAACAAAAAATATTGCTGATCACAGGATCTATTTTCTGTATCAACACCAGGAACGTTTAAGCTGTCATTTTCATTAAAAAAAATTCAGAAGTTGCACATATATTTTTCAAACTATTTCCTGAATCATTCAAATTTTAATGAACTCTGTTCAACATTTGAGGTCTGACATTTTCTAGAGCATGCGGGTTCAAAGTGGAAATAAGTATTGATATCACAAAAAAGTAACGCCAAACGATAATAGTTTTTTAAGATTTTAGAATTATTGTGTTCTCATCCTGGCAATCATAATTTTTTCAGAATAGTAGACTCGCAGATTCGAGAAATTTTTTGGAAATGAAGCCATAGAGATAGGTTCTCTCGGGGAGAAACTAACGGATTCGTTCTTTTGTTTATGGATGGACTGCTTTTCCAAGTATTCTCGTCATATTTTATAGTATTATGGCCTTCATTGTCTCAATTCTTTTCTAAGCTAATCGAATCTCTTTTCTAGGTTCTTGAGTATTGTTACAAAGGATCCAATTACGATTGGTATTATTGTCACTTTCACTTTCCACAGTTATGTTAACTCTCAATGAATATCAAATAATTATCACTTTACACTCTATGGTCCGCTGGTAAAGACAGTCAGTTTATTTTTCTTTTAATTAACACTAAGTCTGATCTTCTGGCCCAGATTATATGATCCTTTTTATTATTAAATAGTTTTCCGGTCTGGAAGTTACTTGACATTTTCACTTTAATATGAGTGACAGCCTCTCTCTTAAACTCTTCAGGACCTATCTGAGTATTCAGCTGATTTCAGAGTTGCTGAGGTCAGGATTGTCTAAATTCTTCCACTAACGACTGTTTTCTCAGTTTTTGTCTTTCTAGTCTCTGTGTGTGTGTGTGTGAATTTGAGTATATATATATATATATATATATATTAATTCACGTAGTTATAATGGTGTGCTTGTGCGAGTCTCTGTCTGTATCTGTAAGTGTGTGTAAAGTTATATTTATGCGGTCGTTACGAAAAGTTAATTGATGGAGAAAAGGACACATTCTTGAATGCACCTTAAATCGAAATTAGGTAATGTAAGGATCGATCTAAGATAGATTTTCTTTTATATTCGATTCAGTATGCCAAAAGGATCATTTATACATTCATGATAATGCAACACCGGCTCATTGGCCCAGTGGATAGAGTGTTCGTCAATGGTCCGGAAGACCTTGGTTCAATCCCAGTTCGCGTCCTACCAATGACTTTTAAAATGGTACTTGATACCCCCTTGCTTAACACTCTGCAATATAAGGTATGTATCAAGGGTAAAGTGGAACAATCCAGGGAAGGGAGTAGCACCTTTCCCATACACCTCGGTGTAGTAGCTGTTGAAAAGGGAGCCGTCGAGTCACCCTCGACTACGGTCACCAACATTACTTATTATGCGAGAAATATACACTCTCTAAGCAAAAAAGAACGGACTTAAATCTGAATAGCCATTCTTTAAAAAAGTAGCTGTAATCAATTACACCAAATGGTATTGTGATACTTTAAATCGCCACTTGTTATTTTGATTTGTTTTCTTGAGTGATATGAAATCATGGTGAAGTTTACATGTTCAAAAAATAATTTGCTATCTTCAATAAAAGCCAACTAAAATAGGATTTGAACGCTTAAACGGCCTCAGTGTTGCCGAAACTACAACAATATTATTGTTTTGCTCTTTACAAATCTTCACACCTCATGTAGCAAGTAAACTTCAGTGAAATCGGAGAGACAGCACGTCTCTTCAGCTTCAGTGTTTTGTCGTTTTTGTAGCTGATCGGGAGTCCCCGTGAGGTAATGGCTAAAAAGTTGAACTGCGGTCTCATGAGTGATTTCAAACCTCACTCTCGCTATTGCATTTACTTTTGGACTAATACCCTTGCAAAAGGCATTAACCCTATCATCCTTTCAATTATGGGTTAAATAGTATGACTACTGTTCACCAGCAAGAATAGCTTTGGTGTTAAACAACACACTAAAGCTTAAATAACGTTAAACAAAAAAAACAAATCTAATTGTTTTCAGCTTTTCAGTTGTCTGGACGATCTCAAATTCTACATTGACAGTTTTTTAAGATTATACAAAGAGCTCCATTTTATTTGGCGCACTAGCAAGGACCAAGCGAGTAATCACTTAATCCTATTTTTATTTTTTCTCTCTGAACTAGTGGAAGAACAAAGTTCACGAATTTACTAAGTAATATACTTCTCATGAACAAAAACCCTACTTGTTAAGCTGTTCTGATTGAGAATTCTACTCTATGTATATACCATTTATATATAGCCTTGTGAGCTGGAGCTGAAGAATACACTGACAGCTTCTCTGCAGAGGGGCCAGTCTTCCTCAACGAGTGTTCTGGATATGATAATAAACAATCTGATGGTGAGGCTATTAGTAATGCTGGAGCATTGGAGAATTTGGAATATCCCTTCACTGCAATCGCTCCTAAGTCCACTCTGACCCGGAGTGGAAGCACATGATAAAGTCGTATCAATGAGGCAAAGAGAACTAAACAGTGTAATTACTTTAAAATGAATTTTTCTCTTTTTATATTTATCTGTAAACAAAAACAACAAGGAACAAACAAATAAACAAACAAAATATTTAAAAAAAAACATTAAAAAATAAAATAAAAAAACAAATCGAAAAGCTCCCTCAAGGTGACTTTTGCAGTTTTCCTGAGAATTAAAAATTTATTTCGGTTGGAGAATTTGGTAAAGTTCAGAATAAACGATAATCAAAAGTTGCAATTACTGACGAAAGAACAGATGGTGGAAGCTTCTCAGCTGAGCTGTTTCAGTTGTCTGCTTAGGAAGCATTTAGTTTAACCCTGAAATGATTTTCTGTTTTTTTATATATATATATTATTTTTTTAATTTTCAGAAGATTTTCATCAGTTGTAAACAAAATCCTGTGCACCTATGCTAAACTGAATTGTTTGAAATAGAACTGTTTGATCTTTTAACTCTTTGTAAACTGATGTTTGGTTGAACTGTTTGTGATACATAGCAATACTTGAAACCATTTAACTTCGTTGACATTCTAAACTGAATTGTTTGAAATAGACCTATTTTTTTACATTTAACTGTGTCTTAAAAAATAAATGTATTTAAACCAATGACTAAATGTGTAAATAAAATATTTTCTTATTCTTAACTGAATAGTTTAAAATTAAGTGAAAACATTTAACTATTAGCAAAAGAAAAAAAAACAGCGCGGGCATGTCTACAAATGTTATCTTCAAAATGTATTTACAAATCATATATTTAATATATGTAAGAAAAAGATTTGGCATTAAATGACCGACAATGGTTGATATGCCGTAAAAGCAAAGCAAAGCAAAGCAAACTATCGGTATTAGCAGAGTTTAGTAACTTGAATTATTCCCAGTATATCATATTCTCCATCCAATCATGCCTTTTCTTGCACACCTGCTATACTACTTTGCTGCATTCAATTATTATTTGACAGTCTCTCGATCTAGTCTATTTTTGCTTCTCTCCAGTACGTTATATCTTAGATTTTTTATCAATAGTTCTTATCACGTTATATTGGGCTGCTATTAATTACGATTAAATTTCTATTTCTAGGCTTCCTCTTCGTAACTAAATCTTGATTATCTCCTGTGTTATTTCCATGTATTTTTTAAAGTATCTATATAATCATTTTTCGTCGCAATTTTTTTTCTCGATTTTATACTTGTTGTGTTGGGGTTAATTTATCATTTTTTCTTAAATATTTTTTTTTCTTTGGCAGGAGTTACCATGCTGTAATAACTAACGTGTTGAACTGCGATATTAAAGTTAACGGGTTCGAAATCCAGTCATGCTATTACGTTCACTTTCAAACTAATACTCCTGGGTAAGTATGCATCTCATTATTCCATTAACGATGGTTCCCCAATCGGCTGGGGCTGGAGAATACACCGAATACTTCTCTGCAGAGGGATAAGACCCCCACCCAACGAGTGTCCTTAATATGACAATAAATAATCCGATGGTTAGGGTCCAGTAATGCTGTTGCTTTGGGAAATGCAGAGTACCCCTACATCACTATCGCTTCCCGGTCTACTCAGGCCTGGTGTGGTAGCGCCTGATAGCGCCCTATCTATGGGTTAAATAGAACTGAACTGTGTACATATCCTAAACCGATTAAACTGTGTACTTAAATCTAAACTGCTTGCTTATCCAAACCTGAATTGTTTGAAATAGAACTGTTTTTACATTGAAACTGTACTTACGCTAAGCTGATTTGCTTGAAATAGAACTCTTTTAATGTTTAACTGTGCAATGACAAAAACTATACTTATACTAGACTGAATTGTTTGAGTGTTCGCCAATGGCCCGGAGGCTGGGGTTCAATCTCAGGCCGAGTCATACCAAAGACTCAAACAATTTTACTTCTTTTCGAATGAACTGATTTATGTATAATACATCATTTTTTATTGTAGTTTCTTTCGGGGATCTTTTCTATCTTTAGAAAAATGTCTGCATCTTTCCAGATGGTAATATGTAGCTATTTTTTTTTTTTTTGTTTCTGTGTGTGATACTTGGCTTTTCAACATCATTGGCTAACGATTTATTTGAACGAAGTGGCTTAAGCATGCTGTTTTTACTGGTGATTTTCAGAACCAATATTTCTTCTTCTTCTTCTTCTTCTTCTTCTTCTTCTTCTTCTTCTTCTTCTTCTTCTTCTTCTTATTATTATTATTATTATTATTATTATTATTATTATTATTATTATCATTATTATTATTATTATTCCTCTAGAGTTTTTCACATTAGTATTAGCTAATGGTTTTCCCATAGTCTGTCAACGTCGTCTCTGGGGTGTAGTGCCTCATGCATGGTCATTAGTTTTCTTGTCCTTTGGTCCATTTGTTTACGTTCCTCTCGGGTCCACTTGAGAAAGGGTCCCGAGTATCTGACTAGTGGCACAGCCCAAGTATTTATTCATTTGATGAGGTTTCTGCCGGAGAGTTTTGTCTCGAGTAGTTTTCGCGTTCTCCGGAGATATTCTTTTCGGATCATGTCTTTCATTTGCTCTTGGTTGATGGTGTCAGCCTCCAAGATGCCCAAGTATTTGTAGGTTTCATTTTCTTCCAGCGTCCTAATTCTGTCGTGATTTGGTAGTTCCATTCCGTCCGTCATATGTCATTTTCCACTTTTCATGACGAGCATGGCAAATTTTTCTATGCCACATTCCATACCTATGTCCTGACTGTATATTCTAACTGTGTGTATGAGAGTTTCCAGTTCTCTCTCATTTTTTGCAAATAATTTAATGTCAACTATGTACATTAGGTGGTTCTCTTGCGATCAGCTGAGTTTGTATCCGGCAGTGCATTTTCTGAGTATGTGTTTCAGTGGCATCATGGCTATTATGAATAGTAAGAGCGATAGTGCATCTCCTTGGAAGATGCCTCTTTGGATCTTTGTTTCAGCTATCCTTCTTCCTCCTGCTTCTTCCTTCTGCTATCAGTTCCACTCTCCAGGTCTTCATGGTCTGTTCGATGAAGTTTATGACTTCATGTGATATTTTGTACATTTTGAGACAGTGTAATATCCTGCTATGTGGGAACATATTATATGCCTTCTTGTAGTCAATCCAAGCCATAGCTAGATTTTTCCGTCTTGTCTTGCTCTCATTTAGAATGTGTTGATCTATGAAGGGTAATTCTGTTGTGCCTCTGGATCCTTTGCGGCATCCTTTCCGTTCGTCCGGGAACAATCCGCGTCTTGTTAGCGAATAGTAGATTTTTTTCCTTATTTGTGCTGTTAGTATTTTCCACATCATTGGTAGGCAGGTTATGGGTCTATAATTTTTTGGGGCAGTTCCTTTACTAGGGTCCTTTTGGATTAATGTAGTCTTTCTTTTGGTCATCCATTCTGGTACGTGCGTGTCTTGTAAGCATCTGTTCATCTCTAGTGCTAGTCTGTCGTGAATGGAGTCGAATATCTTGAACCAGAAGCCATTTATTCCATTATGGCCTGACGCTTTCCAGTTTGATATTCTATTTAGTGTTGTTTTGAGTAAGTCGACGTGTATTTCGATTTTGGGACCGTCTTCAAGACCGTCTAGCTCTCTTGTAATGTTGATTATCCGTTCAGCATTTTCGTTATGTTTCTTTGGTTCGAATATTTTTGCCCAAAATCGCTCGGTTTCTTTTGCATCCGGTTGTTGGTATGTTTTCGTGTCACTCCCTCCCAATTGTTGTTAGGATTTTCTTTTCGTTTTTTTTTTTTTTTTGGAATGTCCTATTTTGTCTGTACTGTTTTACCCTTTGTCAATATCTTTCTAATCTTCCTTCTTTGGCCAGTATTTTCTGGTTTATTTCCTCAAGTTTTACTGTTATTTTTCCCCATGTGGCCTGTTCCTTCTCCCCACCCCCGTTTATTTCAGCGCCTCTCTTCATCATTCGGTTTTGTTTTCGTAGTTTTTTTTATTTGCAATTCCAGTCTAATTTCACATCCCGGTTTTTGCTCTTTCTTCGTGCTTTTTGAGGGGATCCCAATATTCTCACAAACTAATTTCGCTCTTGCATATATTAATTCATTTAACTCAGTTATATTATTCGTTGGTATGTAAAGTAGTATGTGATTTATTTTATTCGTTTCTATTTTAAGTGTTTTCCATTCTATGTTTCTTAATGAAGGTAGAATAGTCTTTTCACTATTCATGATTCTCTTTACATTTTCTAGATTTACCTGTTGTTCTTGGGATAGTGTTTCTTCCTGGTTATTTGATAGTGTATGGTTTAGGAGTGTGGGGTTTTCATTTGCCGAGGTTTGCGGTTCTTTTTCGTTGGATTGTTTTTGTTCGACACCACTTGGTGTGTCTGGCACTGCGTTATAGTTTTGTGTCAGTGTTTTTTTTTTATGGATTTCTAGTAATTCTAGGTCAGAAAACCAACACTTCTTCGTTATTGTCCTAACCTGATCCGCTAATCTTTGGCTAGTTGTCTGAAGTGTCGAACATTCTTGCCACATCTCAAACATCCTTTCCCTGTTGCCTCTTGATGAGGTGTTGCTCCTGAAATAGCATTCTAGCATAAGTTTATTCTCTTCCCGAGTCCATGTTCTACGTTTAGGTCTCTGTTCGTTGTGGTTTGTTACGTCGTCGTTTATGTATCTGAAAAAAGAACCAGGAGAGCACCTGCCGATCATGACACCCAGGCCTGTTGCCTGGGTCCCACGTTGTGTAATATTGTGATTTGACATTTTTATCATGGGTGGTATAATGAGGCTATACCTGGCCCAGGGGTTGTTTATGATCTGCGCACCTGACACAGATGTGACCACGAACAATCAGAGACTGTTCATAAGCATCGGGTTACAATGAAAAAAAAAATAAATAAAAATAAATAAATAAAAATAAATAAATAAATAAAATTAAAATAAAAAAAATTAAAATAAAGAAATAGAATATTGCGGGTTTTTCTCCCCAGTTTTAACTGGGCAATATCTTCTGATATCTCATTAACGCCAAATCTCCTCAGATTTCAGGCACGCTTTTTCTGTATTCGATCCAGTCTTCATATTGTTCTGTATCTGTACGGTCTCAATTCTTCCTCTGATTACCAGTTTTTTATTATTTTGGGGTGCGAATCAAGGGTAGCAATAAAATGAGGTATTACGTTTTAAAGATTTTTCAGCTTTCTAAATATTCAAGTATTTGCATACCTTTTTGTTTCCCCTTTCATTCTCACTGTGATCTGCTTGAACAGCAAATCCCAGTATATGACAGGTTATTTTCGGCTTACTAAGGAGCATCAGCTCTGATCTTCTGGTAAGGATAAGGTGATCTGTTTACACATCAAAATCCCAGATAACTGTAGGTGTTACATTTTCATGGACTGATATTGATTTGTGCATCTACCAATTGTTAGAAAGGTCAATTTTAATTTCTTGAAAAATTCTAAGTATATCTCTTTTACTACGTCCTTACTGTTAGATATGAAAACAATGTCTCCACATTTATAATAAATAAGACCATGAATAGAACAATAAAAACACGGGTCAGTTGCACATTAATATAACTAACACGCGGAGATAAAAGTCTGCAGAATATCTATCCTATTCCAACAAGTAACATGTATATAAAAAAATCAATATATCAAACATGATGTCCCAAAGGGTATTTTTGATGCAAGTTAGAAATTATTTCCTCTCAGAAATGACCAAAATAACAAATACGACTTTTCCGTGGTTTGGACGGGTTGGTCATTTGATTATATTGAAAATCCAAATGTCAAAACAACAGGTTTCATGAGGAAAAGAATGACTTATTTATCTTCTGGACAATTTAAGACTACAAGTACATTGCCTTGATTTACGGAAACGAAGACTTTCATCAGGTATTAATAGGAAAGAAAACATCGTTGAAAATGTTGGTTATGAACATATTAGACATGTTTTCGATGTAGACAACAAAAATCATCAATCTTAAGGGAGAGGAAAAATATTATATGATTTAATTCACCATTCAATAAAGCAGTAAAAAACAAACAGGAGTTGTAAAAATACCCTTAAAACTAATCAATAAACCATGTTCGTACATGAGTTTTTTTTTAAACGAAGAAAGAAAAAACAGTGTGAAATATATAATAGCAATATAGTTCAGATTAGCTTCTGCATTATGGTCAATATAAAATTTATTTTACAAAAAGTTTTGCTCAAGTATTAACAGTGTAGATAGAGGAGAATTCTTTGCAAAGTTGTAAGAAAACTGTGTCGGAAAGAAAGAATGATTTTTGAGTATATTTTTTGACTATACTTTTTGAGTATAAACGTGGTAGACGAGGATAATTAAATAAGTTTCCAGACTTTTTTCGTATGGGCACTTTTATTGAAAGTACACACATGGAAATCTAGTCCCCTTCGAAGTAATCTCCACCGGCTGCAATGCACTTGTTGTACCGTTCCAACAGTTTCTGCAAGGCCCCATAGAAGTCCTCTTGCGTGGGCGTGTCAATGACCTTCGTCACAGACTCTTTCATCTCCTCAATTGTCCCATAACGACAGCCTCTAAGCTTAGGGAAAAAGCAAAAGTCACAGGGAGAAAGGTCTGGACTATAGGGAGGGTTACGAACTGTCTTGATGCCAGGCTTGGTCAAATAGTGACAAGGATGGAGTTATGAACTGGTGTATTGTCCTTGTGGAAATGCCACTGACTCGACTTAAAGAGTGCTGGCCTCTTCCGAGGGAACCTCTTCCGAAGAAATCTCTTCCTGAACTCTCTTAAAACCTCAACATAGTAACCCTAACCCTAACCCTAACAATTTGGCCAATCAACTCAAGTCTTTTGACTTCCTACTCTCCCCACACCTCTAATCATCCCTCACAGACTCCCTGGCTTCCTTGAATCTCTTATGCCACTCGAAAACTTATGCTCGATTCTTGCAAGATGGTCGAAAATCAGTCTGAAGCATTCCATACGTTTCTGTGGCATTTTTTTCCAATTTTAAAACTCAATTTTATTGCATATCGTTCTTCCTCACGTCCAGATTGCATTTTTGAAATTTACCAGCTGTGACAATCAGTTCATTCCTGAAATCATAAGATGTATAGCAATAACATACTGAATTGTCAAGAGTCTACAACAATTTTAAATGCCTGTACAAAAAAGTAAGGAAACTTATTGAATGTCCCACGTATCAGTGCGTGAAGCACTGAGTCATGAGTTATTTTTCTGTTATATTCGAATGGTATCTTTTACTTAAAAAATTATTGTGATATTTTTCTGCACTTTCGAAGATAGCGTTGTCTAAGAGAGAAAAAACGCTTTTACAGTTAAAATTTTATCATGATTGTGTGTGTAAATATGAAAAACATGTGTATGTATGCATAGGTATATGTTCATATGCACATGGGTAGAGAGAGAGAGAGAGAGTGAGAGAAAGAGAGAGAGAGAGTGTGTGTGTGTGTGTGAGAGAGAGGGAGAGAGACAGTAAAAACGAAGAAAGACATAATTCAACACCCCCCCCAGAAAATAAGTGTATACTGGTATGCATATATCTGAGTTGTTGTGCATGTATGCGTGTGTACACACACATATACATAGAATCAGTATATATATATATATATATATATATATATATATATATATATATATATATATATATATATAACATTTGGATAGAGCAAAGGTCCTCACGAAAAAAAAGACATTCACAGACACGAATCTGGAATTGAGCAACGTTAAACAAAACCGATCTAGTGTATATGTACACGATTAAAATCACATATATAATTGTGTAAACACACACAAAGTATGCATACTTATATATAAAAATAACGTTTTTTTATATATGCAAAGAATATCACCAGAGACCAAAGGTCTTCAACGAGAAAAAATTTCCAAGGGGGCATTCACAGACACAAATCCTTGAATTAAAAAAGATCACATACTCTCAAAACAATGTTCACAATAAACAACAACCAACGTAACTTAATTTAACCATTCAACTTCTTCTGACGAAGACGTAATGTCTGAAACATGTTTAGAGCACAAGTATATAGAATGATAAAAGATTAAATAAAGACTAAATGTGAATCATTTGCAGAGCAAATCATTTTGAAATATTTGCTTTTCTCTCGTTGGGCCTACAACAATCCACACACGCACAGACAGACTTTTAGTTTTAATGCGTGTTACAAATATGTCTAAGCTGCTATTAGAATTTTAACAATCAAGAGCTTTATTTGGTACATTAATGATGTTCCTGCCGAAATACTCTTTGCAGAAAGTGAATCGATTAGTTCCCTTACTTTTTCTTCCAGTAACCCTATTTACCAACCCCTCCGCTCGGGCAGGATATGACACAAGGTCAGTTTTTAAGCGGAGTTTAACAGGTTTGAATTCAGAGTTTTCCTTCTCATAGACTAGTGTTATATTTTGACCTTCGACCCGGCCCAAAAATGCTATTCCAAGGTGATACACCGGAAGGAAGTGACACATTCCAATGGCCAGTAATCGAAAGAGATCGCGTGGGCGGATTAAGGCTTATGATATGGGACAAGGTGAAGGTCCCATTGTGCCACTACAGTGATGCACTGGAAGAGAGTAACCTCTGAACTGCATGACAGTTATTTTCGCTTGATGACGATTAAACATTCGATTTCAAAGATCCAGTGGGTGATCGTGTGGGCGTTGAATTATTATATAATTGAGTTGAGTTGGGTGCCAAAGCAGTTGCCAGCTGAATTCCAGACAGTAGAGACCAGATGTGGTAGGGAAGGCCACACCCGACCGAGGGGGCCCTCGGAAAACCCCGATGGAGTGGACCCCAACATCAGGAGAAAAAGAAAGACTCAACGTGACGGTCATAACAGGAGGTCAAAATATGAAGTTTATGTTCGGTCTCTAGCACCCTCTCACATGCAAACCTTGAACAACCCTTTCGAACCCTTGCAATAAAGTGAGAGGTGAATATTTTTCTAAAGAAGTCTTCTTGCGTCTTCCTTCCTGCGTCTTTATCATGCGTCGTTTATTACTGCGTCTGTTATCATTGCGTCGGCATGTATCCAGTATATATATGTATGTAACACTAGTTGCCTCACCAAGGCTGAAGAACTCAGTCTGCCCAACTATTTACCCATAGCTGGAGGGAGAATAATTGGATTCATACCTTTCCCAAGGGTATTAGTGCTATGTGAAATGCAATCTGTCTCGTCCAGGATTTGAACTCGAGTCGTCGTGTCCATTTCCTACGATGATAACCATTACACCATTTCTTCCTGTAACGAGTCCCAAGAGTCACTTACATACGAACTGATTGATCAACACTATTACTGACTGGCCTCGGTATATATATATATATATATATATATATATATATATATATATATATATATATATATATATATATATATATATATATATATATATATATATATATATATATATATATATATATATATATATATATATATATATATATATATATATATATGGATTCCGTGTGGGTGTGTTTTCTGCGAGCAATAATATTCAATAAACTTCCTTTATCTATTTAAAAGTTTTATTCTT
>OY757905.1:105631391-105726391 GCA_963585895.1 Sepioteuthis lessoniana | reverse complement strand
CGAATTAATATAAGTCCTTGCAATTCTGTCATCACAGGTGCAATCATGTGTACAAGCCAATCACGTAACTTTAATTAAGCGTTAGTCATTACTTTTTCAGCAGTGCTCTATACTTGGACAATTTGCGTGATAGGAAGTAAGTGGTCGTGCAGCTGCTGTTTAGTGGTATGTTGCTTCCAAGGTTTGTTCAAAACAGCTCGTAGCATTCTCGTGTAGTTCTTGTCAAGCATTCTCTCCCTATGTTTTGTCTGAGTTCAGGTGGTGCATCGATACAGTAGTACTGACACAGCCACTGCCTGGAAGAAATTCTGTCTTATCTTATCAGAGAGATCAGGCTTTCTCATGATCGATAACCTCTCAATACCAGCCAAGTCCTTTGCTCTGCATATAGGGACATAACTTAGAAGAGATGTTGCTACCGAGGTATTTGAACTGCTCTATTAATCTTTGGGTATTTCCTCTTAAAGTGAATATTGTTCGGTCTTATTTAAAACACAGGAAATCGGTCTTATTTGAGTTCATACAGATGCCAATAACTCCATCTGCTTCCTCCACATTATGCAGCAGGGATTATCTTTAGACAGGTGCATTTGTGAGAAGCGCAATAACATATAAGGAGTCTTTATCTATCATAGTTTCTGTAGAATATTGTCTGATTCGTGTTTTCTTCGTGTTTTTGATTCGACTTCTTGAACATTGTTGCCAGAGTCTTGCATAGCTAGATGCATGTTTATAATTTGTCTAGTTATATAGTTCGATCAGCAATATATATATATATATATATATATATATATGTATGTGTGTGTGTGTGTGTGTGTGTGTTGAAAGAGTAAGAGACAGAGAGAGGAGAGAAGGAGAGAAAGAGAGAGACAGACAGTGAGAGAGGAGAGAAGTAGATCAAAATTTGCTTTCCATTTGGCCAAGTCATTGTATATGAAGATGGTTGTATTTTATGATTATAAATCAACTCATTATTGTTTTTTTTAACTCTCATATAGAAGTCAACTGTAAAAAAACACTTACCGGACAATTTCCTAACGAATAAACCGAATGAATAAGAGAAAGAATTTCTAATAATATATTCGTCAATAGGAAACAATATTTTTCGGCAAATTCAAAATATCTTATGTCTGATTTTTTTAGCCAATCAAAATCAGTAACAGTGAAATTATATTTACCGAATGACAGGAGGTATTTTATCGATATTCTTCATTAGAAACTTATTCAAGTGAATATTAGTGAGGATTCTTTCATATAATTATCAATTTTACTCTTCATACTGAATTATTCATTTTTATTAAGGAGTGCTTTAAATGTACCGTTTGTCCATCAGTTAGACAAAAAAAAATGCCATTTATACATCCTTGCACTTTTCATTAAAGTACCACTCACCACAAACTCAAGTACACACATACATAGAGACACATACACAAGTGAACAAACACACACACACACACACACACACATACACACACACACACACACACACACACATATATATATATATATATATATATATATACAGTGTATTGCTTATCGAGGTAAAAAATGGACTCAGTAAGCAAACAGTGTTATAATCGGGGACGAAGCTACAATATTTGACGTAGAACAAATAATCTTAGGGGATAGTATTGATCCATTTAATCTCCCTTTTGCTGTGGGTAAATGATAGGGCTCACTGGGCTCTTCAACCTTTTGATGACGACTAGTCAAGAAGGACAACTCCTAATTCAAACCAGCTAAATTCTTCTTAAATACTGATATTTCGTCTCATCCTGCTTGTACTTACGGGTTCGATAAATTGATTCATAAAGACAAACATACACACACACACACACACACACACACATATATATATATATATATATATATATATATATATATATATATATATATGGTATTGTTGCTTGAAATATTTTTAAATAATTGCCTTATAAAGATTTTTATTCCTCAACCGAGATATGTTGCTTTATTTTTTCTAATATCAAATGACTTTTCTTCAAGTGTCATTTCCCTATTTCTTCTTAGTTTATAATAAAAGATTCCAGAGAAAATGCAATATCATCTTTTTGATATATAAAAATCATTACATTTATGATTCAATTGATTTCCTTTATGCATTTCTTGGTAGATTAATTTTTTCGTTTCTAATTGCCAAACGAAAGCCACAAGTGTAAAATCAATGGCAACGAGGCAGAATTATTACTTTACTAGGATTCCTCTCAAAAACCTGATAATGTGTCAATATAGAACGCAAATGATGGAATATTACGTCAGTCGAACCAAACTTACAATATTATGTGCGTGTGACATCATATACCAGTCAACGAATTTTCAGGCCTGTCGATAAGGTAACCGTAACCTGTAGTTAAACGTACCTATCACCATCCAGGCATAATAAAATCCCCATGAAATATCATTGATCTAAAAACGGTCAATTGACAATTGTAGCAGGTTAATAACAATTAAGATTAAGATTATAATTCCTTTTCGTTATATTCTGATCCATTGAACCGAGTCCCTTCAGCTTGTTTGTTGTAGTCATAAGGTTTCTAAAATAATATCCTTCGGCATATTCATCTGTTTGTCGTATTCGTTAAAGTTCTAAAAATATGCACCCAAGAAAAGTAATGAATCAACATCATCATCATCACCACCATGTCGAGCTGCCAGCACTAATCTCCCTAACCTTCCCTTTCCACCCGTCTCCATCGCCCATCCCTCCCAGGAGGTCTTCCAGGCTATATCCTGTATCGGTACAGAGCTCATGCATATAGGTTCTAGTTGGTCGTCCTGGCTTTGCTCGTCCATGTGAAGATGTCAACATGAGTATATCACTTATGAGTTCGTTCTTCTTTCTCCAGCAGTGTCCTACATAGCTGGTTTGTAAAACTTTGATAGTTTTCTTGATGGGTGGTCGGTGGCCGTACAGCTGCTATTTTGTGGGGTGTTGTCTTCAGGACTTGTTCAATACAGATCGCAGGATTCTTGTGTAATTGTCGTCAAGCTTTTTTTTCCATACGTTTAGTTAGCGTCCATGTAGTGCATCCATATAGCAGTATTGACACGACTGTCACTTGGAAAATACTGCCTTTTATTTTATCGGTCATGTCTGACTTCTATATGACCGATAGCTATCGATAGCTGCCCATGCCTTTGCTAGTCACGTGTTAATGTCTTTCTCGGTTGACGAGACACTGCTTCCGAGGAAGGTGAACTTGTCCGCTAGTTTCAAAGGCCCACACTTTTGTGTGGAAATGTCACCTCTTTGATTAAAGCACGTATTACGTATGTCTGCATTGACATAGATGCGTATGCCACCAGTTGCATCGACATCCATGTCATCTTGTCATTCTTTTGACTATTTAAAAGGATATATCTTTTGATTCATTTTCCTTATCTGGTTATTTGGTTGAATGGCATAAGAATTATTATGGGTTATAGAATGGTAATTCTTCTTATATAACACTAAAAATCTTATTTAGTATTAATCATTTGTTTGCTCTGGGCTAAATGTGTTCAAGTATTGCAATCTGACTTCAATATTTCAATTTCATATTTCTTGAATGGATAGCCATAATATTTCTGTTTGATATGAATCATTTATTTCACTCAAACTGTTTCAAATATTGCTATTTATTATTTATGATAATATTTATTATGAACGATTAGTTTGTATATAGTTTAAATGCATCAAGTTTTGCTATCTCTGAGCAATTGGCCCTTAGTCACCGCGTTTTTGCTTCTTTGACCTAAATCGGCGTTGGGTATTTTTTTGCCACAAGAGCAATTTGAAGAATACGTTCGAGTATATCATATAAGTGGTATGACTGGATATGACCAATCGATAGATCAGATCGGACCTCACAGACCATCCCTCTAGTTCAGTAAAGACAAAAGTGCAGTGTTTCGGGTATTACGATCTTTTAGGTCACCGGGTCACAATCTGTTCAGCCACCAGAATCCCATTTATGTGTCACTTTCAAAGGCGAAAGGATAACCTCTTTGAAAGGAGTATTACTCCTCTAGAGAGGGGCACTCGGCGTATTCTCTAGTTCAAGTCGAAAGGGTAGTTTTAGTCAGGCTTTTGATGCGGTTTTAATACTTTTATGGTACCATCATAAACGAATCTAATTGTTTAACGTAAGATCAACTTCACGGCCATTGTCTTGTAAGCCAAAATAAGTTTTAGTTAGAAGTTACAGAGAAACCCTGAAAGTAAAAATTTCGTTAATTCTGTTCGTTTTTCTTTCAATGATTTTAAAGCAATTTTGGTTAATATAAGTTCGCTCTTAGAGTTATCACGAACATCAGTTCAAAGTAAAATAGAACTGATGTTTGTGAGAAATCTAAGAGCAAACGATTGTTTTTCAAAATTGCTTTAAAATTACTGAAAGAAAAACGAACAGAATTAACGAAACTTTTAACTTTTTTAAAATCAGGCAAGTCCGTTGGCCAGGAGAGCCCGTAACTAGCAGACGTGTCTGTGATGCAAAGAGTAAACTGTCTTCCCCAGGACAGCTCATATGGGTAGTTTAAAAGGCCGCCAGAAAAAGGATAAGACCCGCGTGACTATAAAAAAAATCGTTTCTCGTTCTTAGGTTTTTCTCGCTGTCAGTCGACGAACATCGACTGACAGCGAGAAAAACCTAAAAACAAGAAACGATTTGAAGATGTACCCAGAAAGAAAGAAAGTAAAAAAAGAGAAATGTACGGTCGGTGAAACATGACCACAGAAGAGAGAGAGAGAGAGAGAGAGAGAGAGAGAGAGAGAGAGAGAGAGAGAGAGAAAGAGAGAGAGAGAAAGAGAGAGAGAGAGAGAGAGAGAGATGTGTGTAAAAAATGATTAAAGAAAAGGAGAGAGAGATGTAAGAAAAGTTTTCATTTTAATGTTGTTATTTCTTTTTGCTTACCCTGTTCCTACCGCATACAACACACATCAAAAACAATGTTTTTTTGCGCACATCATTAGAAGAAAAATGTCGGTGAATTTCACCCAAATCAAAAATTATAAATGTTTTTATTTTTGCCGCTAATACTATTTTCATTCGCATACATGCCTTTATATTTTTGGGTGGATAATAACATATTTTGTATTTTAAATTGGGCATTCCGTGTTGTCTTCATGTTCAGCTTGTTCGAAAACCCCTGTCATAGTTTTCGCTGTTCGCTTGTGGTTGAATGACATCCCGAAATAAAATATTGTCCGACATAATACCGGCAATATGCTTGACGTTGTCCGGCCGATAAACGTACGTAAAAGGGTCGAAACTAAAAGCTTGTCACCTTCACCGACAGTAAACCAATCGGAGAAGTTTCGTACCACAAAGCTCTGAGATTTGGGGAATAAGCAGCTCTTATTCATAAACATTGCTTATGAGTTCAATCTGACCCGGAGTGGTAGCACCTGATAGGATCCTATCAATGGGTGAAATAGAAGTGCAAACAAATGGCTTCCTTTTAATCATATTGTTAGAAATAAAATTATCGTTTATTTAACAAATGTAAACAAATGAGTGATGTTTAATTGAATGGTTAGTGATTCATAACCATACTTGGAACGATTCAATTTTATCCTAACAAATGTGTAATGATGAATAGAATCATCAGTGTTGATTAGTAATACTTGACATTTTACCTGTGCGCCTAAGCTAATTGTTAGTATTTCATTATTTAAAATACTTTAAGAGTGTTCAAAAATGATTAATTATCAATTGAACTATTTGTGTTATAATATTGGGAACCATTTAATTGTATGCAAATAATGCAAATAATGATAATACTTGTGTACAAATGAATTTGATCTGAATCATTGAAAAAATATAATCAACTAACAATTTAATTAAAAATCAATGTATAACTATCTACCTGTAAAAAATGACCTCTTGCTCATTTAAAAATGTTATCTGCGAACTATGCATTAGCAAAGCACATATAATATTCTACAAAGAGAATTTAGCAGTAAATAAACTACAATAGTTGATATGCCGTAAAACCCAACCAAAGCAAATACAATATATTCTATTGATGTATATGAAGCGGATTTAGAACTAAAGACCCTACAATGGTTGATATGCTATAAAACCCACACAAAACAAATTCTATATATTTAATATATATGTATAAAGCGGATTAGGCATTAGATTACCTACAATATTTGACGTGCTATAAAACCCAACAAAACCAAATCCTACAATTTAATATATATTTGTAAAGCCGATTTGGCATTAAAGAATCTACAACGGTTGATATGCTATAAAATCCAACCCAACCCAACAAAATCAAACCACATTATATATATCAAATGTATAAAGGGGATTTGGCATTAAATAACCAATAATTGCTAATATGCTATAAAATTCAAACAAACCAAATAATATATATATATATATATATATATATATATATATATATATATATATATATTGATTGATTTATATTTGATTGAACATAATATACATTTTTGCTTTCAGATTTCATTGCTAATACTTTCAAGTTTGGGTGGTATACTTTTAATTCTTACAGAAAACGCAACCATATTAGAAAAACAGAATAACAAGAAAAAAACTACTGATTCCCGAGGCCCTACATATTAAAAATATACAACCCAAACATAATGGTATTCATTTTGAAACTAGTGCTAATACAGTTAAATGTCTTTACCTACTGACGCTATTTATAGAAACAAATTTGAAAAGTAAACGCTACACAATACACAAGTATAAATATGCATTCTTATAATTCAACAATGTACATACAAAAGTTACATCATTTTTGTAATACGTGCTCCCCTGATGATGGCCCAAGCTTGGGCAGAGAGTACTTGGAAATAACTAATTTTAGAAAGTTTATCAATCAATTCCCGCCGAATACCCTGAGATACGGCAAATCGAAATGATTAAAAAAAATATCTAGAAAAAGATGTCAATAATCTTCAATCAAACATGCATCAATAAAAAATAAAGCCAATATGTATATAAAGGCATTTGACATTAAAAATTGACATTAAAAATTGACTACAATTATTGATATGCCATAAAACCCAATCTAGTCAAATGATATATATTTGATATATATGTATAAAGAGTATTTTGAATTAAAAACCTGCACTGGTTGATGCGCAATAAAACCCAAACAAACCAAATCATTTATAATTTATATATATATATATATATATATATATATATATATATATATATATATATATATATATATTAAGAGGAATCGGCATTAAGCAACCTACTTTTATTTATATACCATAAAACTAAAACAAACAAAACCAAGCTTATAACTAGCTGTTTTGCGTTGTACATATCAAGGGAGCAAACAGTGGAAGCCGTAAAAAGTAATCACTGTGATTGGGAGTATCATTCTATTGCTGCATTCTCACTTTGTGAATTGTTTCTGTTATTTTGAATTAAAATCAGGTCGGATAGTTGTGCAACATAGTCGCATTCGTGAACGAGTGCTCTACAAATTCTAACCGGGCCATAAAGACGCGGAAGCAATCAAAGATATTTTTTGTGCGAATGATGAAGCTGCAGTTGATCAAAGTACAGTAAACAAATGCTTCAAGAAATTTGCTTGGGCTGAAAGAAATTCGAAATTATCTGGCATAATCAGGTAAGTCTAAATCCGTGGATTCACAGGACGTGCTGCAAGTTATTGAGGTACATCTGGTGAACAGCAGTCGGTGGTTGATAGGCGTACTCTTCATCTCTCAGACCAGTCTGGTTCGTCACATTTACAACCTCAGCAAAAGCTTTCGGAGACGCTATGTTACGCCTTACGTTACAAAAATATTGCAACAATTTTCGACCAACCCTAAGATAAACGAAGAGAAAGGCAAAAGTTTAAAGTTATTGTCCGGTTAATCGATTTCAGTCAATAGTTTCCCCTGATTTAGATTTGCGTTTTACATATTACAAAATAACAGAATATTGAAAAAAATATAATTGGAAATCTTTTCAACGTATTCAGAAGAATTCTTGAAAACCGTTAAAAAATTATTTTTCGTTTTTTTCATCGATTATTTGTTTTTCCTTTGTTCTGTATCAAAACGATATTCCGTCTTGACAATATTTTTCTCAGGCGCTTCTTATAACAACAGATGCCAGCAAGGAAGTTAATTTTATTCACGACACTGAACAAATTAGTAAAATGTCTTCTGAAGCATGCTAATGAAATTTTTAAAAAAATATGTAAACCGAGTGAATTCGAATGAAAAAATTATCTATGTTCTATAAAATTAATGACGCATTCTAGAAATAATTAAAAATTATTTAAAAAACTTATAGTATTAATATAATATCTGTAAAATATGAAACCGCCAATTTGAGTATAAACGTGTATAAAAGATATATGCATAAATGGAAATGAATATTAAGCAATATTTTCCAAATTCAATTCCATTTACGTCGAGACGTACTAACATACACATTTAAATGCTCTCTCTCTCTTTCTCTCTCTCTATCTCTCTCTCTATCTCTCTCTCACACACACATATACACATGCACATGCACACACGTTTATGTATATATACATATATAAAAATACGTATGTATGCGTGAATAACATAGACACATGAACTGGCATGCATACACGAGTGGACTCACAAACATATGCAAACTCAATCAGAAGTGCGCACCGACACACAAACACAGAAATACATACACACAAACATACACACATACGTGCCCACACACATACATATGCACCAACACATACAGACACACACAAACACACACACACACACACACACACACACACACACACACACACATATATATATATATATATATATATATATATATATATATATATTAGAATTATAAATAAAATGTCAGCGATGTTTGTCTGCGACCTTTGGTTTCATCAAGTTTTAAAAACAACAATTTTCAGGCAGATAACTAAAGGAAATGCATAAATCGAAAAATACTGTCAAAAACCGTTGTTGACAACCAACACTTTTCCGATATATATATATATATATATATATATATATATATATATATATATATATATATATATATTCTCTTTTTAAGAACATTCATTTTAAATGCATGTATCAATTGTCCAGTAGTATTTGCCGGCAAGTAAGAAGCTGTAAATGATTATGACATTAGGAGAAAAAAAAATCAACCTTTAAACTTGGCCCTTCATTTTAAGCTCTTTATATATAATTTCACTAATACATACTCAAAATGTACACAAAAAATGACATAAATCCCTTAAAATACCACATTTTTCTGTATCAAAAAATCAACTCAACTGCACATACATTAATCATAACTTTCAAAGCAAAAATCTCGTCTAAAAATTCTTTTTAAAAAAGGACAATTTCGTGGAGGATTGATCCACATTTGCAGCATCTTACATATCAGGAAGTAACTATCAAAACATTACTAAAGGCTCATTCATGGCTTCTTATGTTCAAAGAATATTAACCCTAGCCTTCAAATGGAGTAGGATGTGATACGAGTTCAATATTTAAGCTGACCTCATCAGTTTTTTCTTCTCCTAAATTGGTTGCTATCAGAAAATTAGAGTTCAGTTTCCTCTACTATTTAACCATATTTAGAGGGAGAATAAGAGGATAAATTCCTTCCCAAGGGGCATTAGAAGTATGTGAAATGCAAACAACCTCGAACAATAATTGAAACCAAGTCACCGTGCCCATTTCCTACGAATATTACCGTTACACCACGCGCAAATTCACAGAATATATAAGCATAATCATTATTTACTTCCGTATATTTTAATGTGTAAGGGGAGGGGTAATGTGCCTGTTCATGTGTACCTCATATATACAAGGTTTGGACAAAATAATGGGAATATCTAAAATCTAAGTAACATAATTATGGAACCCCTATAAAACTATCAAACATTTGTTATTTTTATGTTTTTTTTATTATTTATTTTTCTCGTTTTATTTTACAAAAATTCTTGCTTTTTAACAGAAATCATCAGAAGAAATTCATTAAAATTCATTAAAATGCCAGATATATCAAAGAAGCAGAAGGTACCCCGCAAAAACAATTACCGACGCAAACTACGCCGATGACATAGCGATACTGGCAAATACACCCAACCAAGCCGAAACACTACTGCATAGTTTGGAACGAGCTGCCGCAGGCATAGGCCTTTATGTAAATGCACACAAAACGGAATATACGTGCTATAAACAAACAGGTGACATCTCCACACCAGACGGAACCCCTCTTAAACTAGTAGACAAATTCACTTACCTAGGAAGCAGCGTCGAATCAACTGAAAAGGACATCGACACGAGGTTAACGAAGGTATGGACAGCTATCAATAGCCTATCGATTATATAAGGATCAGACCCCTCCGATAAAATGAAACGCAGTTTCTTCCAGGATGCGGTCACATCGATACTGCTATATGTATGCTTTACATGGACTCTAACAAAACGGCTGGAGAAGAAGCTAGACGGGAATTACACAAGAATGCTACGTGCAATCTTAAACAAGTCCTGGCGACAACACCCCACAAGACACCAACTGTACGGCCACCTGCCCCCTATCACGAAAACTATCCAAGTTAGACGAACCAGACATGCAGGACACTGCTGGAGAAGCAGGGACGAACTCATATGTGGTGTAATCTAATGGACCCCCACATATAGCCGAACAAAAGCAAGACGACCAGCTCGAACATACATTCAGAAACGATGTGAGGATACGGGATGTAGTCTAGAAGACCTACCGGAGTCGATGAACCATAGGGAAAAGTGGCGAGAGAGGGTCAGGGATATCCGTGCTACGTATGGTAGGCACTAGTGTTATGAAAACCTCTGAATTGTTTGGTGGAGCAAGGAGTACTATCTCGAAAATAATGACATTTGAGAAAGAACTATAAACCTCTCCAATGAAGTAAAACTCTAGAAGAAAGAGAAAGCTTTTTTTTGCTAAGTTTTGCATTATAAAATCCATTTTTTTATAATATCTATCCCTCTGTATGGGACAAAGCTAGATTGTTTGAGACAGATTGTTTGCATAATTAATCAATATATATCAGTGTAACCCACTAAATAAGAGACCCGTATATAAGAGAAAACCGGATATAAGATATAATTTTCTCCGGTCCCAAATTAGAACATGTGTTGCCTAAACAAAATAGACAGAACCCTGATATAAGAGAAACCTCGGATATAAGATACTTCTTCTCACGTCCCCTCAACTCTCGTATATCCTGGTAAGACTAAATACATATATATATATATATATATATATGTGTGTGTGTGTGTGTGTGTGTGTGCGTGTATGTGTGTGTGTTTGTGGTCTAAATTACACACACTCTGGTGAGTTTATAGTCGACGGCTCCCTGTCTTTAAGATAATGTTGCACTTTCGGATTGAGTACCTTTTATGGGGTACCGTTATATGTTCCTGTCCAATGGTTTTAAATTTTGAGTTTTCTTTCTTTTCCATTTGTAGATTTTATCTATCATAAAAAGGCTCTTTCTATCTTATTTATCCAAACTTAGGAGAAGAAAGATATACATGATATTCGTAATGGCATTATTATGGAAGTGGAAACAAACGATTTCAATCAGGTTTTTGAACTTATCTTGAAGAAAAGCATGCGACAAGCTTTTAAAATCACGCAGATTATATTATAAATTGAATTACCATGACCAGAGAATTCGGTAAACACTGCGTGTGATATACGGAATAATTGGACAGCTGTTTCAACCTTATTAGAGCTCATCAGCAGAGTATACCGTGATATCCCTCAATGGAAACCAAAATAGCAAACACAGAATGCAGAGCGGAAACTCTACCACTGAGCTATCGGTACGCAACGTATACCAAATTAAACTAGTCATGGAAAATATGCAACCAATTAACCTGATATGTCTTCTACATTTTCCTTTTTAAGTTTAGGAATTATTTTGTGAATTAAATTACCGTGACCAGAAAATCCAGCGAACACTTACGCACGAACTACGGAAACACTGTACAGCTGTTTCGACTTTGTTAAGCTTCATCAGTAGTGTATACCGTGATCTCCACCACTGGAAATCGAACCAGCGACCACAAATTGCAATGCCGAAACTCCCTAACTGAGCAACCAGTTTATATCGCACACTAGTGATGCCAAATTCCTGGTCATGGTAATTCAATCCACTGACATGTCTTGTAATTACGTCCGTACTCCTACAAAGGATTCGGTCACCTCCAGGACTATGTCTTCCCAAGAGGATAAGAGATACGCTTCCGCATAATCATAACTAACACTACCCAAATGTGGTTTCATATGTCATATTCAGTTTTGCCGGATTTTCTGCTCATAGTTATTCTGTTTATTATATAATTCCTCTTCTAAAAAAAAAAATCATCCGCGCAGATAAGGTATCATTTGTCTAGTTAAAATTATACAGAAAATAACAGCAGTTTTAAAAAAAATCCTTTTGCAATATGTTAAACAATAACCAGAATGGCATTTTCATCTCCAGTCGCTGTTCAAAATATCTAAGGATTTCATTTAATTATTTTAGAGTTAACTTTTTTTAGTTAAACTTGGGATTTAAAGCCGAATGGCAAATTTTATTTGTGATCTAGGTCAAAGTTGATGTGGGTATTTGTTTTACTTGAGGATGTCAAGCATTTAATAATAAGCATTTGTCTGCCAATTCGAAGTTGAACTGTTGATTATTCAAAGATATACAATTGAATAAAACCAGCTGATGCTTGAGGCTTAGTGCTGACGCATCACTATAGGATGTAATTAATTATTTTAGAGATATGTATATAAGAATGTAATCAAATTCACGGAGGAGACGCACGGAAAAGAGAGACATTGAGAGATCCGACGATGAATCACGTATGCACCCAAAAGCACAGGACAGCCGGCAAGCAAAAATATAGTAGAGGCCCAATAACTAGATCGGGTCTAAGGCACCCACTGATACGCGCATACATGGACGACATGACGATAACGACTACATCTCTCATTGGGGCAAGATGGTTACTAAAAGTAATTGAAAAGCTCATCACAAGGGCCGCGATGAGCTTTAATGCAGCAAAATCGAGATCACTCGTGTTAAAAAAAGGGCAAGCTATCGGAATATCGGTTTAAACTTTCCAGGGAATATATCCCCACAATAAAATATAAACCAGAGAAGACCCATGGAAAAGGCTTTAATCACACCTTGAATGACGCGGTGACAATTCAGGAAACTAGAGACTGGAGAGGAGAAGAAACAAAATTGACAAGTCCGATTTATCTGAACGCTATAAAGCCTGGATCTACAAGCACGTAGTTTTACCAAGACTTGTATGGCATTAACCATTTACGAATTTACATCTTATAATATAGAACAGCTAGAGAAAATAATTAATTCAAGATTACGTAGATGGCTAGGTTTGCTAAAGCGCCCAAGCAACGAAGCTCTATACGGCAATTCGAACATGTTACGTCTACCTTTTAAAAGTCTAGTTGAGTGATATAAAGTCGCGACAGTGAGAACAACAATACAGTTTAAGTTCTCCAAAGATCCTAAAATTTCCAGAGCGGGCATCGAAGTCCATACAGGAAAGAAATAGAGAGAAGCAAAAGAATTAAAAAATTGCTGAGGAACGACTTCGAAAAAAAGGAATCTTAGATATAGAAGCTACTGGCCGCGCGGGCATGGGGTCTTCCCTACTATTAGAGTCAACAAAGCTGCAGGTAAAGAGAAACATCAGTAACTGCAAGTTGAAATATGCAAAGGTGAAGAGGAAAACAGAATGGGAAAAAAGGTAGGATTGAGACAAGGTGTCTAGACAAAATGAGAGTCTATGGTCAATCGGAAAATTTAATGAACCGACTTACGGCGTAAACATGTAGCCATAACATTTCTAATACGTTCCGTATACGATACCCTCCACAGTCCTTTGAATCTCCATTTATGGAAGAAAACAAAATCCCCCTTGTGTCAGTTATGTGGGGTTATTGGATCATTTCAGCATAATTTGAGTAGCTGCCAAATAGCCCTCATGGATGGACGTTACAGGTGGCGCCACGATCAAATATTAAAAGAAACAGCCGTCAGTACGGCATTCAGTACAAATACACCAAATTACGAGAAAAAATTGATGACGTTTGTCAGGGCTGGAGTAAAATAAAAACCAAAGGAAAAGCCCACACCAAATGCACTGTCACTGTCAACAGACTGGGAATTAAGGGCTGATTTAGAGACAAGATTAAAATTCCCAGATCATATTGCTCAAACATCATTACATAGATATTTACGAACAAAATAAAGAAAATATCAATATGGGAATTGACAGTTCCATGGGAGGAACACATAGAAGAGGCCCATGAACGAAAGAAGTACAAATATGATGAACTCCTTGAGAAATGCAAAAATAATGGATGGTATACAAGCTGTACGCCAACAGAGGTTGGCTCAAAGGGGTTCGTTGCAACGTCTTTATGCAAGGACTTATCGGGCATTGGTGTGGCCGGAACAAGAAAAATGAAAGCCATCGAAACGATAATTAAGACGACTTAGAGAACAGGCAAATGACTACATTGGCTACAAAATAAACACATAATTTAACGCACACATCTTTATAATAATCTTGTTTTTTTTTTGTTTTTGTTTTTTTTGTAAATACTCATAAACGTGGTAAAATATTCTACAGAAAAATTAGATTTCATCGGTAGGTACTTACAAGATTTACATGAGAAACCTTTTTTGTAATTATCTACAAACGAACTATAGACATTTAATAGACTTTAAATTGTTGACTTCCTCTTAATCGACTGATAATAGATAATCGAACAGTCGGAATATAATTGTATAAATGTGTGCCTGTGTGTGACTGAGTGTGTGGGTAAGAAAATATAAATAAGGGTGGTTGTGAGGGTGCCTGGGTGAGAGCGAGTGTATCGATGTATTTAACATCACTTTGGGTATCAAATAAAAAGGAATAAATGACTTTTCGAATTTTTGTTTTATATTTCATTAGTTTTCGGTGGGTGTCTTCGCGCATTTTTTGGGATTTATTCAATTAATTCATTTTTTCAGGACCTTAAGAATAAGATGTAAATAATAGGGTTTTAAATGTTGTTTTGCAAATATTCATAATCGATGAGCATTTTAATATTTCATATGTCAGTTTGATGAGATCATCTTAAATTGGTTGTTATAGTTGTTAGGGCAATTGGGTTCTTTCATAATATAATGCAAGAGCACAGGTTGGGTTCTTGTAGACAAGTGTGTGTGTGTGTTGTTGTTGTTGTTGTTGTACAGGAAAGGGGGATATCGGTTTTACGGTTTCGGTCTTTCAATTGTTTTCAAATATTTGAAAACTAATATTTCCCAATCAGTATTTCAAGTGTCATAGATTTGTTCTACAGTAGATAGAGAGGCGGATTTCGTTATTGAAGTCTTTCTTTTTATTTCATTTTTTGTTCATTTTATTTTATTTATTATTTTGATCTTTCTTTTTGTCGGAAAACACTGAAATTCTATTGAGGAATTCTTAACATATGGATGAAGGAATACGAAATTCTTCGAATTTTATCTTTCAATTAAATAGTTAATTTTTAAAAAAATTCTTCATCAATGTGTCAAGCGACAATGATTTCTTCTATTGTAAATAGGTCATGTGAATTATACAGTTTTTACTGTGATGGATCCCCACATATGGCTGGGCAAAAGCAGGACGACCAGCTCGAAGATACATAAAGAATCCATGTGAGGATGCGAGATGCCCTAAAGACCTGCCAGAGGCGATGAACGAAAGGGAGAAGTGGCGAGAGAGGGTCAGGGATATCCACGCTGGCGGCACGACATGATGATGATGATGATAATTATTTCTGTTGAGGTGGGGGTAAAAGCAGAAAGAATTTTCAATTACCGGTGTAATTAAATCACCCTTTGAAATAATTCATTTTATCTTTTGTCGGTAAAACGTAGACTTAGCAAAAAAGTGTTTTAGTAGCCCATGAAAAGATAGAATCTTTCAATAAAACCGTTTTTTTTTAAACTCCAAATTTCTCGAGCTTGTTACGAGCGCTTAGATGTGTTATACTACAAATACATCATCATCATCATCATATCGCGCTGGTAGCACGGATATCCCTGACCCTCTCTCGCCACTCCTCCCTATCGTTCATCGCCCTAGGTAGGTCTTCAGGACAACAGCCTGTATCCTCACATAGCTGCTGAATGTACGTTCGAGCTGGTCGTCCTGCTTTAGCGCGGCCATGTGTGGGGATCCATAAGAGTACATCTCATATGACTTCATCTCTGCTTCTCCAGCAGTGTCCTGCATGTCTGGTTCGTCTAACTTGAATAGTTTTCGTGATAGGGGGCAGGTGGCCGTACAGTTGGTGTCTTGTGGAGTGCTGCTGCCAGGACTTGTTCAGGATTGCACGCAGCATTCTTGTGTAATTGCCATCCAGTTTCTTTTCCAGCCGTTTTGTTAGCGTCCATGTAGTGCATCCATATAGCAGTATCGATGTGGCCGCTGCCTGGAAGAAACTGCGTTTCATTTTATCGGTTAGGTCTGATTTCCATATAATCGATAGCCTATTGATAGCTGTCCATGCTTTCGTTAGCCTCGTTTCGATGTCCTTTTCGGTTGATTCGACGCTGCTTCCTAGGTACGTGAATTTGTCTACTAGTTTAAGTGGGGTTCCTTCTAGAGTGGAGATGTCCCCCGTTTGGTTATAGCACATATATTCCGTTTTGTGTGCATTAACATAGAGGCCTATGCTTGCTGCTGCTCGTTCCAAACTATGCTGTAGTGTTTCGGCTTGGTCAGGTGTATTTGCCAGTATCGCTATGTCATCGGCGTAGTCGGCGTCGGTAATTGTTGTTGCGGGGTATCTTCTGCTTCTTTTCTTCGTCAGTTCGAAGCCATTCTCTTTGATTTTGTCAATCGATGTTCTAAGTACGTAGTCTAGACAAATGATAAAGAGGTACGGGGCCAGCGTGTCCCCTTGTAGTACTCCTGCTACAATGTCAAAGTATTCTGTGTCTCCATCGGGTGATCGTACTTTTACTTTAGTGTTTCTATAGAGAATCGTTATTGCCGCTACGGTTTCTTTAGGTATGCCGTACGCTAGTAGGATTTGTTCCATCTTTCCTCTGTGAATGGAGTCGAAAGCCTTGGTAAAGTCGACAAATATTAATGTCGCTTGTAGGTTCTTTACCCGTACACCTTCAAGGATTCTGCGGATGGTTAATATTTGTGAGGTCGTGGATCTATTTCTTCTGAAGCCATTTTGTTTTTTTTTAATTTTAGTAAGTTCATTAGATTGATGTTGATATAATTTAACTCTTGTCAATTCGGAAAAATTTGAATTTGTATAGCGGAGAATTTTTGATGGGGGACGGAAGAGCAAGGGAAAGAAAAAACTCACAAAACGAGACACTCTTGTCCGATGAGAGTTGCGTACTGAACAGAAAGACAGGAGCTGTGTAAATGAATAATTACAAACAATCCATATGTTAAAAAAGAGCTAATGTCTTTGCACATGACTAAAAGAGACAGAGTCGCGTATTTGACTGGTTGATTGCACCAACCAATCAGAAACATGGATGAACAGTCTATAATCGTCCAAATAAATAAAAAGCCAATCTATTTTTTCTTTCTTTCCCATGTTGCGTTAACTGGAGGGCGCATCAAAGATTGATCATCACTGATAAGGTCAGCTTAGTTAGGGGAGTATGATGTTGGAATACCCGAAACTCCTAAAGAAACCAAGGAAAATATCACTGATGACACCCTCTGGCGCTAAATGTATTAAGAAACAAATCTTTGACTCTTTATTTTGTCGCTCCTCTTTTCACTATATGTCTATCTTCTCGCTGACATATTTCTTCTTCTTCTTCTTCTTCTTCTTCTTCTTCTTCTTCTTCTTCTCTTTCTCTCTCTCTCTATCTCTATCTCTCTCTCTCTCTCTCTGTTTTCAGAGTCTGGTATAAACGATCTGAGTAAAAAATAAATGTTCGTCTCTGCAAAATTAGCAGAGTCGTGTAGTGTTTAACTCTTTCTTTCACGGTGAGATTACCACGGAGTCAGACTGAATGTTTTTAAGAGTAACTTTGTTGCTGTTTTCATCTACTAACACAAATGGATATTATCTTACAGAATAAATATCTACACGGATTGTATGTTATGACAAGCATTATAGGAGGCGAGTGTCAATAAAATCAAGAACACAGTAAAATTTAGCTAGAATAGTTAGAATTCTATCTATAGTAATCTTTTTGTGACTCCATACCGAACCCCTTCTTTTATATTTAGCGAGCGTCACGCCAAGAAGGATCAAATAAACGGATTAAATTGATCAAAAATTAATCCCAATACCCAGACAGATTTACTTTTACTACACTGATCACCAGTGAAATTATTTCTGGGTGCATCTATTTCTCTAATACAACATTGCAGTCAAACCTACTTCAGCCATTCCTTTTGAATACGTTCACTCAAATTCGCTGAAACTCTACTGCAGTATTAGAATTTGACTTAAAATATTGATCTATCTTATTTATTCCATAACATTTAACCTTACTTAAAATGAAAACTAGCAAACGTCAAGGTTCAACGACGAGATATCACAATGATATAACTTCGTGTAGTGTAATATAACCCATAAACAGTTTTGTCATATTGTGAAATATAACTCACAGATCTTTTTTCAATAAAGCATCTGCAGTTTCTAATGTAGTAAAGAAATTGTAATTTCTCTTGGAATACAAATTATTTTTGCGTTGTCACTTGTGGAATCAATCGTATTTGTAGTTTTCAATATAATTAAATACAAAGGATTTAGAATATTACATAAGAGCCGCTATAATTTCTCAAAAAGAAGATACAACACTTTAACATTTTATCAGAGGAATATAATTCATCAATAGCTTCACATTTGATGCAATACACCTTTTTTCTAGGTTCTCTTATAGTGAAGAATTACTCATCAATATTTTCTCAGAAAATCTATTAATGAGCTATATCACAAATAATTAATTGATAGGTTCTCTCGTAGTGGAATACTATTAATTGAGAGTTTAAAATATAATGCAATACAGCACGGTAAGAGGTTTTTTTTCATATTGAAACTCTACTCATGAATGGTTTCTCAGAGAACCTATTAACGAGCCGTATTCCATTGAGTTCACAAATCATTTTTCTCTTAGAGAAACACTACTCATTATGACTTCATCATATTATAGAATACATTTCTTTAATAGGTTCTCAGATAATGAAATAGAGCTTATTCTTAAGTGTTCTCATAGTAGAATACTAATAAGTGATGGCTTTTCCTTTAGTGGAATAGTGTACATTATTCAGGCCATTTTAACTCAATCACAGGTTCTTATATAAAAAAGAAAAATTAAAATTTCCTCTCATATAAACGATTGCAACTCATTACTATGTACTCATATGATGGAATACAGCCCATTTATACTTCCTCTTAGAATACAGGTCAATAATAGATCCTAAAAAAATTCAGTTGAAATTCTATGAATTATTTTCACATATCTTTTATATAAAAGCAATTGTCCTGTTACTAACAATAACGGAATTTAGGACACTAAAAGAATGATCACTTTTTGGAAAGAATTTCCATTTATTTTATTCTTTTTCTTTGCGCGCGCACACACACACACACACACACACACACAAACACACACACACACACACACACACACACACACACACACACACACACACACACATATATATATATATATATATATATTTCGACAACTTCATCCAGTTTATATGAATGTGATAAACTGAAAGTGAGGAATATATGCCCGTGGTTTTTACGTAATATTTCCGATATTGTTAATGGATACTTACGATTTTGTTTGTTCTTATCTTTCAATGTTATAGAAAGCCATGTTCATCTTTTCGTTTGAATCATTTCAGATATTTCCTCTCTCAGTTTACTTTGGCATACTCTCCATGAACTAAGCGGATTTATGTAATAAAGCAAACATATCTATATTTGAATAGCAGTCACTTTGTTTTCCCAAGCAGAAAACTCTACAAGATTTCCTCACAAATTTACACTCATAACACTCACACACGGCCATGCACACATATCTATCTATCTATCTATCTATCTATCTATCTATCTATCTATCTATCTAAGGGTTAGTTAGGGTTGGTACAGAGTAAATTGTGCCTGGTACCATTAGTTAAACGACTCTGTGATTATGATTTCAAAGGGGAGAAACTGACCGCTACTAATCATCGTTAGATCTGCAATTTCCCTACTATATATATATATATATATATATACGCAAAGTTAGAGGGAGAGAGACGGAGGGAAAAAGTTACTCAGATTGATACATATGTGTGTATGCGTTCGTTTATAAGTGAGTTATTTGTGAGAGGCTTCAGGCGTATATTGATGAAAATTTCTAATTTAGGACTTTCAACACTTGACCTCGTAAATTATCACGAAATTCTTAGAATAGGCTCTCAAGAAGATTCTAAAGTCTTAATGAACAGCGCAATTAGGCTTTTGCCATTTTACAGACTCTTCTTCGATGCCAGTGTCGTAATGTGATTGGTTACTGATGTGCTAAAATCTGAATCAATATTTTTAGAAGACAATATTTATTGTTATGTTGTGATATGCTATATTATGTCATTATATATATATATATATACATATATATATATATATATATATATATATATATATATATATATATATATTGCCTGTACAAAGAGAGAATAAGATATTCTAAAATAGGTAGGTCTACGAAGCGATTTGTATCTTTTTAATCTATTTACAGCACGAATAAATAAAGGGTTGGAAATAGCAAAAAAATAAAAAATACCACTAAGAGACTTAAGGAACACGAAAAAATACAACAACGAGAAACCTCTAAATATAAATCTCTTCGTGGATCTCCCGATTTCAATATATATATATATATATATATATATATATGTGTGTGTGTGTGTGTGTGTGTGTGTGTGTGTGTGTGTGTGTGTGTGTGGCGAGCAGTTCCCGTCGATTTTTCGCTTTAGGCAAAGGTGTTTTATTGGAAAATACCAATCTACTCACGAAGGAGTTTTCTCGTGGTGTAATGGTTAAGGCACTGGCCCCCGGAACTTTAGTAATCGAGTTTGAGCTCCAGTTTCACTATTACATTTATTTTCTGACAAAAACCCTTGTGAAAGTTATGAACCCCCTTATTTTCCAAGATCTGGTTAAAATAGTATCATTATTGTCCTTCTAGAAGAATGGATTCGGCATTAAATAACCCAGGAAAGTTGATATACCATTAAGCACCAAACAATCTATTCTCTATTTTACGTGAGGAGATTTTTACTAGGTAAATAAAAGCAATAAAAGCAACAAGGATACTTAACCTGACTCAAGGTGCGTTGATCTTTTAAACGTTGATGGACCCTGCTGCTCAGATGAAATATTGGAAAATAGATTAATGCCCTTCCCAAAGGAGTTATAGCCTGATAAATTTGTAACAAGTGGCATTATAAGTGTATACCCCGAAATATTCATTTTAAAATTTTAACAAGACATTAAAAAGTATTAATGATTTAAAGCTATTTCCCAAATAATAAAATAGATATGAACATAGAATGCTGGCATTTGAATATGTAATAAAGTGATATTTGTATAATTCATATGCAGTTAGATCCACCACATATTCTTTGTTAAAGATTCTTCTTGTCTGAACAAAATAAAACTCTTCTTTTATTTTTCGAGTCGAATGGAAACGGATATTTTATGATAATATTTGTAGCATAACTCCAAGATATATATATAAATATATAAATAAAAAAATAAATAAATATATATATATATATATATATATATATATATATATATATATATATATATATATATATATGTATGAAGTTATTATGCCAAGCAAATAAAATAAATAACTCAAAAACCCCAGTATCAATATTTGTCAAAGTCAAAGTTCTTCATTTCCTCCCTTAGCACTAAATTCTAACAAGATTTTTTTCAATTTTTAAAGGTTATTTTTAGATATTTGGATTTTTTTAATGGTCAGACTGAAATTAGTATCCAGATTAAACTAAAATTTGGTTAAGACCTGTGGAATCTAAAAAAATATAGTTTTCTTTTGTCAATGATATACATTGCCCGTGGTGTAATGGTTATCGTTGTAGGAAATGGACACGGTGACACGAGTTTAAATCCTGGACTTGACTGATTGCATTTCACATAGCCCTAATACTCTTGGGAAAGTTATGAATCAAATTATTCTCCCTCCATCTATGGGTAAATAGTTGGGCAGACTAGGTTCTTCAGCCTTGGTGGGAAACCTCGTCTAGGTGAAGGAAAACTCTGAATTCAAACCTGTTAAACTCCGCTTAAAAATTGACCTTGTGTCATATCCTGCCCGAGCGGAGGTGTTGGTAAATATAGATATATACTGAAATATAGGTAACGAGATGGATCTCACAATTGTTGAAAACAGAATATAACAAAGATATTGAGTAAGGTAAAGTCCACATTGGAGATATCACAGGAACTTTGCTCATATATCCGAACGATGAAGAAGACTTTTTGAAAATCTTTCTATGCCGTTTATTCGTAGCGATGTAAAAGGCTATAAGAACTTGCTTCATCGTGGTGAGCGTAAACTAAATCAAATTATTCCGAAACAACTATTTTTGACCAGAGCTCAGATCTTTGTAAAGGTTGGAATTGAGGGCCTTACGAAGGTCAAAACATGTAGAATATTTTGCAAATGGGAATATGTAAAAATGTTTCCAAGGCAACCTCTCACGAAAGCAAATATATGAAAGCGCCAAAATTGCTCTAGAAATACATGAAAATTGACTTTTCTAAAGTAAGTTTCATGGACAAATCTCGAGTGAGATGAGATATACCTGATATATAAGCCAAAGGACGGATTCCATCCCATTAAGATGTGTCTGTGGACAAAAGAAATCAACTATGAGGTGCTGCTGTGATCATATGGGTTAGAAGTGTTGACTCAACCATTATTGGACAATTTAAAGTCGATGAAGTAGTTAAATTGAACAATGCTATTCCGATTTTACGGACAATATTTTCTTTGCACGGTACGAGTTCGAGTCTCACAGATTCAAAGTGAAATGTGTATATCTGCATGACCATGCTTCTTCTCAGGTGTCTAAGCTTACCCGTCAATTCTTCGTGCATAAAATATCTATTAAAGAGAAGATTATGGAATTGTTACACTTAAGTTCTGATATAACTGGGAAATCCATGGTCAATTATAAAGATAAAATTATATGAAGGGGGCAGACAATAAAACAGCAAAGCATACATAGGAGAAGTGATTATATCTATCCTGTTTATAGTAAAAAAGAATTTAATAGATAATAGATTACTGGTTGTTATTGATAAGGATTCACTCTATCTAAATGTAAAGGATTCAAAGATTTACAAGGATCATTAAATAAGTTTCGTATGGGCACTTTTATTGATAGTACAAGCATGAAACTCTCGTCCCCTTCGAAGTAATCTCCTCTAACTATGCACTAATTGTACCGTTCCAACAACTTTTGAAAGGCCCCATGGAAGTCTTCTTAGGTGAGCATGTCAATGACCTTCGTCACAGCCTCTTTCATCTCTTCAATTGTCTCATAAGGGCAGCCTCTGAGCTTAGAGAATAACCAAAAGTCACAGGGAGCAATTTCTGGACTATAGGGAGGGTGAGGAACTGTCTTGATGCTCATCTTGGTCAAATAGTCTGTGAGAAGATGGAGTTGTGGACTGGTGTATTGTCCAAGTGGAAATGCCACTGACCTGATTTGAAGAGTGCTGGCCTGTTCCGACGGAATCTCTTCCTGAAATCTCTTAAAACCTCGACATAACCTTCTGGCCAATCAACTCCACTGTACTGACTTCCTTACTCCTCCCACACAGACTCATCCTACCTTCCTTAAATCTCTTATACCACTCAAAAACTGATGCTCGATTCATGCAAGATGCTCCAAAAGCAGTCTGAAGCATTTCATACGTTTCTGTGGCATTTTTTCCAAGTTTAAAACACAATTTTATTGCATATCGTTCTTCTTAAGTGTCCTCACGTCCAGGTTGCACTGTTGAAATTCACCAGCTGTGACAATCAGGCTTTAGTAGGGTGTATTCCAATTCCTGCTGTAGCTGTTTATTTGAACCTAAAATCATAAAAAAATCGTCAGTCATCTCATAACATGTATAGCAATAAGATACTGAATTTTCAAGAGTCTACGACAATTTCAAATGCCTGTACAAAAACGTCTGGAACCTTATCGAATGCACCATGTTCATTTGTTTATTATTTGAACTATTGTAGATAATGACATACCTCTTTATCATCTGTCTAGACTACGTGCTTAGAACTTCGATCGACAAAATCAGAGAAAATGGCTTCGAGCTGACGAAGAAAAGAAATAAAAGGTACCCCGCAAAAACAATTGCCGACGCTGACTACGCCGATGACATAGCGTTACTGGCGAATACCCCTAACCAAGCCAAGACACTACAGTATAGTTTGGAACGAGCCGTGGCAGGCATTGTCCTCCATGTCAATGCACACAAAACTGAATATATGTGTTACAACCAAACAGGTGACATTACCACACTAGACGGAGCCTCTCTGAAACTAGTAGACAAATTCACCTACCTAGGAAGTAGCGTCTCATCAACCGAAAAAGACATCGACACACGACTAACGAAAACATGGACAGCTATCGATAGGCTCTCGATCATATGGAAATCAGACCGGACCGATAAAATGAAACACAGTTTCTTCCAGGCAGCGGTTGTATCGATACTACTTTATGGATGCACTACTTGGATGTTAAGTAAACGTCTCGAGAAGAAACTAGACGGCAATTACACAAGAATGTTGAGAGCAATATTGAACAAGTCCTGGCGTCAACACCCCACAAGACACCAACTATACGGCCACTTGCCTCCCATCACGAAAACTATACAAGTTAGACGAACCAGACACGCAGGACACTGCCGGAGAAGCAAGGACGAACTCATCAGTGATGTACTCCTATGGACCCGCGCATATGTCCAAGCAAAAGCAGGACGACGAGCTAGAACATACATACAGCAGCTATGTGAGGATACAGGATGTAACCCTGAAAACCTGCCAAAAGCGATGAATGATAGGGAGAAGTGGCGAGAGAAGGTCAGAGATATCCGTGCTGGCGGCACGACCATGATGATGATGATGATGATAGATATTGATCAATTCGTGAGATTGTATTAAATTCTTCTATAATTATTTGGTTTTATCTAATTACTCCTGATGGTAGTTTTTTTTAGAATACATCAAATAACTTCAATAACTTCAATAAAACATATTTATACTACCTAACATTTTAACTCAGGTTTTATTTGAATTGATTGTTTAAAATTTGACAGTTGTTTTTACTGAATTCGATTTGTTGAAGATTGTGTGATTTGATTAATGATTTTAGACAGGTTGCAAAGGGTGTATTGGCATGTTTGTTTTAAGGGAGACTATTTTATTGTACGGATACTTTATGAAAGATTGCAGACAAGGATTTAGAGTTAAGTTTATCAGCTCTTTAGGTTTCCTAGCGAGATGTTGCAACTAAGGAAGAAGGCTTTCTAATAAATGTCCGAAATATCTGCTGTTGTGATCCGAGTATATGCATTTTGCCATTTGTTAGTCATTGTTGAGGATATGGTCAGAGCCACATCATAAATCATGACAACTTTTATGCTATCAAGTAATATTTTGAATTACATAATTTTTCTGGGTCAGTTTGAATCCACAGTCAGTTGCTACTTGTTTTAAATTGTAGAAACCACAAATCATCGTCATATGACGATGAATCAGTGAGGCTGTAGAATTATGTACCAATGTCAAATGTATTTAAGTAATGTAGTTAGTAGAATGTGATTTTTCTTAAGTGCGGGCTACCAGATTTTTTGTTAAGAACCGCTTCTTGTATTTAGAGTTATTTTTTATAGTTTGTGCCATAATGATACAGTAGAACTTATTTCCTACATTAGACATGAAGCTTCTCTCTCTGGAGCATACAAACTTGTCATTTATCTAATGCTAACACTATCCATAAACGTATCAAAAAATATAACCGCCAGAGGCCCACAAATATTTTTAAAAAATAGGAGATAACACAAAATTCCTAAGCTGGAACAAGACAATTTTTTTTCTTCAAATTTGCGATATCTCGCCACTGAATATGAAGAGGCAAATAAAAATTCAACACTAAATCCTTGACTGTCATCCTTGATAAAATATACTTACACAGTATATATATATATATATATATATATATATATATATATATATATATATATATATATATATACTTAAGGACTCACAACATTCTTTTTTGTTAATTTTTGTCCGCGCCAAAAAAAAGAAATCATTGCTATCAGGGAGAGAGAGAGAGAGAGAGAGAGAGAGATGGCGGGTGCTGAGAGACGGACAGAGACAGAGATGGAGACACGCTTTTCAGTAATTATGGAGATTGTAAACTTTAAGTGCCACACTAATTAAGAGATGATCCCGGATTTCAATTTCAAAGCTAAGAAAGAGTGACGAAGAGCTGTCCTTTACGGTCACAAGATAAAAAAGAATTCAAGTGAGACGATCAATGTTCTAATGAAGAACAAAAAAATCCTGTAACTGTAAGTGTAATCTATTGGCTCTTCTAATATATATATATATATATATATATATATATATATATATATATATATATATATATATATATATATATATATAAGTGTGTGGGTGTGTGGGTGTGCTTTTTTATTCATTTAATTTTCAGTGAGAGAGGTATTGCAATTCGTGTACATTAAGTGTATCTATTTTGCTCAGTTGTAATATGAGATATTGTGAGTTACATATTCCGCATTATAAATGATATCTCTTAGGCATATTTATGGTATAATATTCAACTTGAAATCTTAGTTGTCTGACTGAACGATCTCCAAGATTTGAAACTGATGCTTTGCTGAAACTATTGCCATTAAATTGGTTACCAACGGTGATATGCTATTAACCAAAGAAACCAAGCCAAACCTTTTGACTGGAGATTAAGGTTGCTTTGCTACCAAAGGGCAGCATTACTGAAGCTTCATTCGAAGGTATTGTGTCTAAAACTAATTAAACTGATATTTTGATTTTAGAAAGTAACATAAAAGATTTTCTGTTCAGACTGGCGACTCTGATAGTCGATCAGATGATGTATGCTTATTATTCAGAACTTTTCCGACATGTAACAAAATACGCTTTACTTTTATATTCTTCTGGCCACCTGAACATGCATTTTACCACGTTAAATCTATACCTAAAACGATGGAAATTGACCACGATAATCATGTGTTAACTCGTTAAACCTTGGAATTCTCCTCAAGTTTGATATAATATTTTTCGGTATGCTTAACAAACACATTTTAAAAATACAAGATGACTGAAATGATCGTAAATTCTGGCGTACAAGCTTGGACGAAACGTTACCATCACGTTCACTATTTTATCAGCATTTTTAAAATCCGGGTGACCAAAATAAAATTTAGAATTAGATTAGTTTCTTTTCCAAAAAATTATATTTTTAAATGTAAGCTTGCTTTTTTAGGCAGAGATGTGTGTGTGTGTGTGTGTGTGTGTGTGTGTGTGTGTGTGTGTGTGTGTGTGTGTGTGTTTAAAAAGAAATAGAAATTTCAAAATAACTTGACACCGTGATAACATTATGCTCGCTTTTAAATTATGTATGACAAAATCCTTCAACTTTTCTATGAATAAATTGCATCACATAAATTTTTTAGTAGTTTTACACATGGGACTATAAGAAGAACTTTTCCTTGAAAACCCGTTTCAGTTTTAGAAAATTAATATTTACGATGATGTCTTTAACGTTGGTAGTATTCTGTGGTAGAGGTTAAAGTATATGAAGACAGTTTTTTGGTTCATATCAGCGTATCAAATAGGGAATAACGCCAACTTAATATGATCTCAAAAGATCCTAACCAACCCTAAACCTAACCCCGCGGAAAACGATGATGATGATATTTTTAAATGTTAAACTGATGGCATCTTTTATCGCGTGGGTTTTTCTTTTTTTTGGTTAAGTACAGGGTGTCTCAAAATAGATGCAAACCATGTATAATGATTTATTACTGAGACACTGTCAATGGCGGATATATGTCCTGTAAAAAATGCACCATTTGAGTTAGAGACATCAAATCATTGTTTTCCTGATTGGTATTATATAAGCTTCCAGAATATGGAATACTTTTTGAGTTTCTCTTCTCAGTAATAAATCATTTTCGTATTGATGATTTGCATCTATTTTGAGACAGTTTTAAATGATTCTATCTCCAAATTAGTATTGACACAATATATTTTCCTCTCTTGACCGAGGGATTGTGATCGATGCTTAATAGCTGTTATAGTATATTCTTTTCAAATTTTAAATAAAAAAGAACACAGTATTATTACTAGTCGAGTTATTAGCAGTAACATGGTTCCCATGTAAAATGAAATAACCTATACAAGAAACTACAATGTCAGAGCCGCTTCCTATTTTCTCTGTTGAATTTTGCTTCCAAATCCACCTTTAAAAGTCGTTGAATCCAAGTTATAGAAGAGGCAGAATAGCATGCACAACTAGTCTGACATACTATGCAGTAAAAGGATTTCCAAATGAAAATTTCAGAAAGGTAAAAACTCTGTTGACAAAAATATCAGAATTAGAGTAAACAGTTTTAAAGGAGACATATCTCCCTAAATTGGAGGAAGAGATATAAATGCATTATTTTGAAAGACTTATATAAGTATGGTAATATGTGTTTTTGTTCAAAGTCCGAGAAAATCTTATTAGATTGTTCAGACTGTTGTGTCCGATTTTAGAATAAACTTTTAAAAATCTCTTCTTGCTTATTATTCTAATGTTAGTCGCATAAAAATCCACATTCTTGATGATTAAATATCTTCTGTGTTAAAGTTTATCATCGTTTATGGAATTTGATTTTGGTGGTATTATGCCAACCTAACCATTATCATTTTTTTCAAAGATGTGCATACTTTGGATGCTCAGAAACATGTAAAGGAGAAAGAGAAAAAGCATATCAATATTTCTTGGCATCAATATCTTTAGGGTTTTATCGTACAGGTATGAGTAACATTTTTTATCGATGACGGGAATGCGTAGATATTTAGCGGGTATTCTTTGAGGGATTAAAACACTGTTTAAATTTATCAAATGAGGAGTAAAAATTGTCTCAGAAATCGGACATCAATTTTCAAACAACCTTATAATACAATTTGGAAAAACACACACACACACACACACACACACACACACACACACACACACACACACACACACACACACAAACACACACACACACACACACACACACACACACAAAAAGCAACAAATCCCCATAAATGCGTATGCTTTTTATTTCGAAAATTTGATATATTTTATAAAATTACCGTTAAAAGATTAATTCTAAAGTTTATCAAATTTTATCAAAATACTTTCCTTATTTAAATAACAATGGCTTTTCACCAATAATAATTCTATTCATAAAAGGAATAACCCGTTATTTAAAAATAACGGAATAGATTACGCTTTATTATAAGTTCTGATAAATTGAAATGTTAACTGTTTTTTTGTCATTTAAGTAACTTACTATTTATATTGACCTTGCTCCGGTGTTAACGCCGATGCCATTAATTTTCTTTTGCCTTTGACCCTAGTGGTCATTGTTCAGTTAAAGGCAGACTTATGGCCTAAAGGCCCCCGGCTTCGGCTGGACTACTTTCGGGTAGATGAGCTGCACCATTTGTCACCTTTGTATAGCACTGGACCTTGTGGTCCATTTTAAGCTATAATCAGGCAGCCGTGCCTGGACCCATGTTTGGGTCTCTGTCTCGCTAGGTTCATCAGCCCCACATTGCACTAAATGGGCCGATGACGAGCATACACCAGCTGGGCCCGAGCCTCGACGCGTGCCCGAACTTCCCCTCCCCTAATCCCCACTATAATAGACCTTCGGGTTATTGACCTTGCGTCAAGTCCTGTCTGGTGGGTGGCAGAGACAGATAGCTATCTATATTGGCCGACTAAAAATCTGGAAACCATCCAATACATATCGAAAAACTTTGAGACTGATATTCCCACTTACCTTTAGAGACAGCCAATGGGGAAAAAACGACAATAACAACAACAAAACAAATTTGTCTTCTTAGTTGCAATGTAAAACTTATCCGATCTCATAAAATTTATCAATACACAAAATACTTAGAAGAAAAGTATCGTATATTTTGTTGGCACACAATTTAAAACTTGCAAGACTTTGATATCAAAGAAAAGAAAAGCATAAATATACTTATTCTACTGAATAGATCTGAATAAAATATTTATAAATTCTGTGTGACTAAATCCTTTGTCTGTCAAAACACATTTACTAATAATTGCTGGATGGTAACACAAGAGAGACAGCAGCTGGTTTTAAAAAATAATGTGTAAAGATTTTTTTTCGTCACAGAAAGACCAATAATCAAGTATCTCCTTTCTTCTGTCTCATACAGGGTCGTTTGTTTTCGGCCTACCCTGTGTCAAAATGAACACAACACCACAGAGTAGCACTCGCTACACAATCTTAGTTTCATACATATTACATATGTCAAAAAATTCCACACATTCAAAAAATAAATAAACACTTCTCAAATATGTAAGTCTCTCACAAACGTTCAAAGATTTTAGCAAGTTCCCAAACATTTGCATAACACAAATAAACTTTCTAAATATATAGAAGGGTCTTTCAGATGTAAAATTGTCACCGCATTGACGATAACAGAATAGAGCAACATTTCGATTTTCATAATGGTGATGTAATTCTCTAAGAAACCTTTCCATTACGACTCATTTTACTCGTTCACCATTTCTACGTCATGTAATTGCTCTTTTTGGGGGTACCTAAATGTCCAATTCATTAATTGTAGGTAGCAGACACGTGAATAACAGAACAATTTATTCGTCACAAAATTAATGAATTAACTCAGTTAATGATACAACAAACACGGATTATTTTCAAGAGGATGACCCGGGAGACTGGTAATTATTTGGGAGATATAATATCTAAAACAAAGTGTTGAGTATGACAAGGCAAACTAGCAAATATAGGTCTTCTTGGTAGAACAAAATATAATTTTGCTTTCATTTTTATTTATCTTACAATATAATTTTGTCAGACTATATATATATATATATATATATATATATATATATATATATATATATGTGTGTGTGTGTGTGTGTGTGTGTGTGTGTGTGTGTATTGTCATCCACAGAGAGACGGTTTCGTTTTATCAGAACACTACAGTGGGGTTAGACACGCTAGAATCCCGAAGCTGGGATCGAAACCTGGCTGAGGGAAATATATATATATATATATATATATATATATATGTGTGTGTGTGTGTGTGTGTTTTGTTTCGTTTCTCGTTTAATAGCATATTGATGTCTGTGTGTTATTTAATGTCAAACTTATCTTTGTCGAATACAGTCGTTATACTCTTCAACCCATCAATAGGGAATGAGAGGATCCATACACTTTGCAAATTAATTCATACAAAAAGAGAAAGTAAAAAGGTGACTGGACTTCGAAATCCCTTAATTCACGGTCACAAATGGTGTAATGGATATCTTACAAGAAAACGGAGATGACAAATTGAGTTCAAATCCTGGACGAGGTTGGTGATATTTTACATACAACTAATAACCTTGGAAAAGGTATGAACTCATCTACTCTTTCTCCTCTTTTACGTTGGTTTGGCATCCGATATCGGAGAAAAAATACTGTGTATTCAAACCTGTTAAACTTCCCTTTAAAAATTGACGTTGTGGAGAAGGCTGATAAATACATACTTCGAGGTCGCAGGGCAAAACTTTACACATTACGCCATGGAGACGTATATATATATATATATATATATATATATATATATATATATATATATATATATATATATATGTATATATATTTAGGCAGCATTTCTTCGTTAATGCAAACTTCATTAAACATAATAGACATTTTATGCCTACATATTTTCTTCTGGATCCGTTCGAATTCCCGTATTACTTTTCTGACACAAATTCAATAGCTCAGCATTAAAAAAAAAACATTCATGCCCAACAACACAACAACGAAAAATTCTCACCGACAACACAACAATACTCGGACATCAAAATAATAAACAAAAACTTCAGATTCTCGAAGCACTATATATAAGAACCCTGCAACCAGCACTTAATAGAATTAATTTTCAAACCAGTGCTAATGTAATTAAATGTCTTTAGCTACTGGCACTATTTACAGAATTACATTTAAAACAAACGCCATAATCTTCAACGGCAAAGACGACCTTACTCAGTTGTAATTTGCTAAAACAAAAGTTACATCCCTTTTGTAATAGATTCTCCTCTGATGATGGCCCAAAGTCGGGCAGAAAGTACTAGGGATACATTCAACTATGGACAATACCTAAATCAATTCCCCCCGAATACGATCAAAGTACTACGGGAATTCGAACTAATCCAGAAGAAAATATGTACGCATAAAATGTCTATTATGTTTAATGAAATTTGCATATATATATATATATATATATATATATATATATATATATATATATATATATATATATATATTACAACTACTCCACCTGAGCATGTGACACAATATCAATTTTACAGCGTTATTCAACAGGTCTGAATTCATAGTTTTCTTTCTCCTGCACTGGCTCGCACACCATGGTTAAATAACCCAGTCTACTCTTCAATTCATCCATAGCTAGAAAAGCAATAGCTTGATCCATACCTTCACTTAGGGTATTTGGCCAAGGTGAAAACGAAACCGCTTAGCCCAAGATAGGAACTTTGATCAATATGCCCATTTTCTATGATGGTAACACTTAGATCACAAATGCCTTATATATATATATATATATATTAGAGTAAAGGAGTCAGAGAGAGACAGAGACAGGGAGACATAGAGAGAGAGAAAGAGACGCAGAGAGGTGGGGTGTTCTACAAACTATATTGTTTAAAATTCTACCATGAAAATATTTGGCTTCGGCAGCCATAAAATTGTAAAAGCTATGAACATTATCAGTACTCAGTACATCCAATGCTTAAAATAGATTTGCCTATTTGGAGAAAATGTATATAGTATACTTCGAAGATATTTGCAGCACACATTTTGCGAATAATATAATTAATGAAAATGTTATCTTATTAATGTAATAAATTCTTACTTATTGATGTGCAGGTATCAAATTCACTTCCAAAACGTTGATATGCAGCCTGAAAACAATATACACTTTCTTTTGCATTCTATAACCTACGAAACAACAGGATACTTCAAAGTAGCCATCACATATAATGTATGTTTCAATAAAATTTGTTAAAGTAGAGGTGTTTTATTACAGCATTAAATAGAGTATAATTGTGACTAGCAAGTAAAATATTATATATAAAAAAATGAATAAAATTATATACAAGAACTCCTGCAAAAATCAGTTTTGCTTCCAATAAAGTCTTTATCAGATGATGACCCTGGCTGCAAGCATGGTTTCGGGGCCGAAGCATAATTACCAATAACCCATGACATCCCAGCAGTATCTCACAATACTACCAGACTTTATTTGATGATTTTTGATCAGTACAAATGCCATATCCGTTCAGATGCAGTTACAGTCTTGTTGTGGATCTTTTTTTCATAGATTCCCTCTTATCTGCTGGTGAAAGTCCGAGTTAGGTTAAAGATGTAGAGGTTAAGTTCGAAATAAAACCTGGACTCCTAATCTCTAGAGAAAATATGTCTGTTGACCAGCCATTCCAAATGAACTGTTCATGTAGGTCCTCGTACTTTTCCAATTTCTGCTGCTGTGCCCAGTCGATGTTGACCTTTAAAGGGATCATTAATTCAGCAATGATGTGTTTCTTAGAATTAATATATATATATATATATATATATATATATATATATTGGCAGCATTTCTTCATTAATACAAATTTTGTTGAATATAATAGACATTTTCTGTCTACATATTTTCTTGTTGATCCTTTCATATTGCCGTATTGATTTTATTGTATTCGGCAGGAATTGATTGATATATTTTCCATAATTGTTTATTTCCCAAGTACTTTCTGCCCGAATTTGGGCCATCATCAGGGGAGGATGCATTACAAAAGTGATGTAACTTTTGTATGTCCATTGCTACTTTGTAAGAAGAAGAGCATATATATTGGTTTAACCTCAACAAACTTATCGAGGAGACTTACAATGCACCTTTCCGATATAAGTTCCGTAGCATATCATTTACAAAAAACATTCATGCCCAACAACAGAAGTAAGGAAAATTCTCACCGAAAACACAAAAATATTAGAACATCAAAATAACAAACAAAAACAACAGATTCTCGAAGCACTACATATTAGAAACATGCAACCCAAACTTAACAGAATTAATAATCAAACCAGTGCTAATATACTTAAATGTCTTTAGCTACTGACATTATTTATAGAAGAATTTTAAAAGTAAACGCTACACACTGCAACGGCCCAAATGCTCTTCTTCTTACAAAGAAGTAATGTACATACAAAATATTTTTTTTTTGCTACTTAATGATTAGGGAAAAGAATGTGATAATTCCTATACTTTTTATCATCATCTTGTCGTGCCATCAGCACGTATATCCCTGACCCTCTTTCACCATCCCTCCTTGTCGTTCATCTCTTCTGGAAGGACCTCAGGGCTACACCCGTATCCTCACAGAGCTGCTGTATGTAGGTGTGAGCTGGTCGCCCTGCCTTTGCTCGGCCATGTGAAGGGTTCCATAGGAGTACATCACTTATGAGCTCGTCCCTACTTCTCCCTCAGTGTCCTACATCCTGGTTCGTCTAATTTTGATAGTTTTTGTGATGGGTGGTTGGTAGTCGTATAGCTGCTGCTTTGTTGGGTGTTACCTCCAGGAGGTGTTTAATATTGCTCGCAGCAGACTATTCTTTTACTTTACCTAAAAATCTCAAACTATCAATCCCGATGAGATAATGTTGATCTTTCATTCGTTCTTTTTAATGTAATCTTTTTTTTTTACATTTTTATGGAGGTCTTTCAAAAAGTTCTTAGTTTCACCAAGAATGAAGAGCATAACAGGACATTTTGTCTTGTGGGATCACTCTACCGCTTTTTATAACCTTAAGAAAATCCAAACAAGATGTTCTTGTTTCATAAGAAGTAATAATGAGTTCGCTCAAAAAAATGGTCATGGCACAGTCGGCTGCATCTTTGCCGAGGGGTAAGACTCACTCAACGAATGTCCTGGATATAACACTAAAACATCTGATGGTGAAGCTCCACTAATGATGGAGCTTTGGGGAACGTTAAGTACCCCTTTTATTGCTATCGCTCACAGGTCCACCCTGGCTCGAAGTAGTAGCACCTGATAGAGACCTATCTATGGGTCAAATTGAATTAAATTGTGTACACATGCTAAACCGAATTGTTTGAAATAGAACTGGTTTTAAATGAAACTGTATATAAATAAATTACAGATGTTTAATAGAATTGTTTGTCATACATAACAATACATGGAACCATTTAACTTTTTGTCTAAACTGAATAGCTTGAAATAGAACTGTTGTATATTTAAACTGTTTACTTAACATAAACTGTATTGTATAAATAATAACTGTTTATACGAATAAAGATGTATTTAGCATTAAATAGCCTACAATGGTTAATATGCCATAAAACCAAACCAAACCAAACCAAACCAAAACAAACCAAACCAAAAATGTTCAGCTATGCTTCACTTTCTGAATGTGGTTTAGACCTTTTTGAATGACTCTTATAGATTGCTCGGACCTTACGACTTGAAAACTCGTAAGAATTACTTTATATTTATCCCTTAAAAAAACTACAAATCTCAAACAATATTTCAGCGAGAAGCACAAAAGAAACAAACTTATTTTAAACCTAAATGATTTTTAAAGAATTTTTTTTTCAAAAATTGCAAAATAGTCTAGGTAGAAGACATTCTTTACCACCTGCATATTCACCATTCTTTATCAACCTTATACTGTCACTCTCATAAACAAAATTACGTGACTTCTCTACAATGCTGTATTGTTTTTACAACTGAATACATTGTATGTGACACTCTACTTTGTAAGTTATACTTCCCAACATCTATTGACATCAAAATGCATCTATCACTTTTTCTACTTACTTTAAGGTAAAATAAACATTATTATGCATTTATTTCTGTAAGTAATTAACTTGTTATAAAACATTTTCTGTCGACTTATGACTTTAAAGCATTTCAACTTTATTGTTGTTTTTTCACCACATTACGCAGGAGACAATGGAATTGACTAAAATTTGAAATATCAACGGCTAGAAATGTAAAAATAGCAGATTATCAACACGTAAGATATTTAAAATTTCATTTAATACTTTGAAAAAGCAAATGAGTTTTAGACTATCTTTTTGTTTAGATTCAGATAAGGATGGAAAGAAAGCATTGACCTCAGTAAAAAATGTCTTCAAATAATCTGGACCATACCCTATGCGCCAACACTGTTTTGTCTACAATATTGACACTCTTACACTATCTGTCCCTATCAGGAAACCCTCCCGGTATGTCCTCTAGACGCCATTTTATGTCCGCAGAAAGCTAATGAACATTGCTTTTTCTCCTTGTTTGGTATTCAAATAGTACAATACAGTAGAACGGCTTCCACTTGGAATACTGTTCTTCCCAATGTCTGTTACATATAAAAACTATAAAAATACAATGCATCCTATTATTTGTTTGATTCTTTTAGATCGTTTTAGCAAAATTATTTGAAGTGTATTAAAGAAAAAAAATACCAGATAGAAAATTTTTAACGTCATTCTTTGTCTATAATTTAGTTTTTTTGACCGAAATAAAGTCATGATATATCACTTCATTTTTGCCTTAGTTATCAAATATCACGTAAATCCCCGCAAATGAGAAAATTATATTTCTCTTACATACTCTTAAACTGGCTTGTTTCCATTCAAATGATAAGTCTCATGGCAATGGTTTGGTTGGGTTTTATGGCATATCCACAATTGTAGGTTTATTTAATGCCAGATCCATTTTTGTACATATAAACAGTTTTATTTCAACCAATTCAGTTTAGAATAAGTACACAGTTTAAGCGTCAAAATACTTCTATTTTAAACAATGTAGTTTAGCATGCGTACCCTGTTTAGTTCTATTTGACCCATAGAGAGAACCCTATCTGTTACTACCACTCCGGGTCAGAGTGTACCTTGGGAGCAATGGTAATGAATGGGTACTCTGCATTCCGTAAAGCTCCAGTATTACTGGAGCCTCACTATTAGATTTTTTAATCTCAAAATCAGGATACTCGCTGGGGTCTAACTCCTCCGTAGAGATACAGTCGGTGTATTCTGTATCCCCAGCCAACTGGGCCCTCATTGCAATGGGTTTATATACATGTAGTGTTATAAGGTAAGTGATAACTGTCTATAGATTATTTTGCTCTCCTTAGCTTGTCATAATAAACTTAGCTAGATGATGTATGCTTGACCTTATAGATAAAAAAATACATTGTTTAGCTATAGCAGTGTATCCGCGGCAGTCGTAGGAATGGAACTTGATTTAACATGGTTTTAAATGTCAAAGATATTGAGCAATTTATTTTCGAATTGCCAGTTTCACTGGGATTTTATTGAAGAAAAATAATTTGCGCAGACATCCATAAAACGTGAAATCAGGGATGGACACATGGGATCGCTGAAGAATGACAAGATAGTAAGAATATTATTTGAGAACATTTGATCAAACCAAATCCGAGTTCCACGTACTTACCATTCAATCTAATTTTAACAGCACCTTGAGGAATACACTTAATCTTTTCATGTTAATTTAGGCGTTCACAGAAAAAAGTAACATCGTTGACCTCCTGGCATCACCTTATGCGCTTTATTAGTGCTAGCTAGAATGACTATTGTATTGCGTGTATTGGCGAGAAATTTTCTATCTCATTTGGAGTGTTCATGTTTGAAAGATTTGGATAAAGGCCATGTGTATAACCTATCAGCAAGGTGGTGTGCAAAGTGATGGTATTGTAAATATATGGAAAGTTCTTCTGGAATTCACAAGAATCACGTGTGGAACTTGAAAGCTCTAGACCCCTCGTCAACAGGGCTGAAATTTTCTTATCAGCTACGCTCCCTTATGATCTGTGTATCTCCCTGTTAGGTTTAATAGCCACTGTTATTTAGTTAAAGAAAGAACACTGTGGAAGCTGTATGTAGTTAGACGTTATAGATATTGATAATTTTTTTTGTTCAAGTTTCCAATTTCAATTGGATTTTCTTGTGCAAAAGGGATTCAGCGAAGACATCGACAACGTTCAGTTTACGTAAGCTGGTGATTCGGATGAAATTGTCCTCTGCTCTTGTTGTTGCATTCGGTTTGCCAGCCCTACTTGTGCTTAGTTTAGCCCTGTTTCCTGATGCCTCATAATTGTATAATCCTCTGTAGTTCTGGGAATGTTTATTTTGTTCATGCCCTGTACTAAAGAAGAAAAACGTCTTCAAATCAAAATGTCTTTGCGTATTGCTTTAGAAAAAAATCGTTTGATGATTTTTAACAAAATATGATATGATTGTAATAATCTCAACTAATTTTTGCCTTGGTTTGTAAATGTTTTTTTTTTCAAAAATCACGGCAAGCAAGTATGCCATAATGGCCGAACGAAAAAAAGTTCTAAGCGGAATATTAGATTTCGAGTAATTTTTTTTTTATTGAAATCCGTTATCATTTCCTAAGTAAGACTCGTGAAAACATCTCAGCCAATTTAAAATGCATGTTCCCCAAAAAACAAGCTGAGATAATAAAAAATATAGGGTGTATCAATATATATAGGACCTATGTGATTGGTAATGACTCCACTAATAACAATTATGTGCTATTTTTAGCTTCGGATTAGAAAAGAGTATGCTATAACAACTATTAATCTTTAATCACCAGGCCTTTGAAAAGAAAGGAAACAATATTTTGGGCACTAATTATTTGGATACAAAATCATTCAAAACTGTATAAAAATAGATGCAAACGCAGTTTCTTCCAGACAGCGGTCACATCGATACTGCTATATGGATGCACTACATGGACGCTAACAAAACGGCTGGAGAAGAAACTAGATGGCAATTACACAAGAATGCTGCGTGCAATCCTGAACAAGTCCTGGCAGCAACACCCCACAAGACACCAACTGTACGGCCACCTGCCCCCTATCACGAAAACTATTCAAGTTAGGCGAACCAGACATGCAGGACATTGCTGGAGAAGCAGAGATGAACTCATAAGAGATGTACTCTTATGGATCCCCACACACGGCCGCGCAAAAGCAGGACGAGCAGCTCGAACGTACATTCAGCAGCTATGTGAGGATACGGGTTGTTGTCCTGAGGACCTGCCTAGGGCGATGAACGATAGGGAGGAGTGGCGAGAGAGGGTCAGGGATATCCGTGCTGCCAGCACGATATGATGATAATGATGAATATAATAATGATCTATTACTGGGTCATGAAACTCAATAAAAATGAAGCTGATATGATAATAATTAAATTAAAACAACAAAAAACAATCATAGGATGCCTCTATCTCAGAGGATGTGTTTTTATAAGAATTGTTCAAAATGGCCGATATTGTGCTTCTCTTTGCAAAAAATCATTATCATATTATTGGGTTGCATCTATATTGAGACACGCTGCATTATCATCAGATAAAAGTATTGACTATCAGAAGACCTTTTAGCTCATCATGTATAATGATGAAAATTGTGTGTTACTGCAATATAATGCAAGCACCACCGTGAACGTGGGACAGAAAAATGTCTTGTATCATTATTTCAGCTTAGCAGGTATTGATATTTTTTTACAAATGTCAAGGGGTGTCCTCGTGGTGTAATGGTTAAAGCAATGGACTGCGGAATCGTTGTAAGCGAGTTCGTACTCCAGTCACGCTATTATGTTCGCTTTCGGGAAAATGCCCTTGGGAAAGGTATGGACCCTTTTATCCTCTCAACTATGGGTTAAATAGTACCATTACTGTTCTTCTAGGAGAATGGCTTTGGCATTAAATAACCTACAAAGGTTGATATGCCATTAAACAAAGAAAAAAAACCTCAAATTTCCTGCACCAATACCCAGCAAGTTAGCAATAGATAGCTTTGAAAATGTTCTGTTTATGATTGATTGATTGACAGATTTTAATGATATGTCCACCTGTCTGGGTTTATTTTCAACCAAGTAGTCTGAGGATTGTGTCTTCGTACATTGATATTGCCATCGTTTTTTTTTTTTGTATGCACAATTATACGATATCAAATATTCTAATCAAATACAAATAACTTGCCACCATTATATGGATTCAAGTATTCTTTCCTAATACTAATCAATTCATGACTTTATTTGATTATTTCACTTCTGGATCACTGAATGAGGGCTAAGGCAAGAATAACGGTTAAATTTGTCTCCGTGGTAGAAAATAGTCCACCATTTCTTATTTAATAATAATAGCAATAATAATTATGATAATAGCACAGAAGAGGTATAAGACTAGACACGACTGGGTGGGCTAGGTGATCTACAGGGAATTTTGCTAGAAATTCGAATCTGACAATACGAACAAATGGTATATTCTGCACCGAGCATCTGTACCTTAGAATGAGACACTTAAACCCCCATTGAATTTTGACATACAAACGGATCACTAAATCTCGTCCAGACGACCAGGCATTTTTATAATCACCAAAATTGTGGGCTTCGCTGTACCGGCTGACCACAGAGTAAAACGTGAAAGAAAACGAAAAGAAGGACAAACAACTCGACTTTACTGTCGAACATATAAGTGACAATTACACCAATTGTGATTGGTGCTTTTGGTACATTCAACAAAAGACAATAAAAAGGACTAGAGGACGTCGAAATAAGAGGACGAGTGGAGAGCATCCAAACTACTACATTATTGAGAACGGCCAGAATACTGAGAAGAATCCTGGGGACTTGAGGAGACTTGCTGTCACTCAAACTCCAGTGAAAGTTCATCAGATAACGATGATGTGAAGAAAACTCTCGTTATGATAATTATATGCCTTCATGTAATCATTTTGAATTGATTATAATTATTTGTTTGCACATTTACAGTCCTCCGCTCTACTTGGCACAATGGTTAGAGTGTTGCCAATGTTCCAGAAGACCGAGGTACAATCCCCGTTTGGGTTCAATCAAAGACTCAAAAAAGTTATCGATATCTCCTTGCATAACACCCAGCATTATAAGTTTTGTATCGAGGTTAAAGTGAATGAATCCAGTAAAAGGAGAATTGCCTTTCCCAAAACCACGGTGTAGTAGCTATTGAAAAAAGAGCTTTTAGGTTGCCCTAGCCTACCCTCGGCCAACTTACTTATTTGTTTGCACATAGTTACATGGTTTTAAGTAATTAGTAATAATCTTCTGTATACAATTTATATCATCGATATTTATTCTTAATACAAAGAATTTAGAGAGATACTACATCAATTATTTCAATGGAATCGGAATAATTTGCAAACATAACAATTAGACCCACAAATTAAAATCTAACGAGTACTCCTAATCCAAATAAAAAGCGTGTTTACTATAATGGAATCGGCAAGCCCGTACGAAATATCTTACGTTTCACTTCACTAATATCCTTTATAAAGGTAGGAATCATTTTCTTTTCTCAGTTATATATAAACAGTCAGACGGTCTGTTCTCTTTAACCTTCATTAGCCAATTAGTCTAGAAGGAGGAAATCTCTGAATTCAGAAAAGTTTTGTCCGATTTAGAATAGTATCACTTACTACCAGTAGTGGAATTATTGAATAAAATAAAATACTACTGATCTTGGTTAGAACGAAAGTGGCAATAAAAATTATATTGTTGGGGTACTTCATGTTTCCTAGAACTCCAGTAGCATCAAATGTAGATTAATTTCATGTCCATTCTTTAGGAGGTTATCCCTTTTCAGAGGACACAACCAGCGTATTTTAAACCTCATCAACTGGATGAATCTTATTAGTGCTTCTACTTTATGATCTGCACATCTCCCAGGTTAGGTTGCATAGCCGCCGTTATTCAGTTTAAGCCATAATACTTTGGAAACTGTATGTAATCTTGGGACATTTCAGATTTGATAGATTTATTAGAGTAATTTTTGAGTGCAATCCGTTATTACTCTCTAAGTTAGACTTGTCAAAACACCTCGGCTAAATTAAGACGCATCTTCCCAAATAAACAAGCTGAGATTCAAAATATTTTTACTGTAAATCTCTTTGCGACTGACCAGGATCAAATGAATTAATCAAGCCAGCCTTTATTGAGCTAGGAACATCAAATCACCAGTCACTGTTATGTGTAGATATCACTGCGGATTGTCATTCAAATATCGATGATTGAACGTACAATCTTTTAGATCCGCTAACAATAATTATTACCAACACTGAAAATGTTTTTGTTTTCATCGAGAATGTACCAGGAACACTTTGATAATCGATAAGGATCAATAAAGATCTAGATGTAAATCATTCAGCTCATATATAAATTGATAAGTGGAAAGGATGTGTTTGTCTGGTCCCTATAGATTCGCAAGTTGTTTGTTGTAAATATATCAAATATTGTATGCTCATTAATTAGTCACAAGTGAAGGTCTTTAAAAAATTTTGCTAAAAAAAGAGACTCGACAAAACGATTCTATATGAAAATGTAATAATCTAATTTTTTTTCTTGTTCCTCAGCGAAAAGAATTATTTTCTAATTGCTGATAAAAAAAAAGTAAATAGAAAAGTAATATTTTTCTTTTGGTTTTGCTTTTGTGAAGTGGTGAATGAAATTTGAAATTTACACATTTCCCTAAATATTAAGTGTATATTGATGCGGAGATGCTAATAAGGTATTTTCTAAATCAAATTAAAAACTATTGTTATTTTTTATATCACGTAAGCATAAATAGATCTGCATTTTTAATGTTTATGTTGCTTATTCAGAATCTTTTTTTTAGATAGAAAATAGTTTAATTCATAAATTACATTATCCAGTAAAAAAGGAGCCAAGTTTGAAGGGAACAATCATAATTGGCTATACATTTCCAGCATAAACAATTAAGAAATGACCAATACTATTAGGGAAAAAAAATTGTGTTTCATACATCTACAGGAAAGGCTGTTATTGCAAGATTTAACCATTCGTTTAGAATTCGATTTATCCAAACTTCAAAAAGAAAGAAACCACTAATTATAAGTCTAAATTAAAGACATCTGGTTGATTATATATAATTAGTTTTATACATAGTACTTCAAGGTTGATAGGTCTATATTACGTTTCAATTTTCAGTTTTGTTTATTTTGACAAGCATTCCTGACCAAAAGATCGATCTTCGTAAACATCTACCGTAGGTATAACTTACCAAAAGAGTGGTTGGTCCTGGTTATGACATTAAAGTGTGTCTGGTGGTGAGAATCCAATCCTTGAACGTGGAGTTACCCTCCATTTGTAATAAATATTATTTACACTGGTAATGCTTTTTTTCGTCAAGAATATACCAGGAACACTTTTATAATCTATAAGGATAAATGAGGATCGAGATAAACATCCCCAATCATCTCTGATCCGGAGTGGTAGGGCAAGATACGATTCAATTCACCTTTAAAAATTTAGTTTTATTCGATAACACTGTGTACAAAAAGTCCTATGAAACGAAGCTGGAGTTGTGGCTAACGTTCTCAATTCTGACATAGGATTAAGTGAATTCGAACTCGAAGTTTCCTGTTACGTTCACCTTCGGACCAATACTTTTTAAACAGATTTAAACCCTCTTGTCCTAACAGCTATGGGTTAGATTGTACAACTACTGTTCTCTACGGACGGCTTTGTCATTGAATAAGCCACAAAGTTTGATATGCCATTTAAAACTAAGAAAACAAACAATTCTAAGAAACTTCCACATGGAAAATAAATAAGAACATACAATGAAAGCAGTAAAATGACCCTTGATGGATTGACCTGTCATTGAAATAATCAATCTTTATTCTTTATAATGCTCAGAGGAACTTTCCCTAAAATAGATTAATTTCCTTAGATAATATAAACTAAACATTTGCTGATTCTCCTAACTGCTTTGTGGATTTACCATTTATTGTAAAAGATGATACTTGAAACGTCTTCGTTTAAACATTCGACAACAAAGATTTCAAATTGACATTTTTTTAGTATAAAATAAGTTGAAAGTTGTTTCTAAATATCTGTCATTTTTATAGTTTCTTCTTGTCTTTGATTCAAGTTTTTACCTCTTAATCGGCCTAGACGTCAGCGTCATCTTTTCCTTTAAAATATCTTTTTATTGGTATTATTACTTCAGTAATCGTCAGGTTTTCCAGCTTTTGAAGGAATACTGTTGTTCTCAAATACACAGGATTTGAATAATTGAGCAAATGAGTCGTCTATACCTGACTAAAAAAGAAATTTGAGAATGTCAAAAATTGCATAACTTCGAAGAAAAATTAACACAAATCAAAATTATTTTTCCAAACAATATGTAGGATTTAAAACTGTTTAATGATGAAATAGTATCCCTCAAATTGCCACAAATGTTATGACAGTAAAATACAAGTATGAGGTTTTCTTTCCGATTAGTTTTATTGAAACAGCAATTATCCTAAACAACAAATAAAAAGTCAAATATTTTATCTAGCTGTTTTTTTTTGTTTTTTTTTGTTTCATTTTATCTGATTTCTGATGAAAATGTTTCAAGTTACATTCAGATTTTAAATGCTCCTTGGATGGAAAAAAAAGTAAGTGTAAATAGAAAATAACAAAGTACCAATAACAGGCATATAAAAATAAATGGTTTCTTTGTTTTTAATTGCATATCAATCTTTGTGAGTTATTTAATGCCAAACTATCCTTGTAGAAGAATGACAGTGGTAATATTTAACAAAATAGTAGAAGGATAAAAGGGTTTATATCTTTCTTAGGGGTTTTCGTGCAAGTGCAGTCGAAAATTGCTTACTACGATGTCACTGTCTTGTCTTTTAGGCAATGTTCCTTGGAGACTGTTCCCTCCAATACAATAAAGCCAGATAAGCAAATGTTTTAGCAAAATGTTTTCAAATGATATATATATATATATATATATATATATATATATATATATATATATATATATATATATATATATATATTTATATATTTCAAACTCTCAATTTCTTTTTTAACTCTCATGTTCACTCTTGTTGGGTTATTTTATACTGAGTTTTTTTTCTTTTACTTTTTTCATCAACCACTGATACACATTGTAAGGGAATCACTTATATTTTTGTAAAAATATTCCAACAGTTACAAAAAAACAGTGATCGTTATTTAAAAATTCAAATCGATGAATACATTTTTAATCAATTTTTCTTTTTCTTTTTATTCAGTAGTTAAAAAGTATCATAGGTATTCATATTTCTGTTAAAATGCAGTTTCTTTCAGATATATTTTTGTATACTTGCTTGGTTGAGGTTTTTAATTATGCATTTAGATTCAATAACAATACATTCTACACTATAGGATTTATTCAGACATTTGATTGATACTTGGGCGTTCGATTGTTTGTGTTTGTTTGTATGGTCTTTTTTTAATCAATTTTTGTAATTGTATTCTTAATGTTTAGGGTTGTCTATAGAGTTTTGGTTAGGGTAGTTTGAATATGTTTTGGTTTGTCATTGTTCATTTTGGCGTGGTTATAGGTTTTTTTTCAAGATTGATCAATGAGACTTTTAAGCTTTTGTTTGATTGGTTCTGTTATATATATATATATATATATATATATATATATATATATATATATATATATATATATATATATATGCACCTATAAATATATATGCATACACACATACATACACATACATATATATATTTATATATATATATATACATGTGTATATAATTTTTCAATGATACATCCTAGATGCATCAAGGAGGTCTTCAGTGATGTAACTGTCTTCATTGCCGATTTCGGGTTATTTCTGCATCATATCGGCTCCGACAGTAACCCCGTCATGACTCGGGAAGAGCAAAGCCACCTCCGTGATCGTGACGTGCTACGCTCGTGCCTCTACCAAAGCAAAGAAAAATCAATAAAGGCCGTACTTCGGCCGTTCTTATAGACATTTGTCCTTTAGTAAACAGCCAATAAAAACAGGGCCTTCCACACTCCTCTGCTATATACAATACCATCTTACCTCATCCGATTTCGACTAGGTACTTCCGGAATCGGTACCGAGGTAAGATGTTATTTTTGATACTCGTCCGCGTCCGTGATTTACACTTCACAAGACTTACACGAATCTCCCACCAAATCTATCCTATACTAATACTTCCAAACTAACATGAATTAAGCCCCTACTCAAAACTATTCAGTCAGTCTTTAGCTCTTACCTTATACCCTTATTCGAAGCTAAAAAAAAAAAAAGGAAAACTAGTTTATCTATATATATGTGTGTGAATGCATTTATACACATATCTTATATATATATATATATATATATATATATATATATATATATATATATATATATGTGTGTAAAGTGTGATGAGAACATTGATGCAACACTACCCAGTAAAAACCATAAGGTTCTATAGAAGGGAGTAAATTATATTATTTTATGTAATTTACTTAAATAATCCCTGTATCAACTTATTAGTGAGTTGCAACAAAAACCCCCAGTAAAAAAAGAAACAATGATTTAATTGTTTCATTTACAGATTTTTATGGATACATTGAGATGAAATGAAATTGAATTAAAAATGTAAAAAGATTTTATAAATGAGAGTGGATTTAGTTAACATGACATATGTTATGCTTTTATCCAATGACTTGAAAAATCTATTATCCATTGAACATTTCAATTTTTTGATCTCCTCTGATGTAATAAGTTGGCTATTTCCTGCCAAATTGTTATTCCTTCTAAATTGAGGTCCATTTTAAACACGTCTCTTCAGAATGCTCCACAGATTATCATTCGGGTTTAACTCAGGAGAATTAGCCGTTTGGTTCATCTTCCAGAGTCCACAGAAGCCTAATATCGGCAGGAACTCCGTAGTTTTATTCGCTGAATGCGAAAGAGGATTATCTAGCATAAATACAATGGTTCTCCTGAAAGAGACTTCTTTTTTTCTTTTTGTTGCCAAGATTCCAGGGGCTCCTTAATGAAGACTATATAAGAATCTGCGTTATTTTCGTTCACACACACACACACACACACACACACACACACACACACACACCACCACACACACACACATATATATAACGAAACAGTCTGTCTGTGGATGACAATATATATATATATATATATATATACTTATCTTTCCAGCTTACGTCATTATTTTTTATTTGACTTTTTCGCTGTCTGATGATTGTGCAATAATCATGAAACAGTAGAAACAGTGCAGTGCTGTGTGCATGATAGATAAATTGTTTAAAGTTCCTATTCCCTGCAGGTCTAGGGGTATGAATGTGCATCAAATCTATAGTTAATATGATGAGGGTTATGTTATGGGCATATCATCTCTTTATGTTGCAGTTTTGATTGTACTGTTTTAACAATTAAAAAAAAAACTTGTTTGTAGGCATTTCTTAGTGTGCATGTGTGCGTGTATGTGTAAAAATTGTAAAAATTATGACTGTTGGCAAAAAATTACATCTCTTAATATCCAGTTATTTGAATGGTATGAAATCTAGTGTTTCACGCGATTTAGACAATCATCAGAAAGTAGGGAAATAGCTTTTCGAAAGAAGACCAGAAGCTTTTATATAATTCCCCTAAGAAAAAAGACTTGATCTGAAAAAAGGAAATGAGGGTATAAAATAAAGATACGGCTGCATGAAATAAAAAGCAAAGTATATATATATATATATATATATATATATATATATATATATATATATATATATATACATTCCCTTAATATAAGTGGACTTATCATGACAAAGTTAAAGAAATTATGTAGGAAAATTAAATCAGTCAGAAGAATGATCTAATTGCAAATATTTCAGGCGATTTCACCCTGGAATGCATTTTATCTATTCAACCACTGACAGCTATTCTTAATTTAAAAGAGATGTATATGGTGTTCGAAACAGGAAGCGCATCAACATCTTCAACCTCAACAAGAATGGACTCCACACACATTTTACAACTTTTAGTGTCGTACCAGATTTCTCTTAAATCATACAAAAGAATGTGGATAGCGCTGTACTTTTCACAGTATGTTTTTTTCTGATGCGAAAAAGATCATGTTAAAAGTATAGAGCTCATTTCAAAGTAGTTTTCAGGTTACCCGGCTACACCTTGGTGTAGTAGCTATCGAAAAGGGAGGCTTCGGGTTACCCTTGACTATGGTCGCCAACTTTACTTACTTTATATATATATATATGGAAGTCAGACCTAACCGATAAAATGAAACGCAGTTCCTTCCAAGCCGCGGTCGTGTCGATACTGCTATAGGGATGCACTACTTGGACGCTAACAAAACGGCTGGAGAAAAAACTAGATCGCAATTACACAAGAATGTTGCGAGCAATATTGAACAAGTCCTGGAGACAACACCCCACAAAGCACCAACTACACGACCACCTACCTCACATCACGAAAACTATCAAAGTTAGACGAACCAGACATGCCGGACATTGCTGGAGAAGCAGAGATGAACTCATAAGAGATGTACTCTTATGGATCCCCACACATGGCCGCGCAAAAGCAGGACGAGCAGCTCGAACTACATCCAGCAGCTATGTGGGGATACAGGATGTTGTCCTGAAGACCTACCTAGGGCGATGAACGATAGGGAGGAGTGGCGAGAGAGGGTCAGGGATATCCGTGCTACCAGCGCGATATGACGATGATGATGATATATATATATATATATATATATATATATATATATATATATATATATATATATATATAGCCCTCTCTTATGTAATAAAGTTTCATAAAAGGCTAAAATTATTGCAAAGTTATTGATTTATATACTTTTCGTTGTTTTCATAAAATATGTTGATTTCACCGACACGCACTCCAGAAAATGATAATAAACGAGAAAATAAAAACAATTTTTCCTTACCATTATAAACGAAGTAGAAACACCCATGCATTCAAATACAAATATATGTTAATCGTCTTCCTTTTTATACATCCTTTAATTAGGTTTTTTGAATACAATAATTTGAAATTAAAATCTATCAGTGTCATTCGTTTTGGCATGATTGAAAATATGCACACACACACACACACACACACACACACACATATATATATATATATATATATATATATATATATATATATATAGCCGGTCTTATGCAAATAAAATAAACCTTGATTACTCAGAACGTTCTGAATTAAATTTAAGCTCACTGATTTCCACCTGTTGTAAAGTATTTAATTATATTTCTGCCATTTTAATGGTTACATTTCGATGTAATTGGAATTCAGGAAAATGGAATGACAGATGTTTGTATGAAGATTAAAGTAATGTTAGCTTAAGACCTCGGAAACCGAATGAAACTCTATTAGCTCCATAATGTATGTTTAAAAATATTTAGCAACTGCTGAAAAACGGAAAATAACTATGTTAGTGAGTAAGGGAATGTTCACTCTCTAGATAATAAAGGAGCTTTTCAGAAATAAGGGGCCGATAAAGAACACAGTTGAAAATATAATTAAGTTAGGAACTGGAAGCAAAATAAAAGTCTAAGATCTTTATTTATCGAGATGAACGCAAAATAAAGAAGGTAAAATCGAAACACTTTAGACCAGTGCCCAGAACGTCGAAAAGGTTGTAATTGGTTGAGTTAAGTTTGAAAAAACGTGAAGAATACATTATGATTTGGGATTTGAAAAAATTTTCCAACCACCACCCTTTCACTAAAGTAAATATTTGAAAACATCAAAGCTGGGCTATTAAATTCATGGAAATTGATTTTTAAAGCAATTTTCTCGAGTAACATTTGATGAACTTGATGAATAACCCAAAGGATGGATTCTATCCAATTCAAACATACCTGTGACGAAAATAAGTTAACAATGAGGCGGTACTTTATTAATATGTGCTGGAATTTTCGAACAAACCCCTATGGGAACATTCAAACTTTATGAAGGAGCTAAAGTGAACAGGGATAACAATTACAATTGTATGCAATATTTTCTTTGCATTGTACAAGACTCATTTATTTCCGCACGACAATGAGCATTTTCATGTTACTAAGCTTACCCGTGAATTTCTTGAATATGATTTTTTTTCGAATGTGGAAAAACATCTTAACCTTTGATTTGAACCTGCACCCTCGAACTTCATTTGAACTTCTTTTATCATTGTGCACGTCATTAAATCTGAACCTTTATATGCATTTGCAATATTTGAAGCATTAAAATAGTTCAACACAACAAGCTCTTCTATTGATTTGCTGCATTTGCAAAATCCTGTGTTTCGTCAATAAATACTGACCATTATATTTGAAAATTGCTTATAAAAAATCGATCATATAGTAGTAAAATTCTCGGTTTCTCCTACATTCTTAACTTTTTCTAGACGTCATCATCACAAAATGTCAGTTGCTTGATTGTTGAATTGCATTCATTCAAATTTTTACTTAAATACAGAGATATTCAATATCGATATATTCATAATTTCTCTGTATAATCATCTGCAGTGAAGAGTTGTGCCTATATTTCAAATGTTATATTGACTGGCATTGTATGATTATGCATTATTTTCATTGGGACTCATAGACATTGAGACTGCTTGCAGAACTCGCGAAGCTTAAGAAAATGAAACAATAACCGGCCTTACAGCCCATAGTCTGGTTTAATGTTTTAAGCATAATTACTTGCTGCACGATATAAAGCTCAGAAGCTGGGGCCATTTATTGACACTTGAGTTGAATTAAAAGCATAACGGAAAAACAAAAACCCGGCATTCGAAAAAAATCTAGCTTTATCCATGGAAACTATACGCCGTATATTACATACACTTCAGAAAACTTATCCAAATTGACAAAAAGTATTTGGTTAATTCGTAACAGAGGTAAAACGGAAACAGTCTTGATACGTCTTGATACCAATCCTGGCAATAAATTATGGAATTAGTGCATTTGGAAGATACCTGGGTTTTTTTTTAGCGGTAATAAAGAAAGTAAGTAATAAGATAGATTTTTTTTTCATTTTTACGGTAATCATTCTAGCTTCATAAGAAAACTATTAAACAGACTAAATTAAATCGTTTAAATTAATTATAAGTATATATTATAAATATAATCAAACAGTGGACTATATTGAATAGGACAATTTTTAAGAGAAAATTATGGAATGATCTTGAAATTATTATTCCTAAACCAAATACCAGCTGAAGCATAGAATTGCCTATCGGTCTACAGTTAAAAGCCATTTTTCTAGACCTCCAGGAGCTACATTGAATGAAAGGAAAAATGACGCCACCAATAAGAGAATCTTTCACTGAATTCAAAGAAAAGTAGAGAGAATTTAAAAATGTTGTCTGTTCCCAGTTTCAAATAAAAAAAAAATCAGAGGAGTTCCCGTGACGTAATGGCTAAATTACTGGACTGTAGGCTGGAAGTGAGTGAGTTAGAAAACGAGTTAGGATTTTACATTAATTTTCTGTAAAAACTAAGAACCCCTTATCTACTCAGCTATTAGTTAAATGGTATCACTGCCGTTTTTCTACATGGATGTCTTTCATATTTAAAAAAAAAACATGAAGGTTGATATGCCTTTAAATAAAGAAACTAGAACTTATAACTATAAAAGAAATAGTGGTTACCAAAGGAAAACATACCGGTAGATCACATACATGAAAACGTTTGGATTTAAAACTCCATGCCGTATGACGTGATAATATAAAATGTATTACAATACAAATACTAATGGGTCGGAATAGCGAATAGTTGTGAAAAAACACTTTAAAATCCGCTGAAAAAAACTGGAAAAATAGAGTAAAGGCAATTAAAAACTAGCACAAACAAACTAAAGGAAAATAGTTAAAGTGGGATAAACAGAAACAATCTTTGTGTGTAGATAATTAGTTGAAAATAATATTCACGGATGCATCAAAATTCTGCATAGGCTAAGGAGATTATGGGAGGAAACAGGAATCAATGATTGCGACGAAATAATTTGAAATCGGCTAAATGTAATGGGATATATATTGAGAAAAATCAACAAAATCTAGAACCAACATAAAAAGAAGAAAATGAGGTTAAATTAGGCTAATGAGAAGCAACCACGGTGAGGTATCTTCATCATTAACATCATCATATTCAAGATGTAACGACGGCAAGACTTGTCATCTCTCTTGTGTGACATTCCTTCATACCAGTTACTTACTTTTGTATGTCTGCTAGATGGCATTTAGTATCAAACGGGAACGTATTCATATGTATGCGTTCAGAGGAGAATGTCATATATGTTGCCATTTATGTAACTGTTGACCTTAGTATATTGGTATAAAACTTTGAAAAAATCGACTTTAATTTGTTTACCAACTTTAGAACTATTTGTATAAAAAATCACCTCATCTGCGTTAGATATCAAGATACTTTTTTTCTTAATTTACAATGAATATCAATCGAAGGTATCCAGGACTTAAAAGGCCGAAATATGAATAATGAACCCAGTATTTGAATGCAGTGATTTCCCAGACAGTAGAACGTTGTAATCGAACGACTGGCAGCTGAAAGATTATTTACTTATATTCATTCGCTGAAATATAATCTAAAGCGAGAAAGCAAAGGAATTATTGCACGAAAACATCTGCTGACCAGTAATTCATCGAAGCGTCATTTAGAGATTATGTTTTGCTTTGTCCTCGTAGATCAGGGTGTTGACAATCTTTAATGACACTGTAAAGGAAATAAAAACGGGTTTCAAATGATCTAATCATGTGAAATGTCAAGAAAGAAAGAAAGAAAAACGCAAATAAAAAATAGTTTTTATAAACTTTTCAAGCAAAAGTAAAATACATCACTGTCTAAAATATCAGTTTCCTTCGACAAATACAGGCTGAAAGAGGTTTTCAGAGATTGCAAATGATTCAGATTATTAGCGCATTAAGATTTTAGTTAGTTCTTTAACTTATAGGTTCTGCTTTCATGAGAGAAAAAAACGTTTCTCCATGTTTGCTGCGTTTAGAAAATTATATGTTGGTTTAAAATTTCAGCATCGGATTATCGTGTCTCAAGAAGAAATAATAGTCTGAGATTCTATGAACAGGAGATTGAAATCAACCAGACCAGAGCGCTTATAAAATCGGAAAGAACACTTAGAACAGTCTTGGAAAGATGAAGAGACTTGCTGTCATTCAGATGTCTACAATTACTACTAGTACTACAACTATTTATTATTATTATTATTATTATTTGATCCTTGTGAGTTTTTTTTTTACATCAGTTTTAGCTGATGGTCTTTCACTGAAGCCTTAATGACAGCAAGTACCCTCGAGTTTCCTGGACTTTTCTCAGTACTCTGGCCTCTCTCTATTATGTTATTGTTTGGATGGTCTCCACTTGTCTTGCACCTTCAAAGTTCTCCAGTCCCTTAGATAATTATTTGGTGACTGCAACAAAAGCAACAATCAGGATTCGTATAATTATTACTTTTATGTTCCATAGTTTTTTTCAATTCCCTAGCTAGGTCAAGTTACTTATCCTTCTTTTCACTTTCCTTCGGTTTTATTATGTGGTCAGCCGGGAAAGCATAGTCCACAATTTTGTAAGATCTCATTTTAGTTGATTATTTTTAAGTCTTGATTTCTGGCCGAGATTAAGTTATCCGTTTGTATGTCAAAGACCCAAAGAAGTTTATGTGTGTCATAGACAGATGTCGTGTTGTGCATATACCATTTGTTCGTATGGTCAAATTTAAATTTCTTGCACATCTCCCAGTGGATCATCTTGCCCATCTAGTCGTGCCTTGTCTTATACTCCTTCTGTACTTATATGCTGCATCCGCTTATTATGTGATTGATGGTTTCGTTACTATCACAGCACAGCCTACATTTGCTATTCTATTGCTCTCATCTATTCTTGCTTTGATATGATTGGATCTTATGGTGTAGTTTTGTGCTGCTATTAGGAGAGATTCTGTTTCTCTCTTAAGGTTTTCTTTTCTTAGCTACGTCCAGGTTTTCTCGTGTGAGATGTTGTTTATCAGTTGTTTAAAATGCTCATAGAGTTGTTTTCTTCTCATTTTTGTTTCCTAATTATTATCATTCTGTTGGCCATCATGTTGTCAGTATCGTTTTTGGACTGTAATCACTCATTCATGCTTTTCTTTGTTGTCCTTAAATCGTTGTATGGATGCATCAACGCTATCTTCCATACTGAGAAGCCCTATTTCTCCTTCTTTTCTTGATATATAGTCTGTCAACGCCATCTCTGGGATGTAATGCCTTATTTTTATGGGTTTTGGTTCATTTGCTTAAGTTTTTTTTTTATCCACTTCAAAAAGGGCTCTGAATATCTAACGAAGGTTACAGCCCATGTATTTTTCCTTTGATAAGGTTTATGCTATATTGTTTCGTCTCCAGTAGCTTACAAGTCCTACTGAGATATTCTTTCTGAGTATTCTTCATCATATCCACTTGTTTGATGGTGTCAGCGTCCATAATGCCCAAGTATTTGTACGTTTCCTTTTCTCCGAGCATTCTAGGGCGGGTGTCCTCGTGATGTAATAGTTAAAGTACGCGAGTTCGTACCCCAGTCTCACTATTATTTTCACTTTCGGGCAAATACCCTTAGGAAAGGTATGAACACCCTCATCCTCCCAGCTATGGGTTAAATAGTACCACTACTGTTCTTCAAGAAGAATGGCTTTGGCATTAAATAACCTACAAAGGTTAATATTCCATTAAACAAAGAAACCAAACCAACAGAACATTCTTACCCTGTCTTAATTTGGCAGTTCCATTCCATCCGTCTGGTGTCATTTGCTGCTTTTCAATAACAGCATGGGATATTTTTATGTGTCAAATTTCAACCCTCTATCCTGACTGTATATTCAAACTGTGTGTATTAGAGTTTCCATTTCTTTTTCGTTTTTGGCAAATAGATTGATGTCGTCCATTTACATTAGTTTATTGATCTTCTCTTGCGATTTACTTAGTTTGTATCTGGCTGTGCATTTTCTAAGTATGTGGTTAAGTGACTTCATGGCAATAATGAATAGTATCGATGATAGTGCATCTCGTTGAAATATACCGCTTTGGACCTTTAATTCAGCTAAGCTTCCCCGTCATTCAATTACGTTTCAGGTTTTCCTGATTTTCTCGATGAAATTTTTAACTTTATCTGATATTTTGTACATTTTGAGGCAGTTTATTGTCCAGCTTTGCTGAAGCATATCATATGCCTTTATGTAGTCAATTCAGGCCATAGCTAGATTTTACCGTCGGGTCTTGCTCTCCGTTAGGATGTCTTGGTCAATGTAAAGTAATCTTGCTGTTCTTCTGGATCCTTTGCAACATCCTCTGTGTTTCACAAGAAACAATCCATGGCTTGTTAGCGAGTAGTAAATATCTTCCCTTATTTGTGCTGTGAATATTTTCCACATCATCGTTAGGCTAATTATGTGTCTGTAGTTGTTTGGGCGGTTCCTTTGATTGGGTCCTTCTGAATCAATGTTGGCTTTTCTTTGGTCATCTATTCGTATACGTGTGTTCCTTGTGGGCATCTATTCATTTCTACTGCTAGTCTGTCGTGGATAGAGGTGAATTTCTTGAACCAGGATCTATGTATTCAATCATTGCCTGGTGTTTTTCAGTTTGATATTTTTTAGTGTCGTTTTGAGTAAATTGCTGTGTATTTCTGCTTTCGGGTCTTCTTTGAGCCTTTCTAATTCTTTCTTTTGTTATATTGTTTATCCATTAGACTTTTTCTTTATGTTTTTTTGGTTGCCATATTTTAGTCCAAAATCTTTCCTTTTCTCTTGCATCAGGTGATTAGTATGTTTTCGTGTCGTCTCCTCGTAGTTGTTGATATAATTTTCTTTCGTTGTTTAGAAATGTCCTATTTGTTTGTATTGTTTTACCCTTTGTCGATATCTCTTAAATCTTCCTTCTTTCTTAAAGTTGTATTGTTATTATGTCTTGTGTTGCCTTTTCCTTTTTGTCTTTACATATTCCGGCGTCTTTCCTTTATTTTATCATTTTGTCCTTTTTTCGTAGATTATTATTATTATTATTATTATTATTATTATTATTATTATTATTATTATGATAATAATGGTAAGCGAATGAAGAAAACTGTGACCAAATGAATACAAGAGTAGGCATGCTGGATGGAAAAGGTTATGACCTGGGATTGTGCCAGAGTTTTGATCATGTTGTCAAAAGCTGTATGCACAAACTATATGCGCAAAATATAATATATCCTAGAAATTGATAGGATTAGTATTTTCATGGATTTTGAGATATAAACGGATCATCAAATGCTAGCCAGAATGCTAAACCTAGTGTAAGAGAACAATGAAATGACGTGTCATTTAGAGGATTTTGTTAATTTTGTGGACAATTGATTGAAAATTAATTCAAATAAGATAAGCAAGTACTAGAACATTGACAGAGAGTTAAAAAAGCTGTTGAACATAGAAGTGACGATGATACCATTTGTAGATAGGGACCTTAAAACCAGGCTCAATGGACAGGAAAAAGAATGGGGAACCAGAATTAAGTAGAAGACTCGAGATCATGCAGACCACAACGCCTTTAACATCTACTAAATGGCAGAAGAGATGAGGAATCTTGCTGTCTCTCGGACTTTATCTAAAAATCACCACTTAATAATACCAGGTCACGATGGCATATATGGATTCTGATTTTAAAAAATCACATTCATCCATAACAAATTGGCATGCAACTTAGCAAATGCCGAGAAAAGCAAGCATACTGGAAATGATGACGGAGGGGAAAACTACCCTAATCCAGAAAGACATACAAAATGGATCCATGCTCAGCAATTACTGATTGATATCGTGTCGTCTTATGATGTGGTAAATCTTGAACACACAAATTAAAGAAGAAAGCTACAGTCAATTTCCGGTAGAACGGAAAGGGGGCTGAAAGAGAACAAGATTAAGAGAAGACCCACTATATATGGATCAGCACATATTCAATGAGGCCAAAACAAGGCGGAAAATGTAGTTATGTCATTGGTTGACTAAAAAAAGCCAAAGGTGAAGCAATCTTGGATACGAGAATGTCTAAAATTGCACAAATTATCAGACAAACTCCTTATTTTCATTATCAAAGGCGTGAAAGACAGAAAAGTTGAATATACAACAGGAAAACAAACTCTAACATAAATGCAAATCCAACGAGGTATCTTCCTGAGTGATCAGCTTTTACTACTACGATTTGCTATAGCAATGATGCCACTCAATTACATAACACGGAGGACAACAAATTGTCAAATTAACAAGAAAATATTAATCACTTAATGTACCTAAATGACATTAAGTTATTATATAAAAATAAAATTGAACCAGGCCTTGATTCACTAAGATTTTACAGCCAGGACATAGGAATGGAATTTTCTATAGAAATGTCACATGCTAATAATAAAAAGTAAGAAAGGAGAAACAAGGGAAAGAATCGAACTGCCAAATCAGGAAAGCATCAGAATGTTTAGAGAGAAGGAGAAGTCCGTGTACTTGGGAATATAGGAAGCGAAGATAAAAAATGACTCAGAAAAAAGAGAAAATGCTTCAAATCCACGGTCTGCAGAAGAAATATATCAAAGTGATAAACACCTGGGTAGTTTTCCTTATAAGATATTTAAAAACCTTCTGAAAATGAACAAGAGAGAAAGAGAAAGAGAGTCAGAGAAATGGACCAAAGGACAAAGAATTTGATAACTATGCAGAAGTCCTGCAGGCAAAAATGACATAGGCAGACTGAATTTGTCAAGAAAAGAAGGAAAAATACAACTCACCAGCTGAGAGAATTGTGTTGATGCTCCATTACAAGGACTCGTAAACTTGATCAACAAGGCCAAATAAATACAAATTATACAAGCCAGTAGCAAAATTGGTAACATTAGAAGAATGAGTCGGTGGAAAAAGTATTAATCTGAGAATTGTACAAGAGACTGATATTTAGCCTTGTTTCCAAATGGTATATGCAAAACCAGAAACCTTCCAAGATAATGACATGTATAAAACTCTGTGATATTCTTGAAACGTAATTGAATGAATAAATAAATAAATAAATAAATAAGACAGTGGTTGCTAAATAACAAGGCAGACACACTCGTTGTAGTTTAATGACAAAAGAAAATTTAAGGTCCAAAATATCGTACGCATGTGTGCAAGAAGCTGATGTCTCTGCTCCCGACATAAGGCGGAAGTGAGGGGGAAATTTGTGTCCTTTAGAGAGTCAACGGCCAGACGCGTGAAGGTGAAGAAGTCAGCAGTACACCAACCACAAAGATGAAAGCGACGAAAGTTTATGAGTCCTAATTTGGTGGTGGCGGGATGTTCCAAAGGGGAACAAGCATGTTAAAACTAGGAAAAAAGTTCAAGGTCTGTGTTTGCTCTCTCATTCCTACCATGATATGTCACTTATATTTTCTATCTAGCTGAAGCGGTTGTCTCAAGCTTCGATACTTCCTTTCTTTCTCCCGGTGGCTACTTGCTAGCTAGTAGTAAATAAACCTTGGTTTATATTTAACAGAGATTTGCCTTCGTCAACTGGTTACCGCGGTGAAGTCACAACGGGAGTCTAAAGTTATGGAACATTCTGAGTTATGGAACATTCTGAGTTATAAATAGATCACCTAATCACGACCAAAATTCTTGACCTATTTTTAATGAGCAAAAAAAAATTGCCATCTTGTGGATTCTACCGTTCCAGATGACCATAAATAGAAAATGAAAGAAAGGGAAAAGATTGAAAAATACTTAGAACTTGCTAGAGAACTACACAACAATGCCACTTGGAGGTGACGGTGATATCAATTCCAATTGGTGCACTTGGAATGGTCCCTAAGGGCTTGGAATAAGGATGGGAGGAATTGGAAATTAGTGTAATAATCGAAACCATCTATACAACAGAAGTGTCCCAGATACTTACAATCATTTAGACTACAGTAAAAAAAAAAAAAAAAAACAAGAAATGGTGGGGGGAAAATCTTTAGGAGTAAATGGTTGGTTGGTTGGTTGGTTGGTTTTATGGCATATCAACCTTTGTAGGTATATTCTGTCGATATATACATACATATTCAACCAAAGATTTCAAAAAGAATATCAACTTTTCTATGAGCAGGATTTCATTTGTTTGCACAAGATTAACCAGTTTTAAGTTGTCATATTTTTGGTACGACTCTGTCTCTCTCAAGAAGGAGAGAATGACATCTATTTTGACGTTTTCGAACAGATCGGCTAAGTTATTTACTTTGAAAAATCGCTTTCTGATAACAGCAAAAGTTCTGCATTCTATAAGAATGTGTTTAACCGTGCAATTTGTCTGGCAGGTTGAACACTGTGGTTGTGGTTCCTGTTTCAAAATGAAAGAGTGAGTAAACCTTGTATGAACAATTCGCAATCGGGATATAACAACTTGTTCTCTTCTTGATTTTCTCGATGCTGGTCTCCACTCTCCTAAGGTGGGCTGAATTTGGGAGAGAATATTGTGGATGTTATTGTTCCATTGTTAATGCCATTTTGTGTGAAGGAATTTAATAATTGTTAGATTCAGGTCAGTATATGGGATCCTGGATTTATCGGGTGTCAAATCTAAGACCGATTTGGCTGCTGAGTCTGCTCTTTCATTCCCTCTCACTACAATGTTGCTTGGGGTCCAGGATTAAATAATGATAAAACATAATCATAAGTAGTTGTAATAACTTAAGCGTTTACCATCAAACACTGATGAAAAAAAAAAAGAGTAACTCAGAAAAACAAGAAAACTTCTCGAGGCCATGCTCTGCAGCAGAAATTTCATTGATGTAATAAGTGCATGTGCAGTTACCGATGTGAGATACTCAAGTCGCTTCTTAAAAAGGATGAGGGAGGAACTCAGACAAATGGACCAAAGGACAAGAAAGTTGAGGACTACGCACAAAGACTAACATTTGAGAAATAACATAGACAGATTATATGTGTCGCAAAAAGGGGTACAAGACTCGCAAGCATTGAAGATTGCATCAATGCCTCAATACTAGGTATCAGTGAAAACATTCCGAAAAAAAGATTAATCACAGTAGCTTGTAACAGCAATTAAGACATGAGATCAATCAAAAAAATTAACAAACTCGAAAGACCACATAGGAAGAAAAATAATTGAAGGGATATTTCAAGCATAAATTGATGAGATTGCACTCAAAACAACCGACGAAAGTGAAATCTTCTAGAGAGAAAGTGAATCTCTTCTAATAGCAGTACAGAACAAAGCTGTAAGGACCAATTATATCAAGGTAAAAACTGATAATACACAGCGGTATAGCTAGTGCAGTATATGTGGAGACAATCACATAATAACGGCATGGAAAAAGTAACACAAATGGAATACAAAACTAGGCATGACTCGGTGGGAAAGATGATCCACAGGGTATTGAGCAAGAGACTATTATTTGACCATAATAACAAATAGTACATGCTCAAACCAGAATCCGACTTAAAAAATGAGGTACATATAATTCTCAGTTACTTTGACAAATAGATCACTTAATCCGGTCCCAAAGAGCATACCTAGTGTTACTTTTAAAAAATTGTCATGTAGTTGATATTGCCGGTTCTAGAAGATCTAAAGTTTAAAAAAAAGAAAGCGGAAAGACCGATAAATACTGTGAAATGGACAGAGAAATAGATAAAAAGAATCTGTGGATTATGTGGGTGACTTTGATACCATTTGTAGTTTGAGCACTTGGAAGGGGCAACAAAGACATGTTAAAAATAATTTCGGAATTTGTAATCAGAGAAATAATCGAAACCATCCACCCGGGGTATTTTTAAGATTGGCTAGAATATTCAGATAAGAGTAGGATACTTTAGGAGACTAGCTGGCTCTAAGATTCCAGTGAGAAAACACCTATAATTGTTGGTGCAAAAACTAGCATAGAGTGAAACAACAACAACCATTACAACACCAACAATAATAATAATAATAATAATAATAATAATAATACAATGGGCTGCCATGTCTGAGGAGACTTGCTGTCACTCAAAATCGAGTGTAAGACCATCAACTAACGCTCGTGTGAAATACTCTTCAAATAATAATAATACTAATTGAAAAATGCGCTCTGCAAGTCATGAAAAGTGGCAAACGGCATATAACTGACGGAATAGAACTACCTAATCAAGACAAGATCAGAACGCTCGCAGAAAACGATACCTACAAATATTTAGGAATCTTGGAGGCTGACACCATCAAAAAAGTCGAAATGAAAAATAGAATTCAAAAAGAATATTTCAGGAGAACTAGAAAACTACTCGAGACAAAACTCAATTACAGAAACCTTATCAAAGGAATAAATACTTGGGCTGTACCCCTCGTTAGATACTGTGGACCCTTTCTCAAGTGGACCAGAGATTAACTTAGACAAATGGACCAAAGAACTAGAAGACTAATGATCATGCACAAGGCGTTACATTCCAGAGACGACGTGGACAGACTATATGTACCAAGAAAACAGGGAGGAAGAGGACTTGTCAGCATCGAAGACAGCGTTGACGCATCCATAAAACGACTCGAAGACTACATAGGAAAACACGAAGGAGGACTGATTAAGACCATCAGAAACAATACTGATAACACGATAAAAAAGAGAATGACAAAAACTAGAAAACAAAAATGGCAAGATAAACAACTCCATGGGCGTTTTAAACGACTAATAAAGAACATCTCACACGACAAAACCTGGACATGGCTAAGAAAAGGAAACTTTAAGAGAGAAACAGAATCTCTCCTAATGGTAGCACAAAAAAGCGCCGTAAGAACCAATCACATCAAACGAGGATAGATAAGACACAACAAAATAGCAAGTGCAGACTATGCGGTGACAGAAATGAAACCATCAATCACATAATAATCGGATGCAGCAAATTGGCACAGAAAAAAATACAAGGCTAGACATGACTGGGTGGGCAAGGTGATCCATTGGGAAATGTGCAAGAAGTTTAAACTTGACCACAGTAACAAATGGTATACGCAAAACCCAGGATCTGTCATAGAAAATGACACTCACAAACTCCTGTGGGACTTTGATATATAAATGGATCACCTAATCTCGGCCCGAAGACCAGATCTCATAATTATCGACAAAAAAAAAAAAAAAAATAAAATCTGTAAAATTGTCGACTTTGCTGCCCCGACAGACGACAGAATAAAACTGAAAGAATGTGAAAAGAGAGATTAGTACCTTGACCTCATAGAGAATTGAAAAAGCTATGGAACATGAAGGTGACAATTATACCAATTGTGATTGGTGCTTTTGGCACGATAACTAAAGGATTATAAAAGGGCCTGGAAGATTTAGACGTTGGCGGCCAAGTGGAGACCATCCAAACAACAGCATTACTGAAAACTGCCAGAATACTGTGAAGAGTCCTAGAGATTTGAGGAGACTTGCTGTCACTCAATCTCCAGTGAAAGACCATCAGCTTACGCTGATGTGAAAAACTCTAATGAGTACTACTACTACTACTACTACTAATAATAATAATAATGAAGAAGAAGAAGAAGAAGAAGAAGAAGATATATAGAAAACTATGGAACATGAAGGTTACGGTGATACCAATTGTAATTGGTGCGCTAGGTAGAGTCACCAGAGAGTGGGTACAGGGACTGGGAGATTTTGAAATAAGAGGACGAGTAGAAAACATTTAAACAGCAACATTACTGAGATCGGCCAGAATACAATGAAGATTCATGGAGACTTGAGGAGACTTGCTGTTACTCAGACCCGAATGGAAAGTCGTTTGTTAACACTGCTGTGAAAAACTCTCAAATGTTTCAATAATAATTTCATCATGATGTACAGTACCTTTTTGCGGTCGTTGAAGTATCAACGTATATTATTCAATTTAATCGCATTGCTCTGAACAAATGGAAGATTTCATTTCCTTCCAAAGCAATATCCAGCTCTTTATAATGTGTTACATGGGATAATTCCATTGCTTAATTATACAGCTGATTTTGGTTCTCCTAAACTGATTGCCGCCTGAAGGCTAAATATCCGAACCTGTTTCGCTATTTACCAAGAGTTTCGGGGTAAAGAGTAAGATTCCTATCATTCCAAAGGCTTTTAAGACGAATCGTTTGTGAAAAAAAACTTCCGAAAGTTGATTAGGTCTGATTGAGTTAAATTCTACGTCCAGATGCTTTACGTCCGGTATATCTCTAATGATAACAGAATAAATAAAAGCCTATTCTTTCTATGGGTTGGAAAGCGAACGTCTTGCCATTTTTAATTTTAGTATCAAAACAGAAAGTTATTAATTACCAATTATTGCTGTTCTTACTGGCATTCTTACCCTAATGACAAAAGGAATCGATGCATCATAGAAGGTGATAAAAACAGCTAATAAAGGAATTGCTGATTAGCTTTACAGACAGAGAAGAAAAATGAAAAACTAATTCCTTCACACTTTATCCACAAGAGATTTCTGATCACAACTTAAAAAAAAATAGATAAATTATTCTCTTCCACAATGAAGATATTAATTTGAACGTGATTTTGGCTTTCTGAGAAAAACAAAATATTTTAAAATCAGGCTCAAATGCAATGAATTTCTGGGTTTAGTCTTGTATATAATATCATACTAAATCAGGAATCGAGATATTAAGGTTCTCTTAAAATATTTGAGCGTTATGATCAATGCGTGCTAACTCGAAAGAAAATAGACATGACTTGGCTATCAAGATACGAAAATCTTTTTTGAAGACGTAGACGGAATTTTTTCAACCAGGATATCGGAATGATTTTATTCGGTATAGAATATTTCCATCACAACACACAGAACGCCTCTTCTGGGGAAGTGATAACACCAGTGACACGTTTAAAAAATTGACTGGAAGTTCTAGATAGTTAACCGATAGGTTACCTTTCCAAAGAGTTTTTGGTAAAAGCGAAAACAAAGTAGAAATGGTTACAAGCTTATGATTTCTTGCTATTTCAAGTGTAACCTTTCTCAAAAAAAAGACTTTAAAAAATAAGAGATGTCAAACTTGAATAAAGCATTTTTTATGGAAAACTAGATTACACTAACTAGTAAAAAATTGCAACAAACATGCAACCTCTTATTTACGAATGTTTGCTTAGTCTGTTTAAGAGATTTAAGGATGTTTAAAAGTTTTATTTCAGCATAGTCAATTATTTCAGTACTGGTTTGCTTAGATTATATGGTCTAACGAAAAAAGATGCTCTCAGTGTCGGTTTGTTTTGATTTTATAGCATATCAGCCGTTATTGGTTATTTTATGCCAAATCCTATTTTTACATATTCATTAAATATATGATCTATAAACACATTTTTATACACACAGAGAAATAATCAAGCAGTTCTATTTCTAACAATTCAATTAGGCATAAGCCAACAAAGTTAAACGGTTCTAAATATTGCTATGTATCATTAACAATTCCATTAAACATCAGTCAATTGTTTACACACAATTAGATGATTAAACAGTTCTTTTTCAAGCAAATCAAATTAACATAAGTCATTTATTTGCATCCAGTTTAAATGCCAAACGGTTCTTTTTCATCCACATATAGGACCCTATCTGGTGCTATCACTCAGAGTCAGAGTTGATCGGGGATCAATGGCAGTGAAGTTGTATTCCGTATTCTCAAAAGCTCCAGTATTAGTGGAGTCTCACCATCAGGACACTCATGGGTGGGGGAATATTTCCCCTTAGCAGAGACGTAGCCGGTGTGTTCTACTGCTCCATCTAACTGGGCTGCTTCAGTATAGATTGATTTTAAATCAATGTTGCGGAAAGGTTTCATAATCACTTAATGAGTCCCTAATCAACCCCACCCCCAAATGTTTGCGTGGAACGTATAATACAATCAGCAAATGATAAATTATGATAGATTGAAAAAGAAATATCTGAAAACACTGCCATCTTTGAAATCAAAATGACATATTAGGGTCCCTAAAATAAGTAGCATTTTTTTCAGCAAAATATTTACAAATAATTTAAACTAAGCAAGACTGATACAAAAGATACCGAATGAGTTCTTAGCAATATAGAAAAAATTTCCCCGTAGAATTATAATTTAGGAAGTAATTCCATATAGAAATGAAGAAACAAAGAAACAAAGCCCTTATTGAACTGATTTTCTGCATCCCAGAAGATGTGTGCATAAATGAACCTAATATTAATAGATCAAGCAGAAATACACTTAGAGACCTTAAGAATAATTCAAAGTAAAATTGCAAAATTGAAGCCGTCTTTCAGTTGAGAATTACTCGAGTTGCCGGCAATAAATGAAAGACGAACTCAACAATTGTGCAAATGCTTAATGATTCCACGAGCAGATGCTGAAGTTTAAAAAAAGGAACTCTAACAAAAAAATTGTCAACGATTTCTAATATCACATACATTGCTGTGGGAAATCCTTAGTGGGTAATTTTGGGAGATAATTAATGCTCAGTAAAAAACATGGACTCCTTTCACGAGGAACAAATGTATAAAAAAGGATATAAAATGAACGAGATGGCTTCTATTCAGATTTTAGAGATTCAAAAAGAAGATGAAAAAGAATCAAGCCGTGATAGGCATACTCTAAACGATTGAATCTTAGAATCATCAAAATATTAACAATAAAAATATTTCGTTTGGTTTAGTTTCTCTTTTTCAACGGACAATACACGTCCATAGATAATTAAATGCCAAAGACAACCACATAAAACTACAGTGGCAATAACAAATCCATAGCGTTTCCCAAGGATGTTATTCTGAAAGTAGACTTTTCAAGGCTATTGGATTAATTTGTCAATTTTTGTTTAATGCCAAAGTCATTCTTGTCGAATAGTTGTCGTTTTATTTAATCCACAGCTGAGGTATAAGGGGATGAGATCTTTTCCCAATTGTGATTGGTTTGTTCGTTACACCCACCAAAGGGTCGGTACTGGGAATGGAGGTCATGGAAATTAGAGAACGATTGTAGACCATCCAAACTACGGCATTGTTGAGATTATCCTGAATACTGAGAAGTCTCATTCGAGGATATTTTATCTGTGACGGGGAAATTGTCTATAGTCCCAAAACGGGACTTTACTTTCGCACGTGTGAAGACGGGGCAGGTTGGCACTTGATCCCCTACCGAAATAAGTCCTGTTCAGAGTTCTTTTCTCAGGCAGATAAGAACTGGCATATTACGTGAGGGAATAATTTAGGGCCAGACTGGCCACCGCTGGCAAAGGGGTCCAAAATTTCACACTATCACACACCCACCAGGCCGCTAAACTTCTTCCCCTTAGATAATAGAAGAATACGGGCCTATAGGTCTTAGTTGTAATAATATTAATATTGCTACAGTCGGCAACTCCGGTTTCCCGTGTGATACTTTAGGAATTAATAGGACAGTTCTAAGCAAGATAATGTAAGGCGAATAGAAGCTGAAAGGAAAGCATGAAATAATAACATAGACCACATGGTAAAATGAAAATACATAGGTTCTTTACTACGGTTATATATATATATACGTTCAAAATGTCAAAGATATATAATAGGATAGTCCATGAATATAAATGTCTTTTCTTGGCTTTTATCCTTTTTCAAATTGAGAGAGAGAGAGAGAGTGGTAACAAAAATTGGGTGTAACGGAAAAATGTCCCAAAGTTACTTATCTTATTTTTTTGACGGGGTTCCACTGGAGAATCTCTCTTCTTTCACGGGCTAATAGACTTTGTACTGTTTTCAATGCTGGCTTGAAGGATTTTGGAGTCCCTCGTGTCTCAGTCTTTTTGTCTTTAGCCCGGAGTAAAATGGCTATCGTCCGTCTGCCACCAGACTTGCTCAAAAACTTTCTTTTTTTGTATTTACTTCCGTTGAGGGGAAGGGAACCCCACTTCCGTTTGGGGTCCCCCGCCAATCATTTGGCTTCATTTTCTCCTTCCCCTTCCGATGTCCGGCGACCTAAGGTCACTTAGGTGCGAACATCTGTGTGACCCACATTCTCTCTTAACGGTCACTTTTTGACTCCTAGATAATGTTAGTTCAACGGGGGGGAGTATCATTCCCGCCTCCTCGTCTCCGTGAGCCATCACGTGACATATCTCATTCAGACTCCAGTGGAAAACCACCAGCTATCTCTGCAGTGTAAAACTCTCAAAGAAGTAAAATAAAAAAATATCATTATTATTATTATTATTTATTGCATAATTGATGCATTGGAAACAATCCTGAAATGCTTGAGAAAAAGTTTGAAAGTGTTGAAAATTGGAGGGCGGGTAGAGACCATTTAAACTAAAACATTAAAATCAACCAAAAATCTGACAAACGTTCTGGAGACTTGAGGAGACTGGCAATCGCTTAGACTCAAGTAAAAGACCATCAGCTCCCGATGGTGTAAAAAAAAACTCGCAATAATAATAATAATAATAATAATAAGATATGGTTCCTCTAAGCTAGTTAATAGACAGTCTAAATGTACAAGATATCCGACGAAGTCATAAAGTTCATCGAGGTAATCATGAAAAATCGGAAAGTGGAATTTGAATTTACAGCAGGAGGAAAAAGCTTAACCGAGGTGAAAATGCAGTGATCTATATTTCAGGGAGCTGCCCTCTCATGATTACAATTTGTGATAACAATGATGCCACACAGTCAAATACTGAGGAAATACACATGTGGATACAAACTTACTAAATTGAATGAAAAATCAGCCACATAATGTTCACGGATGACATGAAACTCTTGGCCAAAAAGGATAAAGAATTTGAAACCCTAATACAGGCAGTGAGAATAGAGATGGAATTTGACATAGAAAAATTCCGGATGCTTATAATAAGAAGCTGGAAACGACCCATGACGGAAAGAATATAACTACTAAACCTAGAAAAAGTCAGAATGCTAGAAGAGAACAACTACAAATACTGGGGAATATTGGAAGGGAACACCATCAAACAATGGGGGTGTCCTCGTGGTGTAATGGTTAAAGCGATGAACTGCGGAATCGTAGTACGCGAGTTCGTACTCCAGTCGCGCTATTATGTTCACTTTCGGGCAAATACCCTTGGGAAAGGTATTAACCCCCTTATTCTCCCTCCAGCTATGGGTAAATAGTAGGACGGACTAGGTTCTTCAGCCTTGTTGAGGCAACTAGTCTAGGAGAAGGAAAACTCTGAATTCAAACCTGTTAAACTCCGCTTAAAAAAATTGACCTTGTGTCATATCCTGCCCGAGCGGAGGGGTTGGTAAATAGTACCATCAAACAATGGAGATTAAAGAAAAATTTTAAAAGGGCATCTTAGGCGAACGAAGAAACTACTGGAAGCAAAACTATACTGCATAAATCTCATCAATAGGATAAACGCCTCAACTGTCCCCATTGTAAAATATTCGGGACAATGCTTGAAGTAGACAAGGGAAGGACTTCCACAAAGGGACCAGAGAATAAGAATACTAATGATGATGTATTAGATCTGATATCCTTGAGAAGACGTAGACAGAATATATATGTCAAGAAAAGAAGGACGAAGAGGATTTAACTGCAGTGAATATAACGTTGATACATCGATGTAAAGACTCAAAGACAACATAAAAAAGTGCACGGGAAGAGTGACTACATTTACCAGAAACAATACAGACAACAAAAGCATCAACAGAACAAAAATAACCAGATAACGAAAACTGAAAAAAAAAAAAACTCTATGGACATTTCAAGCGACAGACAAGCGAAATCTCACAAAAGAAAATATGGACAAGGCTAAGAAAGAGAAACTTCCAAATTCAGCCCTCCCCCTTTGGGAAAATGGAGACCAGCTTTTAGAGCATCGAGAAGAGAACAAGTCGTTATATCCCGACTGCGCATTGGTCATACAAGGCTCACTCACGCTTTCATACTGAAACAGGAATCACAACCCCAGTGTTTGACATGTCAGACAACTTGCACGGTTAAACACATTCTTATAGAATGCAGAGCTTTCGCTGTCATCAGAAACCGATTTTTCAAAGTGACTAGTTTAACCGAATTGTTCGAAAACATCAAAATAGATGACGTTCTGTCCTTCTTGTGAGAAACTGGGATGCATGATAAAAAAAACGAATTAAAACAGATTAATCATGTGCAAACAAGTGAAATCCTGCCTATAGAAAATTTTACCTAATAAGTATTCATTGGTAAAAGGTATATACATATAGACAGAATTTGGCGTTAAATAACCTACAAAGGTTGATACGCCATAAAACCCAACCAACCAACCAACCAACCAAGAAAGAGAAACCTTGAGAGAAAAAATTGAATCTCTTTTAATAGCAGCACAAAACAACGCTGTAAAGGTTAAGTATTTTTAACAAAAATAGACTAGACGACACAAAATAGCAGATGTAGGGTATGTGATGAAAGAGATAAAACGATCAATCTCTTAATAAAGGAATAAAGTGAACATGCCGAATAGTACACTTTGCCGACCTGGCTGACCACAGGATAAGACTGAAGGAAAGCAAAAAGAAAGATAAGTACATAGACCTTGCTAGAGAACTGAAAAAATAATGGAACATGAAAGTGACGGAACAGTCACCAAAGGATCGATACAGGGAATGGAGGACTTGGAAATAAGAAGACAAGAGAAAACTATCCAAACTGCTGAATTATTAAGATCGGTCAGAAAAATTGGAAGATTCCTGGAGACCTGAGGAGATTTGCGGTCACTCAAACTCTAAGGAGAAACCACCAGCGAATGCTGGTGTAAAATACTCTCAAAAGAGAAAAAAATGTTTTCGTATGGCTATATTTTTCCATGTTTTTTTTTTTTTTAGCTAACAGCAATGATTTTTCAAGTAATTATCTGGTCTCACGGAACTACTTATAATAAGTCTAAGTAAACAAAGCTTTAAGTAACTTTTCATCGAAATAATTTGCACATCGTGCACTGATATTGACTTTTTTATGAAGCTTCAGGTGATTTTTTTTTTTTTTTTTGCTTACAGTGATAATATCAAGTACTCCAATCAATTGCTTCTAGTGTACCAACCTAATATTTATAATAATGTCTTTAATAAATGATATCTATTTATCAATTTTCATTTGGTTGCACACATTTATATGGATTCACTTGACTATTAATAATCGTTAGTAAACAGTTATAGCTTCCAGTAGTTATACTTACTCCAAATAATTAACTGTTATATTGTATGAATATTCCTGTTTCAAATTGGTAATTTTCAAATATATATATTTGACTCATTGATAGAACCTTTACAGGTTGTATTACCTCTCCGGTTCAAAGTGGTTCAGTGAGTTATGGCAATAAAATTGGTACGTTAAACTCTGCAAAGTTTCAAAACTGTAGCTTCATCAACAGATATAGTTTCGTGCCATATCCAACATATTCTTTTTTTTGGGAGGGTTTTTCCTATTGCAGTGAATATAATCGGTAAATTATTAACACACGTTGAGTGGTTCCCTGTAAAAGTAATCTAAGTTTTAACTTGAGATTTTAAACAAATAACGTAAACATTTTGCAAAATGACAAACAGAGAAATCAACAGATCAAGTAAAATTATAATTAACAGAAAATATTGCTTGAAAAAATTCCTTAAAATTCGCAAATAGCATCATATATTTAATCAACATTCAATTTAATTGGTTAATTCTTAGGGATTCGCTGGAGGTCAAAAGATCCCACGTGCGCTGACATTTAATATATGGTCATTACTATCATATATCTATACTCTAATTGAATTTGGTAATTTTATTTCTTATGGGAGGATAACAGACTAAATTTAATTAGAAAAAATAAATATCGCACAAAATTAATATTATTTAAAATAGGCTTGAATATTATAAGATTTTATATTTTTTTCTATGCTTCGATTTCTTGTTTTATAGCCTATTAAGCTCGTAGACTATTTAATGCCAAATTCCTCTTTGAAGAAAATAGTAGTTGTACTATTTAACCCATAGCTATGGGGATAACAGAGGCTCATAACTTCTCCATTGGTATTATTCTGAAATGGATCGTAATTAGTTGTCTAAATTTCTGAGACGAAGCTTGTTGATTTTTATCATTAAGGTTTTTCGGACTATTGTCTCCATCTTTATTGTTATTTCAAAACGTTTCGGCCGATATGTCCTCCGGCCTTCTTCAGGTGTTTGTCGAACTCGGGAACCTTCACGGAACTTCGAACTACGTCCTTTATTGAAACCACGGGGGTCGCCTGTTCTGATTCCGTTTTCCATGGCCGGGTACAAGTGTTAAGTATTCCTATATATTACTCGCCTGTAGTGAGGATTGAACCTGCAACCTTCAGATAAAGTAAACAAAAAAACTGAAATCTGAATATGAGCACAGATAAAAAAAAAACATATATAATAGTAGTAATTCTAGCTATAGTAAGAACATTAAGTTTATAATACCCAAAAATTCACTCTAAATTGTCCAGCAGGACACATGACGTAACGGTTATAGGCGTTGGTTCCCTGAGCTTCTAATAAGACAATCATCTGAAGGTTGCAAGCTTGCAATATACAGAAATACTTAACACTTGTACCCGGCAAACGGAATCAGAACAGGCGACCCCCGTGGTTTCTATAAAGGATGTAGTTCGAAGTTTCGTGAATGTTCCCGAGTTCGATAAACACCTGAAGAAGGCCGGAGGACATATCGGCCGAAACGTGGTGGAAATAACAATAAAAATGAAGACAATAGTTCGAAAAACCTTCATGATAAAAATGGATCGTAATTGCGCGACTGGAGTTCGAGCTCACTCTCAGTCCAGCGCGTTACTAACTTTGCCACATGACAACTCTGTTTCTTCTAGTAATTCTGTATATCATCAAGAAGTTTGATTCAGTACCATATTGACTTCAGTGCGATTTAATGACAAATGAATAAAACCGACTTTTGACATTAGTCCCTGTTATGACTTATTTCAGTTAGATTTTCTTGAAATATCCTGCACCATCGTATTTCTCTCAGTTTCTCAACATCCTAGCTTCTTTTCCATAAGATGCCATTTTAGTTTATGGTAAAGAATTGTTGCATGAAGTAGGACAAGTGCGTATACTGCACAGGAATACAACTGTGTAGCGTTTGAAACTGCTGATCAAAAGTATTGAGAATTGGCACCGTCTCGTCAAGATTTCATAAAGGCATCTCAATTGCAGTTTAGATAAATAAGCTTCAATGATTTATTAGAAGAGTTACTTCCCCTTTTCCTTGATTCCTTATCTTATACTTTTGTTCCGAAAGACTTTGCTCATTTTACCGACGTGAGGATATAAATAAGCGTTTGAAAAAAGAGATCGTGTGACCTATAGTTACGTTCGCACGATAGAACATATTCATTTTAATTTTATTGTTTGATTTTAGATCAGTCACTGATGGGTTATTTAATGCTGAAATGTAATTCATTTCTAAATTTCTGATTGTAATTATAACTGTATTATTTACATTCCGTTACAAATTATAACTGTACTATTTACATTCCGTTACAAATTATAACTGTATTATTTACATTCCGTTACAACTTATAACTGTATTATTTACATTCCGTTACAAATTATAACTGTATTATTTACATTCCGTTACAACTTATAACTGTATTATTTACATTCCGTTACAAATTATAACTGTATTATTTACATTCCGTTACAAATTATAACTGTATTATTTACATTCCGTTACAAATTATAACTGTATTATTTACATTCCGTTACAAATTATAACTGTATTATTTACATTCCGTTACAAATTATAACTGTATTATTTACATTCCGTTACAATAAAACAGTGTGATTAAAAAATCACACTGTTTTATTTGTCTGTAATAATAATTATTTCCTCAGTTGTATGGCATCGTTTATAAGGTTTCAACACTAAATACAGTTTAGTGTCTTGCTCAGAACCACGGCCAACTTGTAAACACGGCCCGTCAAGTTACAGCACTAGGCTAAATTCTAACAGGTCGAAGTAATGTAAACGAAAAAGTAATCCATTAATGGCTACATGAAATTTACCTAAAAAGAGAATTAACTTTGAAAATTGAACTGATAATATAATATAATCATGTTAGAATTTATCCGACATTATTTTATTCCTTTCAACATTAAAATGCATATTTACACCAAGTCTTTTATTAAACCACAAATTATAAATGGCTGTGAATAACCTTGCTTTTAGGGTTTTCAAATTTTTCGTAGGAAAATAGTCATTAGGGTTAATAAATTTACCCCTTTCTCGAGGAGATCGGATTTTCCCAGAGTTAAAGAAAATGTCGATACTTTTTCTTTATTGGTATGATATCCCCTACAACAGCTAAATGCACCACATTTGTTAATCATTTAGTAAAACAAAATATCACGAAAAACTTTAAAACTTCAGTGTTGAAATGTAATTAATTATGCGTTAGCAAATTTACCAAACGGTGTCTCTAAGCCGTACAGGTGATAGAAAATCCTGAATGAATAAATATTTTTGTTGTCTACATTAGCTGGCGTGTTAGAATTCAGCCAAGTAATATAACTTGCGGGACCGTATTTACGAGTTGGCAGTGTCAGAACTCTCCTTTTGTGGTAGTATCTAATTTAATGCCAAAATTTGTTTCATTAATAAAATTTTGATCATAATTAGAACTAATTATTTCTACAACCATATTAAGAAGAATCAGCGCCTCAAGTTCAAATCCGGGGCTAAACTCTATTTGCTTCACTTGGTTCTTATGGACTTGAAAAAGTTGTCCATCACTCCTCTATGGGGAAATATTTGGACAGTCTACCTTCCTTACCTTTGGTTGAGCAATCAGTCTAGACGAAGAAAAACTCTGAATTCAAGCTAACTTTCCTTAAATGTTGATTTTGTGTCGTATTGTTGATGAGAAATGGATGTGATACTTTTATTTTTAGAGCTCCATTGCAATCATATTTATAATCACACGTTTTTTTTATCTCTCTATATTAATACTTTATTTGCGCAGTTAAATGGTATCTTGCCCAGTCGCGCGAGAATATAGAATGCACCGACTGCACCTCTGGAAAGAGATAAGACCACCTGCAACGAGTGTCCTGATATGACACTAAACAATCTGATGGAGAGGTTCCAGGAATGGTTGAGCTTTGGGGATAGTGGAGTACCGTTTCATTGATATCGCTTCCAGGTCAACTCTGGTCCGGAGTGGTAACACCTTATAGGATCCTATCTTTGGGTCAAAGAGAACTAAAATGCGTGCTTAGGCTAAACTGAATTTCATGAAATAGAACTGTTTTGATATGTAAACTGAGTACTTATAGTAAAGTGAATTGTTTTTGTGTGTAAACAAAATCTATACTTATACTAAACTGAATTGGTTGAATTAAAACTGTCTAACTAAACCGAATATTTTCAAATAGAAATATTTAAATTTGATTAAACTGTGTACTCATGCTGAACTGAATTGTTTGAAATAAAACCGATTGCGTGTATAAAATTAATTTGGCATTAAATAACCAACAAATGTTGATATGTCATAAAACACATACAACGAACAAACCAATAAACAGTATCAGTTAGTTGGCCTTAGTACCGAATACCATTGAGTGTCCAACTTAGAACAACTTTTTGTGGGGTGTGATCTTACCCCTCGGTAAAAGATACATATGGCGCAATCAAGATCCAACCAACTGGACGTCAAACAGAACATGCAGAGAAATATATGTTGAAAGCATTAAATTAAAAAGAAAGGAGAATCAAATAGAATATTTTTTTAGATATTAAAACTGAAGAAGCTTTTATTCTATAAAGGAAAATAAAATTGATTAGCAACGGCGCTGAGATGTTTCAACTTTGTATTTTTCATTGTTGATTGTGATTCCTGAGTGATTGATTCTCAAATAGAAGATTGTTACACAAGACGGCATAGAAATTTATCCGATCCTTACAAAATATCTAATTAAGCTGAATGTTCTTTCTTTCAGAATTTACCTGATTTGAAACCAACATTTTCTCGATTTGGAAAGCATTATGAATAAAAAGAAGCTCCCTCTATAATGTGATAAACATTAATTTTCAATCATGAAAATAAAAGGGATGGAAAGCTGGTACACTATTTGTCATCATCATCATGTCGTGCCGCCAGCACGGATATCCTTGACCATCTCTCGCCACTTTTCCCTATCGTTCATCGCCTCCGGCAGGTCTTCTGGGTTACATCCTGTGTCCTCACATAGCTGCTAAAAAAATATAGATAAACAAGGTTCCGGCGAGTTTCGAACTCGCGACCTTCTGCGTGTTAAGCAGACGTGATAACCACTACACCACGGAACCAAGGTATAAAAATTATTCTTATTTCACAAGAGATTTTGTAACGAATAAATTCTATCTGATTAATTGAACTAAATCTTGAAAAGTTTCGCATTAAATGCTACGTTTTCAGGTAATACTTTTCTGGTCTCAACATTTCTTACTGAAATATTTACACACAATTCTTATTCATAAAAACACTAAAAATATATTTACACACAATTCTTATTTATAAAAACACTAAAAAACATTTCACGAGCAAAAACTGGTCTTTAATTTGTCTAATTTTTTTTTATCAATCTTGTTAATTTCTATCACTTAAAATATTCTAACAATTGACCACTTCTTTAATGCTTCTGTTACAAATTCGTGATTCTCGATTCTCTGACTCAGTAGGTCTGGCAAAAGGCTTCAAATTCGGAACGATGGTGTTTACTCTGCTATTCGTCCGGCTGCTGTCTCTGGTCCTCTAGGCTGTGGCAAGAATCCCAGTTTATATATTTATTTTTTTTAGTTCCAAGTGTGCATGTTTCATCATAGGTTTTCTTGCTATCACATTTCAGTAGTTAATTCCATTCATGGTTGCTTAACTCCAAATCCAACGATGACTCCGTATGACCGTTACTCAAAGGGAGGGAGTTTCTCCCAGTTCTTCACGTCGGCTGCTGTGGCCTTTCTCTCACTCACGTGACCAACAAATCACCTCAAGCAAATCACTCAGTCTCTTGAAGAAAAAAAAAAGGGTCTGATATTTCCCATACAAACATATCCATTCCTGAGCTGCAAGTGACCCCTCCATTTGACCTCATCTACAGCCTTGTCATCTAGTACAAACAAAATAGATATTTTAGCAGTCTCTCTTTTCTTCTGTTAAGATAACATTTATATATAATTTTTAGTGTTGTTTCATCAGCTGTTTTTCAAATAGTTTTAAGCTTTCAAATATGTCTATCTACAACAAATAAATTGTACCCACTTGTATGCTTTAAAGTATTAGGTTTCACTTTCAGTTTCTCTATTTAAGGATATATCGACTTTCATGGGTGATCTAATCCAAAAGCCATCCTTATAGAAAGGCAGCAGTGGTGCTATTTAACCTAAACCCGGGGAATTAGAGAGTTCATTCGTTTCCGATGGGTATTAGTCCGAACGTGAACATAATAGCGCGACTGTAGTTAGAACGCGATTACTACGATGTCGCAGTCCAGAAGATTAACCACTATTTGTCGAGGACTTTATATTATTCTTATGTAAAGTTAATAATAATATGGCTTCAAGTAATTATCTGCATTTAATAAAAGTCATTTTTTTTTTGCATCCAATAGTTTGGCATGAAGTAACTAATTATAATACTAATTAAAAATATAGCTTCAACTATTTGAACACCAATAATTTACAGTTTGACGGTATCAAGTAGTTATATCCTATCCTAGGTTTGATTCGGTTTAGTTTTATGGCCTATCAACCATTGAAGCTTATTTGATGCCCAATCATATATAAGATTTATGATTTCTAATCACATTTTGAAGATAGCGTTTTAAATGATCTTGAGATCTTTTTTTTGTTTCACTTATTTCTATGTAATACTAATAAATCCATTTAATATTAATTATATATTTGCACGCAGTTAAATGTTTTTAAGTATTGTTATTTACAACAAATTAAGCATATGCCATTTGTTTACGCACAGTTAAATGATCAAACAGTTCTGTTTCACACTATTCAGTTTATCATGTCAACAAATATAAATAATTCTTAGTATAGCTGTGTTACACACAGTTAAATGATTAAACAATTTTATTTTAAGCAATTCATTTTAGGATAAGTCATTTGTTCGCTCTCAGTTTAAATGTCAACGCACACAGTTTATATCGCAAACACCTCTATCTAAACCATAGATAGTTCCCTATCAGGTACTACCACTCCGTAGCCGATTGATGGCAATGAATGGGTACTCCACGTTCTCCAAAGCTCCAGCATTATTGGAGTCTCATCGTCTGATTTATAGTATCATATCCAGTGCACTGTTTGGGGGAGTTTTACCTCTTTGCAGAAATGCAGTTCGCATATTCTTCAGCCCTAGCCAACAAGGTGGTATCCAATAATAGTAATTTTCTCATATGTATGTTTGACCCATAGATGGGAACGTAAAATGGCACATAGTAGGTGTATTCTAAGCTCCTCTGACTGGGCAGTGTCTTGACTAAAGAAAATTGGTCTTAACTGTTAATCACAAAACCAGAACTTCTTTCGTTCCGTATGTATGATTTGTTCCTTCTTTTCCTTGTCATACACTGTCGTTGTGTGAATCAGTTCTTCCTCTCATCGATGTTTTAATTACTGAAGCTTGGTTCCCGATATTGGAAACGTTGTTTACGCTCTGATTTCTTTCAGTATTCTTCGATGACACCTGCACTCTCTCAAGCTGCTCCAGCCGAAACCGTGTTTATGAATTGGGTAATATACTTCTAAGCTATTATATTACATAACCACAAATCATGAAATAAATTGATCTCATCACTCTCGAAGAGACTTGTAATAAGTTTGCAAGAATAGATAAGAGATAAGTCTTATCAAAATCAACCAGACGGGAGCATTGTGTAGATCCACTAGAATACTGAGGAGGGTAATGGAGTATAAAGTTGATAAGCTGTCACTTGACTGTATTCTCATTCATGTATAATTACTAAATTTGCTTTCCTTATGCCATGTATAGGAGGGATATAAAGTCTAGTTTATTGATTGTGGAGAGCAGGAAGGAGAACATAGAAGTAAAGAGGGAAGAAGAGAAGAAAAGAAAGATGTTGAAGAAAGTTTGTGGGAATAAGATTAAAAATAGAGATCAGAAAAAAAAGTACGATACTACCCATGATTTATAACGCGCTTAAAAATGTTATTTCAAAGTAAAATGAAGAAAACAAAAATTTGAGTAATATTTAAGACAATATAGTAAAAAATGAAAATTTGCAATGACAAGTACTTTAGATCATTCTCATCTCTGTTTTATCTGAGTTCATGTGGTTTATTGAAGGTGGCTCCGTGTAGTCATTTAATGACATGCTTCTGAAATTGGTAGACTTGTTCGAATACTGCAGTAGTAATAGCTCATCGACTGAAAGCGATGGCAACCTAAGCATAGGTAAAGCATGGAATGCAGTCGAGAGGTTATCGATCATATGGAAATATATTTCAGATAACATTTCTCCAGGCTCTGTCAGCACTACTGTATGGCTGCACCACTTGAATTCTGAAGAAAACATTACAGAATATGTTTATGGAGAATACACAAGCATGTTGTTTGTTGTTTTGAACTTATCCTGGAAGCAGCACTTTAAAAAAAAACAGTTTTACAGACACTTATCTCCTATCTCAAGAACGATCCAAGAAGGTTCAATGATGTTGGCATGGTATGTTAAACTAACTTTTTCCAACGACCAAAAATTTATGTTCGTCAGCTCAGTGCTGACATTAAGAGCCGTCAACTGGTTTTAACAAGAGCGCTGCCCTATAGGGACAGGTGGCAAAAGAGAGAGAGAGAGAGTGAGAGAGAGAGAGATGAATACTGTTTGGACACCTTGATGATGATGATGATGATGATGATGATCTGGAAAATGCAGACCAATAGCTCGCTCTCTTTTCGTCTCCAGTGCTGACAGAGAAAAGATTCCACTTCATCCCTAGGAAAACTGATCTGAACTATAAGCAAAACTGAACTGTTGTAGTGTAATCTCTATCTCAAACCGACAGAAAATTTAAAATGTTGAGAAAAAGAAATAAAATAAAAGCTTTTGGCTCAATAAAAATATTTCTTTGATTCTAACTCCAAAGACTCTAGTTTAACAGGTATGCATCTTCGAATTCTTGTACCTTGGAAAAAACCTAGAATTTTGTATTTTCCAAGTTGCCGAACCGAGGAAATAGTTGGTTCCTGCAGATATAAATTGGCCAACGACCATATAGAACACGAATCTGTGACACGAATCAACAATGAAATCAATATATCTCAGATTCTAATGTGCAAAACGTGTCCCAGGATTTGTTGCAGGATGGTTTGGTAGAAGTATTTAGTTGCAAATTCAACGTTAAGAAATGCAGAACACAAAAGGACAGAGATCTTTACGAGCCCAGAATACAGGCAGCAAATTGTTTAGTATTAACCAGAAAACTTTTACTGTGTAGTAGGAAATAAATAATATCGAGCTGATGCCCAGTTATAACTTTATTCACTATAAATTTATTATGTCTATTCAGATCGAGTAAGATTTCTTTTGATAACACCACGTGCTCTCAACAACCGTTAATTGGCAGCCTTTCGAAAAAAAGTCCAGAAAACTTCAAACAGATTCTTTTATTTTTAGAAAAGAAAATGTCTATGAGAAAACATGCCTGAGGTTAAAGGACCTTAATTATAAGAAACTTCTAATCTTTACATGTCTTCAACATGTCACTGAAATCGAAGATGTACATTGCAATAAGTTTCAAAACTACTTCTTGATAGTTTCTTCTAACTGCATCGATTCTTCAAAGTAAAGATAACATTATTTCAAATGGAAAGAAAAATGATACTTATTCGTAATGGAAATATGGTAACATATTGAAAGGCAGATAATAATGGTGAGCAAATCACAATATGAACATTACTAAAGTAAAGTAAAGTTGTCTCCCTTTAGTCGAGGGTTACCCTAACTCTCCCTTTTTGATAGCTACAACACCAAGGTTTAGGAGAGGGGGCTACTCCTTTCCCAGGATTGACCCACTTTACGCTTGATCCATACTTTATAATGGTGAGTGTCAAGCAAGGACGCATCAAGTACAATTTTTTGAGTCTTTGGTATGACTTGACCTGGGATTGAACCCAGGTCTCCCGGACCATTGGCGAACTCTAACCATTATGCCAATGTCCGGTATTACTAATATTGACGATAAAAAATATCTGAACTCTTGCGTTACGAAGAGAAATGGACTTACGAAAGTTTGGAATTTTAAAAAAGGCTCAGTAATTTAATTAACTATTTGTAGGGTGATTAGGAATTAATTAATTTTTTAGGATAAGTGAAACTGATTCGTTCCCATTTGTGGGGAGGGATGCGATTTATTAAACTGCTAATTTCCCTAATACTTTTACTTGAATCCCAGTTTATTATTCATTTTATTTTTTCTTTCATCGTTCTTGAATAAGGAAGTGAGTGGTATATTTCTGTGACCACGTGTTTGCCTTCTTCCTTTTATGTTATAAACTTTTCATCATCTATTTATCTTGTTTTCGTCTCTTACAATTTCCGTCAAAACCCACCAACACTACAATAACATCTGCGTCACTTGCAGAAGTTTACGGACCCATCGCCAAAAAAGAGTGTCCTAGAAATTAAATTACCTCGCCTCTCGAGGTGAGTCTTCAGTTCAAGAACCCAGGGAAAGTTTATTCCCCAATTCCTTGTAATGACTCCAATATTCACTCTGATTTAAAGTAATATGACGTCTCAAGGTCCAGTCTTTAAGAAATGCAGACACTCTTTAAAATTATTAATATCAGATAAGTGTATTATTGAACACTGAATAATTATTTTTAATAATCTGGTTGAACTGAAACAGCGTTCAGTCATTTTACAGACGTACACCGATTTGTGTATTGGTCTAAATTAGTAACGTAGTCACGTACGATATTATGAAAAGTAGTGATAATTTAGAAGATATATTTTTTAAATACACAAGTGTAGATTGGTCATACTTCACTGAGTATGATTAGGAAACATCTCATATTAGTTAATTCTTCTTTTTTTAATTCGATCTGAAATGCCTCTTGTCTATATTTTCAACTGAGTCTAATCGTCTGACTTTTATCCATTACAAAAGCCTATGATTTAATTCTCAGCTTCCATTCAAGAAGATACATATTAACCAACACCTCTGTGCACTAGGTTATTCTCCCTTAGGACAACTGTCAAACGCAATACTTCTTCAAGTCTCCAGTTAAAATAGCAAATTCACATCACTGTAGACTTTAAACAATTGCGGAGATAAACGGAGTGACAAACACATTTCTATGCAATAGATATATGAAGAGATTCAAGAAATTAAATTCACTGGATATATAAATAACTATCAAATAGAAAAAAAAAGTGCCAAGAGTACAAAATTTTATCGTTAATTGGTGAAACGATCGTGCGTCCTATATCGGATAAATCTATGTTTAGCATCTATTTTGGAGAATGTGCAATCCTGTGACGCCGGTGGGGGTTATTTGCACGCTTCAGTGGGTTTGTCGAGCGACAGCCAAGCTTCACAAATGCAGTGAAACCTTCTATCTCTCTCACGCGGCTGACTTTCTAGAGGTTAGTTCACGTATCGGTCGTTGACCAATTTCAAATTAGTCTTATGACAACTTAATCGAATTAGATATTGCAAGAGTTGAAAGAGACGAATAACGTTGGAGACACTGTTAGGTGTTTAATCAAAGTCTTTCTCGAGAAACTAATCGAATTATTTTAGTCTAAAAACTGCCCGTTACACTTGCTAATATTTGCTGTATTCCGTTGAGAATGGGTGTAATAAGCGCTGATTTGAAGAAAATGGTTCTTTCAATAACTGCTATAGGCAAAGCTAAAACGTTTATACTATTATCAATAACAAGCATTAACATTATCATCGACATCTTTATATTAATAAGTAGATAATTGTTAATTGAATGAGTTATTTATTTTAATGACATGTTAACCCGCCTGGGGTTATTTTATATCAATATTTTAGGAAATCATGTTTATTGTATGTTGATATTTACTTTTTGTTGTTTATTAGATAGTGGGGCAGACTAGGTTCTTCAGCCTTGGTGAGGGGACTAGTTTAGGAGAAGGAAAACTCTGAATTCAAACCTGTTAAACTCCACTTAAAAAAATCGACCTTCTGTCATATCCTGCCTGAGTGGAGGGGTAAGGTAAATATCATTAAGCGTTTTTTTTGCACATAGTTCAATAAAATTCAAATTTTTTTTTTTTTTTATCGGGATATGTTAGATTCATAGAATACTAAGACTCCGAGTTGGAGTGAAATAGGTAGTAATGGCTAAAAAGATTTACTTCACATTCTTTTGATCACTAGAACTAGAAACCGACCAACTGACACTGTCAAATGTTATACCCAGAAGACGCCAAATTTGTATGCGTGTATCCGTGAGAGAGAGAGAGAGAGAGAGAGAGAGAGAGAGAGGAGAAGGATTTTTACCCGAAGCAGAGAAGCACTCAGTGAATTCTAATCTCAGCCGACAGAGTAAATTAATCATTTAAAATATTTTACAAGCCTAAAATCCAGTATTTTTGACAGGAATATTTACGTATGGGTTCGCTCATCTACAGGTTTGTCGTTTGTAGACTTTTTTTTTATGTATCATGTTGGCAAATTCTGATAATCTTCGAAATCATCTCAATACATAAAATAAAAAATAAATAAAAAAGACAACTATGCGGATAAATAAACATAACAAGAAGAAAAAAATCAGAAGAAAAAAAGGCAAATTTCAATCAAGCAAAAAAAAAAAAAAAAAAAAAGGGGGACGGAGAATGAAAAAATGGAAGAATAGAATGTTTTTAGGAAGGCTAAAATTAACTAAAAAACAAGTAAAGACACAGGCAGAGAGAGAGAGAGAGAGAGAGAGAGAGAGAGAGAGAGAGAGAGAGAGAGATTAAATGTTACTTCTGTTTCTATGTTTAATGAAATATCGACCTTTGTGGGCTAATCAGGGCCAAATCTATCGTTGGTGAATAAGGGTATTGGTACAAATTATAAGGAGTCCCACTTATTTTACAAGAGTTTTACACAGATTGGTTTGGTTTGGTTTATTTTCTGGCATATCAAACATTGTAAGTTATCTAATACCAAATTCATTTTTATTCATACAAACTGTTCTATTTCAAACAATTCAGTTTAGGATATGTACACAGTTTAAATGTCAAGAACTGTTCTATTTCAAACAATTCAGTTTAGCATAAGTCCACTTTTTAGTTATATTTAACCCATAGATAGGATCCTTTCAGGCGCTACCAATCTAGGTTAGATTGGACCAGGGAGCGATGGCAATAAAGGGGTAATCCACATTCCCTAAAGCTTTTGCCTTACTGGAGCCTCACCATCAGGTTGTTTAGTGTTATATCCAGGACACCCATTTGGGAGTCTTACTACTCAGCAGAGGTGCAGTCGGTGTACTCTACATCCCAAGGTGACCAGGCTATTTTACCCTGAAACTTAGCGTAATAGTGTGACTGGAGTTCGGTTTCAGTTTCTTTAATGGTATATCAAACTTTTTGGGTTATTTGATACTAAACCCATCATTTTAGAAGAATAGTAATGATACAATTTAAAGCATATATATGGAAACAAGGAAGTTCATTACTTTTCCATTTGCATTTGTCAGTGTTCGAACTTTCTTTCTTCGATGCTGCAGTTCAGTTCGGTAACAAATACACCACAAAATCTTACTCGCGAGGGGAATTATAAAAGCATATAAAAATAAATAAGTCTGCATAGTATTATTGCTTAAATTTAGATGACTACATTCTCTGCTGAAGGTTAAGATTCTAGCCCACAAAATGGGTGTTCTAGATATGATACCTAATTGCATTTTGTGGTGAGGTTCTCGTTCTGGAGTTTGGGAATGTGGAATACCTCTATATTGCAATCTTTCCCAAGTCTATTTGAGCAACTGTACAACCTGTAAGAGTTCCATTTATGTATCTTATAGATCTATTTGCAAATTATTTGTATTAGATGAGAATACTTGATATATATATATATATATATATATATATATATATATATATATATATATATTTGTTTTCGGGACATTGGCCCAGCGGTTAGAGTGTTCGCCAATGGCCCGGGAGACCTGGGTTCAATCCCAGGTCGAGTCATACCAAAGACTTTAAAAATGGTACTTGATACCACCTTGCTTAACACTCAGCATTATAAGGTACGGTTCAAGGGTAAAGTGGAGCAATCCTGGGAATGGAGTAGCGCCCTCCCCTACACCTTGGTGTAGTAGCTATCGAAAAGGGAGCCTTCGGGTCACCCTCGACTGCGCGAGTATTTGTGATTGCAGAAGCTTAAATTAAACCTATAGACTTATTTCTTATTTCATCTCTAATTGGAAGAGTATTTCTGCCGTAACTGGTCAAAGTCTCTTTAGCAAAAGAAAAAAAAAAAAAGGAATAGACGACAATATTAGGTGTCCAGTTAACGCTTATCTAACAACAACAAATAATCGACACTATCGAACGCGGATCACCAAGTTTCATTTATAGTTGTTTAGTAGATGAAAATAAATTAAATGCAAACGAACAAACAAATTAGATACAAAAAATTAAAATCAATACTTTGTGAAAAATATGATTGAGAGAAATTTTAGCTGAATGTTTGCAGATTTCTTCTTTTGCTTAACTTGTTACAAGTAATATTTTAATTTTCCTTGGAACAAAAATGATTTGAGAGAGCAGTTTTAGAGTTTCAGACAAACATTTTTTTTTTAAATCTCTGACATTTCACACAGGTGTCATCATTAAAAAGAAACTCGTAATCTGCCAAAACTTTCAATATTGTGTACATGACTATTTTCCTTTGGTTTACTCTATGAGGAAAATAGAATTCTTTATCAGTGAACTAATAACAAGATAATTACGTGGTGAATTCAATAAGTTTCCAGACGTTTTTATACAGGAATTTGAAATTGTCGTAGACTCTTGAAAATTCACTGTTATTGCTATACATCTTATGAGATGACTGACCAATTTTTATGATTTCAGGTTCAAATGAACAGCTACAGCAGCAATTTGAATACACCCTACTAAAGCCTGATTCTCACAGCTGGTGATTTTCAAAATTGCAATCTGACACTTTAGAAGAACGATATGCAAAAAAATTATGTTTTAAACTTGGAAAAATGCCCCAGAAAAGTATGGAATGCTTCAGACAGCTTTTGAAGCATCTTGCATGAATCGAGCATCAGTGTTTAAGTGGCATAAGAGGTTCAAGGAAGACAAAGAGTCTGTGAGAGACGATGTGAGATGTGGGAGGAGTAAGGAAGTCAATACACCAGAGTTGATTGGAGAAAGGGTTAGGGTTAGAGTCAGGGTTACTATGTTGAGGTTTTAAGGGAGTACAGGAGAGATTACGTCGGAGGAAGCCAGCACTCTTCAAATCGGGTCAGTGGCATTTCCACCAGGACAATGCATCAGGCCAAAACTCCATCCTTGTCACAGACTATTTGACCAAAATGGCATCAAGACAGTTCCTCAGCCTCTCTATTGTCCATACCTTGCTCCCTGTGACTTTTGGTTATTCGCTAAGCTCAGAGGCTGTCGTTATGAGACAATTGAGGAGATGACGAAGGTCATTGATATTCTCACATAAGAGGACTTCCATGGGACCTGCTGGAAGTTGTTAGAATGGTAAAACAATTGCTTTTGCAGCCGGAGGAGATTACTTCGAAGGGGACTAGAGTTTCATGAGTGTACTATCAATAAAAGTGCCTATACGAAAAGTGTCTGGAAGATTATTTAATGATCCTCGAATCTTGAAGAATTGTCGTTTTATTATGAGGATATAAGAGATAAATTCTATTAATCCATTCAAAAATAACTGTTTATTCCCGGCATATCTCCCACATTATCTCTTCCTGATAATGTTTTGCTACTATTCCATTTAATTTTCTTAAAAGCTGCATAACAGCAATCAGCTGTTAACTATAGTATAATAGGAATTACGACGTTTCTGGAGGTTATAAATGGGAAGCATTGGATACTTATTCATTATTGCCATCATAACAAAATCTATTGAAATGTGTGCATTTTCTTGCGTCTTTTTGATTGTCTTTTTGTAACGCATTTTAATATATGAACTGAATCAAATAGGAAGAAAAGATGTCTAAAATTGTATTTGAAAGCCTACTTCCGCTAAACTAATCATAATATATTTAACTCTGCCAAATAAACTCTGAGCTTGAAGACATGTAGTTGGTATAACATGCTCAACATTCTTATTTTATGACAATACACTACTAAGCATAAAAATAGAATCACTTGTTGCATCTTCATTGCTGTTCTTAGAGAAGCCAACAATATTACTATCCTTATAATCTAAATCGATTTAAGGTGAATTTTATCAACAGATAAAGATACTGTGTTGTCTTTGTGTACAAATATCTTCAATTTATTTCAATTTGAAAAAAAGCATAAGTACTCTTTAAAAAACAACAACAAAAAAAAAAAAACAACAAAAAATACAAAACAAAAGGACTCTTGAAAGAAAAAAGTAAAAGCTTAAAAACAACTAGTATTTAATTTTATTTAATCCCAACTGTTTAAATGAAAAAATGCAGCCTAAATTCATCTTTTTTCAAAAGTAATTTTTGTATACATCAGAAAGATTTTATAATGTTACTCAATCAAATGATTCATATACGTTGATAACGTTAAACATTTTACTAGTTTTTAACTACATCAGTAAATGTTTTTGCTGTCTCTTAACAAGCTTTAACGTCTAGTGAACAGATATTCAACAATGATGAAAATATCATTTCTTTTAAATAATCAAACTTATTCTGTGTCATTAAGTTTAGATACTCATATACGAACTTGATTGAATAAAATATTTGTTTGATTTTTCTTGCATCAAAAATAGAAATGACATTACAAATTTTGTGATATGTAAATCATATTTTAAGGTTTGATGTCTATTTCTCTCATGTTTTCCATCAGAATTTCAAGAGTATTTAATTATTTTCATGTGTAGGAACATTATTGTAGCCTATTTTATTCAATTACACATTTCTACAAAACACGTGTACTGCAAAATCATATTCGCTTATATGAAATATTAATTTTTGATGTGGAGATTTGAATATACTGCATATTTCTCTTTCTGTCTAGATTCTAACACCATTTAATTTCCATCTAAAGCATCAATATCATGAAATTTCTTTGGTTTGTATATTGACATTAGTAATACTTTGATTTAAAGTACATTTTTGAAAGTTTTACGTAAATAATGGATCCTGCTTTTTCGTCAAAGCTGATAATTCTCACCGTTTTTCCTCATATCGAAAATGTAGTTCACTTATACCAAAAGACATTTTAAAAATCAAACTTATTTATAAAACTTGTAAAAATCTAAGAAAAGATGATAAGCATGATTCTACAATATAAACCATGTTTCTTAAATTCTTGGAAAAGGGAGAGAGAGTTCTTATAAATTTAATTTATTAACTGAACGAAACTATGTAAAAGTAGAGAAGTTTTTAAAGTTAATCCATTTTTAAAATTAAAATAGGAAATATAAAAAAAACATTTTTTACGAATAAAACAATTCTAAAATAAATTATCTGTCGTAACTTTATGGATTTTATTGTGAATTGCCCGGACATGAACATAGTTTAATGATTAGGGTTTTAATTAAATTTACTGTTTTTTTAATGCAAAAAATACCAACTCTACAAAAATTTTTTGAAATAAAATCTATTTCTTTTGATTTGATATACATCATATAAATTTTTTCATCCGTCAGATTAGATAATGAATGTATTTTAGGTAATTTTTTTTAGAATTTACTTTGCAATGAAAAACATCTCATGGATAATGTATTGTTTTTGTTTATATATTGATTCAATATTTGAAATAAAAAAATAAGTTAATGATTCAAAACACCCTGAAAAATCTAATTCACTAATAACATTTATCCTAAAAGCTGGAAATCGTCAAGGTAGTGATGTCAAAGCTGTTTTTTTACTTTCAGTGGTTTCGATATATTCTTCTTGGGACTGACAACGTTAGACGAGAGGCGGGGTAGGTTTGCTGTATACTACATATATACATATATAAGCGGAATCATAATCAACTTATAATGACGAACTTCAATGATTGAACGAACACACTTCTTTATAATAATATGTATCTCTCACATTTTATTCTCGGTGTTTCTCGGCTATATTGACCCAACTACTTCTCTTGACTATAGTAGCACTTTTTCCGCATCTTGGCTTGGGATTGCTCAACCGGGGGTCGCTGAGGGCCACAACTCTCAGTCGGCAAGCTGGCCCTTACTCTGGGATTCCTATATCAACAAATCCACTGCCGCTGTCACCTGCCTATATTCTTTCATAACGTCCACTTGCTTTCGCTTCTTCTCTGATTACGGCTCGGTCATGGGTCAATATACAACAGGTTGCCTGACCCGGCAACCCAGTCTAACAGATAATCAGACCGCCATTAATCTGGGTCACAACTAAAATATCAAAAAAGTGCGATATATTTCTTAACTGAAGTCTGACCGTAAAAGTATCAGGGACTTCAGTTTATAACAGATATTTAAAAAAAAAAACTAACTATTATCTCCATTGTAAAATCTGGCCCTCTCGGCCGGAGATACAGAATACATCGACTGCATCTCTGCAGTGCGGTAAGACTCCTCTACCGAGTGTCCTGGATATGACACTAAAAAAATCTGATGGTGAGATTTCAGTAATACTGAAGCTTCAAGGAATGTAGAGTACCCCTTTATTTCAATCGCTCCCACGTCTACTCTGTCCCGGAGTGGTAACACCTGATAGGGTTCTACCTATTGGTCAAATAGAACTAAACTTTATACTTATGCTAAACTAAATGACACGGAAAGGGTTGATACGGCGTAAAACAAAACAATCGAACAACCAACCAAACACTGTAAAATGCCTCTCGATCTGTTTAATCCACTATTAAGACCTGTCTCATTGGGTGCCCCTTTCATATGGCCTTGTGCCACATCTAAGTAAAAAGCTTAGTAAATTTCCACTATTACGACCTGTCAACCTCTCTGGCTTGCTAACCTAACATTAGGCACATATGTATTTGTTTTTATATTCACATTTTTATGCATATCTTTATACACTACACTAATGCGGATATTTACTCATATAGACATTTTCGCATTTACACGGATATGCATTAGTGCACTAAAATATGTGAACCTAAGGAGAGAGAAGAACGTATTGTATAAAAAAATGTAAATATCGTGTCTCCTTGTAGTACTCCTGCAACAATGTCGAAGTATTCCATGTCTCCATCAGGTGAACGTACCTTTACTTTTGTGTTTTTGTAGAGGATCATTATTGCTGCTACGGTTTCTTTTGGTAGGCCGTATGCTAGTAGGATTAGTTCCATTTTCCCTCTGTGGATGGAATCGAAGGCCTTGGTAAAGTCGACAGATAGTAATGTCGCCTGAAGGTTTTTTGCCCGGACACCTTCAAGGATTCTACGGGTGGTCAATATTTGTGAGGTTGTGGATCTATTTCTCCGGAAGCCATTTTGGTTTTTCCTAAGGATGTTGTCTATTTTGGGTTCTATGCGGTTTCGTAGAAGGGCATTGTAGATTTTGGCTGCTATGGATGTAAGCGTTATCCCTCGGTAGTTCTTGACTAATCCGAGGTCGTCTTTTTTAGGGAAAGGAGGGTGCATCCCTTCATCCATATTTCTATCCTATTTTGACTATAGACAGCGTTGCATTGCCGGAGCAGTATATCGTCGAATTTTCTTGTCTTCCACACTTCTGGGAGGATCTCGTCTAGCCCTGCAGCTTTCCTATTTTTAATTTTTTTAAGAACCGAATCGAGTTCTTCTTTGGTGAAAGGCCCTAGTTTAATGTCTAATTGCTTACTGATAATTCTGGTGATCGGTTCATCCGTTATTTTCGGTGGGCTTCCTAGTAGATTTTTGAAATGCTGTTCCCACAGTTTTACTCTTTCTTGTTGGCTTGCAGCTTTCAATTTTGCTTTGGCTGTGCTCTTCCTTCTACTTACTTCGTTTATTGTTTGCCAGGCTATCCTGGATTGTCTATCTTCCACCGAGTCTCTAATCTTATCTATCTGATTTTGTATATATTCTGCCTGTTCTTTTAGATATATTCCTGCTAATTGATATTGTGCTTTTTCTAGTTTTTGGGCATTTGTGTTTGTTGGGTTCTTCCGATAGCTTTTGGAGGCAGTTTTCACGAGTGCACGTTTTTCTCTAACCTCTGACGTTTCCCAAGGGACTCTATATTTAGTTCTAGGTTTTGTTGGGATACACTTTGATGCCGCTTCTAGGTGTGCTTCAACAAAATTTTCATATTCGTCATTTGGGGTAACTTTTTCTGTCTTCTCTTGTAGTGTTTCGAATCTGTTTCTTAATTCTAAAGCATATTTGTCTCTAATGTCTCTGTTGTTAAGTAGGGCCCAGTCATAGCGCCTAGTTGTCACTGTTCGTGTGGCGTTTTTTCGTAGGTTTAGACGTATTTTGGCCGTGACTATTCGATGATCGGAGGACACGCCCTCGAAAGTGGAGTATGCCTCGCAATTCATCGCACTATTTTTCCATTTTCTGTTTATAAAAAGGTAGTCTATCTGTGCTTTACTCTTGTTCGCGTATGTGTGGGTCCATAATTTTCCCTCCCTTTTTTGAAAGTTTGTATTGAGGCAAGTTAATTTATTTTCTATCATGAAATCAATTAGATGTTGTCCATTCCTGTTTGACGTGTTGTGTGATGGCAGCAACGTTTAATGGCAACCCCAAAGCAACGATCATCTCCTGCTACAGCCCTACCAATGTCAGCGAAGAAACCGAACTAGTCACCTTCTACGAGGAGCTATCATCCCTAGTACGTAGCATTCCGAAACACAACCTGCTAGTCATTGGCGGAGATATGAATGCACAAATCGGGAAAAACAAATATCATGTAATTAGTTGCAAATGTTATTGAACGGAAATGTACTTATTAGAATCTGGTATATTTTGGCATTTTTTATATCGTCATCCAGTGAAAGATATTTGCTCCTTGCTTGTATTCAGATTATTGTTGGGCGTGACTATAAAGCTCTTAAAACGAACCCTAGAATTCCATTGGGGTATGACTCCTATCTCATTACCACGTGCCTTGGGGATTTTCTCGTGATCTCTGATTTTATATATTGTTTGATTTATTATTTTGTTTATTCGCAATGATTTTTTTCTTTTTAGTCCATCTGGCCACCTTGAACAGTGTTTTTTCCTAAATATAGATAACCTGCACAAAACTACCTATCTACCAGCTAGAAAAAGTTGCCCGGATTTTTCATCTCCTCTGTAGAAATATGTCTTTCTCTGCAACAATCTTTTGTTATCTTTTGTAAAATATATACGTAAAAAATCCCTTTGCTTATGCTGAGATGGACGGTGTTTCTGGGGTACTATTTACCAACCCCTCCGCTCGGGCAGGATATGACACAAGGTCAATTTTTAAGCGGAGTTTAACAGGTTTGAATTCAGAGTTTTCCTTCTCCTAGACTAGTTGCCTGACCATGGCTGAAGAACCTAGTCTGTCCTACTATTTACCCATAGTGTTTCTGGGGTAAGATATCCGACTGAACTTACGTCAGTCGGGTTAAGATATTGGCCTGAATCATCTCTAAAGAGTTGTGATACAAATAATCTGTCGGTCTGTGGATGAATATATATATATATATATATATATATATATATATGGCGGGGTAAATAAGACCCGTAGCAATAAATAAGAAGATAATACGGAAAATTAAATTAATACGTTTTTATATAAGGATATTTTCTCCAGAACTGACATTTTATTTCACAAACATGAAGTCTACAATTGAGAGAATCTTTCCACTCATGCACTGTTTAGCTCAAACAGTTTTTCTTCCTCTTAGAGGGAACATTTCAAGCAATGAATTCTGAAGATAATGCCTTTTCCCATTATTTCAAATAAATATCAGATTATATTTTTAAATTCATAAACATCGGGATTATATAGAAAAATGAAACTTGAACATTTGAACAAAGTTTGTAAATATTCGAATGACAATAAGTTAGGAATCATCAATTAATGATAAAATCTACTTGAGTTAATTTTGTTTTTTTTCTTTTTAAAGCATATCAACCTTTCTAGGGTTTTTTAATGCCAAAAATATTATATTAGAATTCATAATATTTAACCCATAACATGGGAAATGAGATGTTCGTACCTTTCCAACATATAAGTAACAAAGTAAAGTTGGCGACCGTAGTCGAGGGCGACCAGAAAGTTCCCTTTCCAATAGCTACTACACCAAGATGTAAGGAAATGCGCTACTCCTTTCCCCGGATTGCTCCACTTTATCCGTGATCCGTACCTTATAATGCTGAGTGTTATGGAGGGAGGTATCAAGTACCATTTTTTAAAGTCGTTGGTATGATGCGACCAGGAATTGAACCCACAAGGCCAATGAGAAATGTAATAGCACGAATCGAGTTCGAAGTCATTTAATTATTTCCTTGAGTAACGTAAAACGGAAGCCAATACGTCACAACGATTCCTCTTACTTTCTCACTTAACAAATGCTTCGGATTTCCCCGTGTATTTAATTAATAAATATCAATGTATTGTTTATAATATAATTCTGTGTCCTAACTCAAAGTAACGGCCAGTCCGAGATTTCAAATTTTAATTAGTTGTTCTTGCTTGATGTAAGAATTTTCATCTGGTAAATGCTTGTTAGATATGACACCTGTGGAAGACCAGGTGGTACAACCGCGGAAGTTTTGAGAAAGCGATAAAATAAATATGAAGTTAAAGAGAGTGAGAGGAAATATTATATTTTGCCAGGAGAGAGGACTTGAACGCGTGAGATGGATGATTTGGATGCTGGTAAAATAAGTGTTTATGAGGATACCTTGCCGTTCGGTGAAAGAAAAAGATGGGAAAGAGCCAATTTCTTCTTCTGTTGTGGCGTGATCGTATTTGTGGATGGAAATTCACAAACGGATTACAATGAATCTTTTAAAACTTTCGAAAAGTTTGTATCATATATATTCTTCTTACACGATTCTTTGTGAAAAAGACATCTATTATTTCCTTTATTGGCGTCGTTGGTATTTAAATGTATTACAAATATAACCTTTTTTTTATCTGTGAAGGTGTCAAAATCAAATTAGTTGTAATCATTCTAAACTGAGTGCTTCCACTTGAATATTTCATAGCAAGAAATAAAACGAAAGAATTAGAGTTAATATTTCAATCAATGAATTCTGAAGATAATACCTTTTCCAATTATTTCAAATAAATATCAGATTATATTTTTGCATTCATAAACACCGAGGTTTTATAGAAAAATGAATATTTCATAGCAGGAAATAAAAAAGAAAGAATTGGAATCGCTTTTATTTTGCACAAGATATCAATGAAGACTATATTGACTAATATATAGGAAACAATTCCTATGCTCACTTTTTATATTTAAACAGGGGATAACATTTTTTTTCAATCCTTTCATTACTGCTAACACAAGTATGATAACAAAACAAAGAGTCAAATTTTGGATTCAGATTATATTTCTTGACTTTAAGTTACTTTGCAATGAAACGACCCTGAATACCAAAAAGTGATAAGACGCTGCTGCTTTATAAATGACAACTACTGTAGATACAATGCTTACTAATCAACTAACAAATTAACGATAATGTTTTTATGGTTGGAATGAACATGAAAACAAAAGGTCTTGCCTTACAGACTTAAAATACATATTCATTATTTAATAGTTTTGGGCGTTATCTTCTTGATCAATCTTATATGATTCAACACTATATATCTACCTCAGAATAAAAAATTAATTTCCTTGAAATTAACAAAATGTAATTTTGCTTGCACACACACACACACACACACACACACACACACACACACACACACACACACACACACACACATATATATATATATATATATATGTGTGTGTGTGTGTGTGTGTGTGTGTCTGTGAGACTGAAAAACATGGTTTTCTGCGGCCACCTATATGTAGATAGTCACACTTAGAGCACAAGCACATACACTAGCCACAATAATCAAAAAGGTCTTTTTCTTTTTTTAAAACTCCGATTTAAAATGTTTTCAGTAAATTATACCTAATTATTACTGATAATATATGCTCATTATTCTAAGCAATCTTTTCTGTGGTAAATGATCTCTTTTGTTTTCAATACAAATAAGTTCTGCTTTGCTTGTTTGCTTGTTTGTTTGTTTTACTAAGAGAACCATACTGAAATTCACATGAGCACTGAATGAACAACTATCAAAGTCGATAATTGTTTTTCATTAGTCAGTGATGGATACTGTTCTCTTATAGAGAGCCAAATAAAATCAAGAGTAAACACTTTATGCATAGGATACACAATCCCGTTTCATATAAGATGTCACTTTTACAGCATTGAATATTAAAACAATTTCAAATTTTCTTAAATAAAAATCAGATTATATTTTTGGAATCATACATTGTAAGAGAAAATGATTCCGTTTACTATAAAACATGTGATGATCACACAAACACTTCACTTGACCAATCATCTTTGAAACTAAGCCTCAATAGATGTAGCATGGTTGAAATTATCAACCA
>OY757905.1:105564133-105631191 GCA_963585895.1 Sepioteuthis lessoniana | reverse complement strand
TATACAACTGTAAGCAGAAACATAATCAAACATAATACACGAACTTCAATGAACGAACGAACACACTTCTTTATAAAAATATAATCTCTCACATTTTATTCTTGAAAGGGGAATGTTGGTTGTGTGTGAGAGATGAGTTGGATACCGGGACAGACTGTTATTTTGACCCAAGTTATTCTGACCAGATCAGGACTTCTTTCTCATCTTGGCTGGGTTGCTCAACCGTCGGTCACTAAGGGTCCAAGTCCCTCTGTCTGCCGCTGGCTTTCACTTCGGAATCTTGACCCCAACTAACTCAAAACGCACCGGGCACCGGCTTATATTGTTGTCTCACGTCGATCTGCTTCCGCTGTTCTTCCGCTTATTTACACAAGTGCATCTCTTGATTGACTGCTCGGTCGAGGGTCACTATATAACAACATCATTTAACTAAATCCTGCATTATAGATTAGTTATTCAAAACCGAAAAACAGAATCAGAGTAACAACTTCAAATGAATTATTCTTAATTTACTGTCGTCAAAACATAAACGATTTCAAAAGAATGCGTGTCCCAAGATTCGATTAGATAAATTACAGTTATTTTTTTTCTATTCTTGATGTGCATTATTTCAGTTCAATCGGCTTTTAGCCAAGATTCACACATAAAATTATTATCATCTTTTTTGCTGGCATTTTGTTTTGTAGAGAGAGTAATCTCCAGCATCGTTGTGAATATTTGTCACTTGCCAAATTTTAACGGCCGAATGAATATTGCCAAGAATCAGAGAATTGAAAATATCGGAAGCCTATAAATATTGCCCTGCTTCGTGTCACTAAAAATACTGCAGATGTCTACTCGAACAAAATTACCAGTTACTACACTTTCTCAAACATATTTTTTCCATTCCTTCTGGCAGTGAATTTAAGGAAGCCGTACGCATACTCACGTCCTCATATGTCTTTCGAAATATTATTTTCAGAAAAGTAGCATTCAGTGTCACAGGATATTCCTAAATTCATGAGTTATATTGACTGCAATGAAACGTGGTTCTTCTTGTTTTATTAGTTCGATAAGAGTCCGCGGCTCATTGACTAAAGCGTTAGACAACAACATCGTATTTAGCAAGTTCGATTACTTCTCATGCAAATAATTCAATTTCTGATTAATAAATTTTGGAAAGTTATGACACCCTTTGTCTCTCAATTATGGGATAAAAAATCCCACTACTGTTCGTATATAATTATTGTTTGGGTATCGAATAACGTACTAAATTTGATATGCAATAAAAAAAAATCTCAAACAAACGATCAAAAAGTATTTTCTTAATACTATGCATATTGAAATTCTTATATTTGAAGTATATATGTTCATCCAAATTTATTTAGATTTCTTTTAATAATGGATCTTTATAGATGTTAATGGAATACAAATTTTAATTCATTGGAAAACAAGAATAGAATTATTTCGAGGACCGCTACAAAATCAGGAAATGCATTAATTCAGTAACCTTTCCAATAAGTCAATTATTTTGAACCCACAGCGTTCAAACGATTGTCTCATTCTCTACTATTCTTTGACTTCTATTCCTTTTCACAGTTGAATAAGTTAACATTATAAAAATGACTTTTTTTTCCTTTACAATAAGTTGGTTGAGTTTTTAACGCACAAGGCAGACTTCCTTATAGTGATAATTTGTTCAAACTTTCTTATAGCTAGAAGTTTAAAAGAAATGTTTTTGTTTTCACTGAACCTCAAGTGTATTTCCAAAATTATATTTCCTTCGTTTTCAAATAAAGAAAGCTGATAAAGAATATTATGTATCCCAATGTTATTAATGATAAGAATTTTACCAACCTATTCATATTGTATTATTCTCTTGGAGTTTAGGTAATTGAATTAATATTTTGGGAGGTTTGCATGCTACTCAAATTTCAAATATTACTATAAATTATTTTTCGATTCTCGGACATATCTCGCTGAGAGCTCCTTTCAGATCACCGGAGTTAAGCAGTGATGATTGGTGGTCATCTAGTAATAGCAAGCAATGTAAGTAACCAAAGATCTGTGTGTCAGAGAAATCAAAGATTTATAAATGAAAACTTGAAATTAATTATTTTCTTATGTTTTTCAGTGGAGTAATTATTTCCAATTTCTTGAAAACTATTATAGAATATCATACTTTTGTTTCTATAAACAGATTGATATTGATAGATTACACAACTTATTTTGTTTTTGATTCATTTTTTAAATCTTATCTTGTCGGCCATATTTTCCAGTCAATATTTAATTGGCAATTTTTTTCTCTGTTGATAGGAAATTTGAGCTGACATTTATCTGTCTGTTGAACTCTGGATTCTGACATAGAATATCGCTTCTTTTACAAATGTCAAAAAACTTCTTTGCAAGGTTAAGTTTATTTTCTATTTCATTGGCAATCAATAACACGTTAATGTTTCATTCAACTCTGTATTGTAAGTGGGCTTTAAAGGTGTTTTACGTCTTAATGTTCATCAACGAATGATTTGATGCTAAACGGATGTCTTTTGAAATATTCACATAATGATCAACAGCATACAAGAATTTATCGTATATTTTCCTTTTATTTTGCCTGTTTATTAAACATTTTTGCATGAAATGAGGGTAAATGGAAATGCTTGGATTTGCATGTAACTTGTGCGCAATTTCTTTTGTTGCTGAGGAGGATTTTCTTTTGATATTTGGTTGGATTTAGACCGGAAGCTTCAGGAAAACGTTACTTGTGCAGCTAAAGGCATCTTATGTTTACCGTATTAATAATCTAGAAAGAAGAAGCTACTCAGGGTTTCCTTTTTTTTCATGAATTCTTTTAATGCATGAAAAGAGAACAAATGAAAATATTTGGCTTTGAATTTAACTGGAAGGAGATTTCCTTATTCTTTTCTTTGTTGCTGCACCTTTTGGTTATTTTGTTTGTATTTAGTTTGGTTTCAAACTTGAAACACCGGAAGCCAAAGGGACATTAACTCTGCATTGAAGAACATCTTACGTTTAACGCTATATATATATATATATATATATATATATATATATATATATATATATATATATATATATATATATATATATTAAATAAGATACCGTACACACCCGAAACATACAAATAAAATCTGAACCATTTACACATATTCATTGACAACAAATTACACAAAATGCAAACTTTACGAAATGGTTTTCATCGTAGCAATTGGAATCAGTGATCCGAGTTCAAATTCGGGACACAGCTATTAGCTTCCCCCTTTGCTTTAATGCACTTAGAGAAGGCATATGTCCATCCGTTCTCTCCTCAGCTATGTGAAAATATTGGGACAGACTAAGTTCTTTAACCTTTCTTAGGCAACCAGTCCAGAAGAAACAAAACTCAGAATTAAGACCTGATTTACTCCGGTTAAAAACTGACCTTTTGTCACATCCTATTTGAGCTAGAGTGTTTGGGTAAATATCTAAACAAATGCACGCATAATTCCATAGATTTATGCTTGTTAATGTATATTTTTGGTTTGTTTTCCCAAATGATATCGGTCCCTGATCATATCCAGTTAGGAGTATTTGAATACTTCTAATTAGCATATTATACTTTTCTGCGTTATAAGAATCTGAATGATTAAAATAGTGTTCAAAGCAAACAATGACCACACGCAATTAGCATTAAGTTATTAATTGAACTGAAATTTATATTATTCAATAAGTCAAATCATTCGTAGTGTGTTATTTTATTAAAATCGCATTATGGTGTATTTTTCTCCTTTATAACTCTTGTTCTTTTTATCGAGCAAAGAATATATCGACCGTATTTCCTTTAGAGGGGTAAGACCCTTCTCCTAAAAGAGTATCTAAAGTATAACTCTAAACTGCATCAGATGATGAGGCTCTACTTTTGGAGTCCCGGTTAATATGACGTACCCTTTCCTGGTAATTAGTATCAGGCCAATATCAAGGTCAAGAAGACTTGTTTAAAAATTATTGGAATACTCAAGATATATTTTTTTATTCAAATAAATTGTCATTATCAAATAGGAATTGCTACTTTCAACCATATAATTATGTATAATTTATTACTAATAGCTGATAGGATGGCCTCAAAACATGAAACTTTGTGCAAATTATTTCATTATATATAAATATAAATCATTCCATTATATATAACTATACTTGATATCATATAACAATGTAAAATCATTAAACAAAAATTAATTGCAATTTAAGATATTCAATGAAATATGGAACGTAGTTAGGGTTGCGAGTAAACGTTTATAAAAGAATCAAATTGGAGTTTTTAAGTCCCCCTTAAAGAGGTAATATGTATTTAAACCGATAAATCAAGCCAAAACTTGATTACGGTTAGGTACAAAAATAATGAGAATTTTTACAATTTATAGATGATCATAATTACTATCAAACCTGTTTAAACAATAAATCATCTTTGTTGTTTCGCGGATGTTGGGCTATTTTAATAGAATAAATAAGATAACTGACTGATAATCTTTATGCAATAAATCACTTTTTTGATTAGGATTCGAGTGATTTGCAAATATTTCCAATAAGTTCTCTCTGCAGGAAATTAATTCGACTTTGAATGCTTCGCTGGTTAAGGTTAATTTCTAATCTCAGTGAATTTGTCAACATTTTTCGGAAACCTCGGTAGGAAAAACGTATTTTTGGTGAGAGTATTGACCCAGCATTATTAACGGTCAGTGAATACTAATTAATCATTCTTTCCAGAAGAAAAGAAATGTAGAAAATGTTCTGTTTTTAAATCTTTATCATTTTCATGTAGTACTTTGACAAATGAGGCTTCACACAGATACTTCGAAGATTAAGCTCTATCATGAAATGATTTATTTCTATTCTTTGGATTATCTCGCTCATACATCCTCTCTAATTCTCTCTCTCCCTCTCTCTCTCTCTCTCTCTCTCTCTCTATATATATATATATATATATATATATATATATATAAGTAGAGCATACTTAATAAATTATAAAAATAAATCTTTCTTTTTGATCTCGTCTCGGCTATTCTATTTTTTTACGTACAACCGAATATATATATATATATATATATATATATATATATATATATATATATATATATATATATATATATATATATATACTTGAAATGACACGTGTAAAGAGGCGCTCAAGCTCAGTATATTAAGATGGACCCATTATAAGAAATTATATTTTAGCAGTTTTTCCCTCTATAAATCAAGATTTCACACCGTCATTTCACACAGTAAGATCATCAGAAAGTGATGAAACAATTAATCTTATTTTTCTAATGTTTTGCACTAAGAATTCTTGTTCTGCAAAGAAAAGAAATGCAGTAAAACGTTCTTCGATAGAAAAAAAAGGAGAACAATGCCAAATATAGTAAAATATTATAGCCAAGGGAAGAGAGGAAGGCTGTTCAAGTATGTCTTTCCAGTGATAAATGGCTCCGTAAGTATATATATATATATATATATATATATATATATATATATATATATATATATTAGATAAAAAAAACACTGAACAATAGCCAAAAGAACGAAGGGACACACCAAACATATATCTTTATATTTTATTTATGTAACCAGATAAAAAAATGAAATCAAGTAGATAAAATATTGAAATATATCGTTTATTTATGGCGCTTAACAAAAAAAAAGTCAATTCTTTATCAACATCGTTTTCATCTTTCTCGTTTCTTTTCATTTCCTTTTCCCTTCAGTTTTCATTATCTTTATGGCAAGAATTTCTACACAACTAAAAATCATTTCATTTGCTGGTGACTGCAAGTCACTTTAAATCTCTTCTTTCCCCAATGTACTTTTGCTGATTTAAAAAAAAATTCTCGAAAGGATTTTAATCTTGCAATCTTATTTTTAGTATTTATTTTTTACACCTTCTTTTCGACCGATTCAAAAGTCTTTAGTCATAATATTTTGAACTGATACAGTTTAACAAAATATATTGCCAAGAGAATGACTGGTTGATTCATTTTAATGGCATGTCAACTGTCCTTGGTTAATTTTTGTCTAGAGTTTAGGAAATCGCTTCCTTGTACGTCTTTATTAATATTTTTTGAGAAACTGTTTCAAAAGAGTTTTATCCACGCAGTTATTTATCAATCATTCCTATATTATAAAAATACGCACCGTTGTATATTTTTTTTTTTAGAATTCCTAATTTTACTTTTTATAAAACGGTATATGGTTTTAAGTAATTTGACGTTTACATAGAAACACAAAAGTTACTGAGTGGACCTGAGAGAAATGCCAATACAGGTTTATCCCATACTCCATAAATCTTCACGACAGAAGTCTCACAATCAGATTAAGCTTAGTGTTCTACCATGACAACCTTTTATTTGAGAGCTCCTACCCTTCTTCAAGGGATTCAGTCTACATATAAGTACCTAGTCGGTAAGATGATTTCAAAGACGTCACTGGTCATACAACGTATCTGATACATTTGATGAATACAAGATATATGTTCCTTTGTTTTAAGATTGATACGCACACACAAACATATTTTTTTCAGTAGTTTTAAGGGATCAGATGCCGATCATGATGAAAAAATCACATATTTTGTTAAAGGAGGTTCTATCATAGTAACAGAAATTCCAGAAATAAGTTAACAAATTCCTAAATAATCTACTTTCCTTGTGTGTTAGCATCTCCTTCAATAGACTGTTGTCACAATCCTACATAAAATACTACAGCTGGTTCTTATAAAGTCAGACTAAATTACATTAGTTTTATCAATGAAACGGTTAATTACAGACGATTTGATGGCCACTTTTAAACTGAATATTTATTAATCATACACTTGTTATAGAAAACGTTTGTTTAATTCTGACAAGTAATGGGATACTTGAAAGCAATTATTTCTTCCACTTGGTGTTTTTTTCAAAATTCGAAAACTACGTCCGTTCTCATTCTTAAGCCTATCTACGACTATTATTAAATGGTTGCTCTTTGAAATGTTTTCACGCCAGCATTGTAACGTTACCGCCCTCGCCCCCACACGCATTCATCCTCTTCTAACCATTCCACTTCTCGGCCGGTCGGTGATCAACTAGTGGTCCGAGGGGGGTAACGCACATTTCTTGCCACTACAAGAACACGATCGGTCGGGACGGAGAAATTAGAAGGACAAACGAACAAACACGAACAATGCTTGGGGTTAACTCAGAGCAGAAGGAGAGTATGCAACATTACTTGCATGTGCAGACTAACACTTGCGTGGGTTACTAGCGAAAATTCCACAAAGCAACTGGAATGCCGACATCTCTTGACTCGATCTTCTTCGCTGGACCCTATCTTCTCTGCTGGTCTCACCGCTCTGGTGTCCGGTGTTGACTGTCCCTGTCCGTGGTTCCACGCCAACCCACTCTGCTGTCGCGTCGCCAACTGCCTGCCAGCTCTTTTTTCCAACCAACTCTCTTTCGCGTCCCCTTACCACTTCCGGATACGGCGAGATTTCAGGTCCAAAAATCCTTTGTCTGGTTTCGCGCCAAAACAGACAAAGGAATCGTCTGCTTGGCGGGCCACCCATATAGTGCTACAGCATTAGCAGGTGACATTTCACTGGATTCTGAGAGACAGTAAGTCTTTTCAGGTCTCTAGGAATCTTCAGAAAATTCTGGCAGATCTTAAAATGCTGTGATTTGGAAGGCTTCAATTCTTCATCTAATTTTCGATTACTCCATTTTTTTTCCAATTCTTTCGGTACCGCTCTAACTGCACCAACTACAATTGTTATCAGTGACACCAACATATTATATACATTCCTTTTAGTACTCCGGCAGGTTTTAAGAATTTGTCCATGTTTTCGCTTTCTTTTATTTTAACATTTTAGTCCACAGGACAGCAAAAGTCACCAGATTTCAAGTTTTTTTCTTGTTCATTAGCACTTTTGCCCTGGTCTTCTGGTTAAGCTTAAGTAAATCAATTGTACATCAAAATCCCTGAGAATTTTAAAGGTCTCATTCTCTATAATAGATTTTTTGTTATATACTCATAAAGATATCAATAACAACAGAAATACAAATCCATATATAAATACAGGCGGACAATGTCGTTTCGGATACGAACGGCTTTATTAATTTCCAGCTTCAGTCATTGGCGAAACGAGGAGAGAGACACAAATCATAAAAGCCTATGTTAACCATACTATGCTGACCCCACCACTACTACTATGAGCGGCGCGTCTTGTGGTGTTTAAGATTTCAATTCATCTCTGCTGGTCAAGACAAAAAATATATGATCAGATCCGAAAAACTTAAATGCTACCTTCAACAGTCGACCTCAACTAACTCTTTGCAAAATTCACAAATTCTCAGGACCATCTCTTCTGGTAATGACGTAATCTAAACTCAAGCCCACTTTCATGTCTGGGGGCGGGGTTACGATGACAGATGATTATAGTCATATCCTTTCCTCGTGGGCGTAAGACTGCACTATCTGACTATGCACTATTACTAAGAGACCCGAGTAGATCAAATCCTTACCAAACTAATTAATAAAATAAAATTAACGAAAATTGATTAGTATAAGAAAAAATCACCTTCATTATATAACATTTTGTTCATTCATATAGTATTTGTTGATATCCTCAAATTTTTTTATCTTGCACAATTCCCGGGGATTGTCTTTCTCATCCAATCGTTCATAGTCTTGTATTTCTTTTGTACAAATTTGCTGCATTCATTTATTAAGTTTCATGGTTTCTTCGGTTACAACCTACACTTTTAGTTTGACGTTCTAATCAATTATGCTTTGATATCACTGAACTTTAGGGTATTATCTTTTTACTGTTATTAAAAGCGATTCTGTGTTTTTCATAAAATTTCCACACATCATGTTTAAGATCATCATAAGAGCAGCTTCCTTATTTTTTTCTATTGAAGTATCTACAGTTATTTTTCTTCTCATTTTTCCTTTATTTTTTGTTTGTTGTTCTGTTCATCGTCAAACTAAGCTTTATTATTATTATTATTATTATTATTATTATTATTATACTCCTTTCGAGTTTTTTTTACTACCGGTGATTACTGGGGTCTGTCACTGGAGAAATGATGTCAGAAAATCTCTTCGGATTTTCAGGATACTTCTGATTATTCTGGCCGATCACAGCGATGCTGTAATCTGAATAGTCCCGGTTCTGTCACTGATATCTAATTATTCCAATATTTTTCCAAGCCACATTGGGCCGTTCCAAGTGCGCCAAATACAATTAGTATTACTGATATCATAATTTTTCAAAATCTTTTAATTCTTTAGCCAGGTCCAAGTATTTTCTATAATTTCACATTATTTCGTAATTTCACTTTATTTCATATTTTCTCTTTAATTCAATTTCACTCTGGCGAAACGGCAAATTACACTAGACAGCAAAATCTCCTATTTTTAACAATAGGTCTAGTCGTCTGGCCGAGATTAAGTGATCCGTTTGTATCTTAGTATACCTTTGGATTTTATGCCTCTCATTCTCGATGACGGATTCTGGTTTATGCATATACCATTTCGTTGTATGATCAAATTTGATATCTTGAACAATGACCAGTGGATCACCTGTCGTGCCTAGTAGTGAACTCCTTTTGTACGATTATATTTTACACAAAGCAATTTTCACATTAGCTTTAGCTTGTAGTTTTTAACTGGAGTTCAGCAAGTCTTTTCAGTCCTCGAGTACTTTTCTAAATATTCTGATTGATCACTAACATGGATGGTATCACTTCTTCATCTGATTTCCAAGTCTTCACATCTCTTTCCAAGGTTTTTGGTACTCTTCCGAAAGGACGAAAATATCTGGCGTCACCATCATCTTTTTAGTACTGTAGAAAGTTTCAAGTTTTTTTTTTGTTTTCGCTTTGTAGTACACCGGGATGATTAAGTCCACTTGATTTCAAATTCTTATTTATCTATACTATTTTATCTTTTATCTATTAGAACTAGCAATAGTCTTAAGGCCAGGATTACGTGATCCGTTTATATCTCAAAATTCAAGGGAATTTCATGCGTCTCATTTCAGAGTAGAGATTTTAGTCTGTGTATATACGATTTGGTATTGTGGTCAAAATTCAACCCTTTCCCAGACTTCCAAGTGAAACATTTCTCCCATCCCTTCGTGCCTAGTTTTGTACTTCTTTTGGGCTCGTTGGCTGAATTCGCTTAATATGTGATTAATCGTTTCATTTCTTTCCTCGCATAACATACACTTACTAATCTGCTGGGTATTATCGATTTTTGAATCGTGAACGAACGATTTAATGTCATTCACTTCTTTTCATGTATCATTTACTCAAAATCTTTTTCAAATCAATGATAACATTTTCCCTGTGAAAGTTGCAATGAAACTGTCAATTTATCTTCAAGGTGTCAACTGAATATCTCACTTGATAAGATCTACTAACGTCCTCGAGACTCATCGAGACGCCTTACGAAACAATTCATCGATGAAATTCTGTTTCGCAAAGATAAAGAACATTTACTTTCCTGTTTTTCTTCCAGTGTTGAGGTAATTAATTTCTAAGAAGAAATTTGAAGTGGATCACGAAATATCATCTTGGCTTCAAGATCATTTCCTTATATTATGAATTAACTAATTTCCCAAATTAAAACAAAAAAAATCGGTAAAATATGATTCCTAATTTTTATAGGCTAACAAAATCTATATTTATTTATTAAATGCAAACATACAAAAAGCCTGGGACAGGATTTGAAATCGGATTGCCACGTTCATTTTCTAGAAGGATTGTGATTACAGCATGAGTTCATATATATATATATATATATATATATATATATATATATATATATATATATATATATATATATATAAAATTATCAATAGTTAACAACTTATGGATTGCAAGGGAAACATATAGGGAAGATATGGGCATGTTTATTATTAAAAAATAAATGTTTGTATTTGAACGACCGGTTTCGTCTGGCTCTTGTCAAGATCTTAACGGCAGAAAAATATTTAAAAGCAGGAATGTAAATTGAAAAAAGCAAAGTAATGGAGAAAAGGGGAGGAAAAAGATTCTAAGATTGACGGCAAGTTTACGAATAATGGAATCTAAAATTCTGTTCCTCAAAAAATGTATTCAAGATCATGTTTGACCTTCTCACTTTACGTTTAGCATAAAAAAATGCTCAACTTCGTCCTACCCTAAATATCGAGAAGATTTTTTTTGAAAATTCTATAAATTTTCTTTCCAGAAAAATTCTCCTGTTAGAATGCCAATTAAAGACCTTATGGCATCAGAATGTCATGACCCTTTCATTGTTTGACAGGATTCGTTTTCTTGGTCTCATGTCGAACATTCATAAAAAGAGTATTTGCAGGCTCACTGCCCTTAGGATATCAAAGGTAGCGTATTTGATCAAAAAGCGTTTTGGTCATATTAAGGAGCCATCCGGGGACGGAGTCGTTTTTAATTTGTCTACGTTCAGACCGACGGAATTTGAGTCACTTATTTTGAGTCACTTATGGAGTTCATTTTTGCGTTCCCTTTCATAGAACGTGAGATGGTGTTCGCTGACATTGAAGTCTTGTATTCACAAAACCGAGTTCTAATTTAGCAAGTAGTGACTTCAAAGCCAAACTTAACAGTCTTGTCCATACTTTTGCGGGTATGTCATGCGTCTGAAGAATCAAGATGGGGTGACCAGCATCGCCGGGTTATCAAATTGTTGCAAAATAACAATAATTTAGTTATTTTTTAACCGGATAAAGATGCTGGTGTTGTATTATTGGGTCATGATGACTATGTCAATAAAATGTTACTGATCCTTAATGACGACGAAAAATTTAAAAATTTGGTCCAGTCGAAACTTGTGACCACCCCACTTCCATAAAAGCAACATTTCAAAAGCAACGTAATAAGTAAGTAAAAAGTGGTATTTACTCCCCCGAGATTTCTGACTCCATTCGACCTTTTGGATCTATTCGTCCTCGTCTTTATGGTCTATCTAAGATCCATAAAGATGGTTTTCCTTTGCGACCTATCCTTTCTATGGTGGGTTCTGGCCAACAAAAGGTTGCCAGTTGGCTATCATCAGAGCTTCAACCTGTGTTCGAGCACTTTAGTTGTTTCTGTATCAAAGATTCTTTTTTCTTTTTCCGAGATTATCAGAAACTTCAGCCCAACTGATATATTTATGTGCTCTTTTGACGTTTGTTCTCTTTATGCAAACGTTCCTCTGGAAGAAACTATTGGGCTTTGTTTTGATGTCTTATTTCGTAGTTCTCCTCCTAAACCTACCTTTCCAGAAAGTGTTTTCAAACATCTTAATAATTTTGCTACTTCCTCTGTCGAGTTTAGTTTCAATAACATCATGTATCGGCAGATTGATGGTGTAGCGATGGGGTCAAGTCTGGGGCCCACACTGGCAAATATTTTTGTTGGGTTCTGCGAGTGTAATCTATTTAATAAGATAGACCGCCCCCATGTATTATCGTTACGTTGACGACACTTTCTGCCTATTCAAATGTGAGAGAGATGCAGACTTTTTTCGCGCACAATTAAATTCTATGCATCCCACTTTGAAGTTCACCGTGGAAAGGGAGTCTAATCACCGACTCCTGTTTCTTGATGTATTTGTGCATAAAACACCTCCAGCTTTTCTTACCTCTGCATATAGAAAACTCACCTTTTCTGGCCTATATACTAGATGGGATTCATTTTGCCCACAGCAGCACAAAATTAATTTGATTAAGACTCTTGTCTACCATGCCCTTATGATTTTATCCAAGTGTTTTCTTGGTGATGAAATCAAGTTCATCAAGTCAACCCTGTCTAAGAATGGGCATCCATAATCCGTTTTGGATAGTGTTGCGAAGGATGTTATGATTAAGTCTGATAGGGCTAGCAGGTGCACTGTTAAAAGGTACCATGTTTATTTGCACTTACCGTACATAGGCTCCAGAGTTGAGAGATTGGCCAAATCCATCACCATGTTGGTAGATGTTAATTTTCAGCTGGTGTGCGAATCATTTTTCAGACTCGCCCTGCATTTGTTTCAATGCATAAAGATGTCTTTCCTCCCTCCCACCATATTAATTAAGTTATATATAAATATACATGTAGTTGTGGCAGTGACTAGGTAGGCAGGACTGCTAATCGTTTAGATCTCCGCAAAAGACAGTATCTTCCAGCTCGAATTTTAAATCTTAAGCTTAAAAGAGGTCAGCTTGCAAATACATCCAGGTCCTCTATAGCGGAGCACATGATTAATAGTAGAGAATGTGTTCCAGACTTCAATGTCGACTGGTTCAGTATTCTGAGTCGGTCACATTCGCCTCTTCATCTCAAAGTGTTAGAGACTCTTTACGTTCGATCTCTCAGCCTTCCCTCCGTAAACAGAGGGATTGTTTGTTGGGATTGAATGCGATTAGTCTCTAGCTATCTGCTCTTTGCTACTATAACCCCCTCTTAGATTTTTTAAATTTTTTTCTTCCCCTTTTCTCCATTCCTTTTCTTTTTTCCAGTTACATTCCTCCTTTTAAATATTTTCCTGGCGTTAAGATCTTGACAAGAGTCAGACGAAACCGGTCGTTCAAATATATATTTTTTTTAAATAATAAACACACCCACACCTTCCTTAGGCCTATATATTTTCCTTGCAATCAATCAATCAATCAATCTATATATATATATATACTTATTTTGCTAAGCATTTTACTTACATTTAGCACAAGGCTCTATGAATGGGGATCCCAATGAGACTCGAAATTACTCGTGAAGGTTTGCTAGTCTAGCTTGTTAACCATTACACCACTCAACGTTGTAATTTTTTTAGAAGTATGTATATTTATATTCATTCAATTAATGCAAATCTATACAACCCCTGAGGATGACCAAAAGGATGGTCGAAAGCGCTTAGGCTGAAGATATCTGAGATTTTCTTTGCTATCTCGATCCCGGCACAAGAAAAATAAAAAGGAGACATGGAAAAATGAAATTAAAAATAATGCACAAACAGTGTTCCATCTTCATTAACAAAACTTGATTGAATATATATATATAACTTCCAAAATTATTTGTCAATCTTTAATTATCTTAGAAAAGTTTCAACTTTCGGTGTGTTTCATCTATTTTTCTAATTAAATTATTTTCTTTTTTATATAGATAACAAAGATTTGTTTTTCCTTTTCTCTTATTCATTTTCATTAGGAAGAAATTTTCTGATTAATGAGTTCTCTTTGTGACTGCGTCGTAAAAAGTAAATCATGACAATTTGGAAGATTAAAGAATAGATCGTATTCTTATGAATTACATCTCCACATATGATTATAATTGGCATTGATAAAACTTTACTTCATAATACACACGGACTGGGTGAAGCGTGAACTTTATTACAACAGTAAATACCCAAATAATGTCACGCAAATAGTGTTCAATGTTAGAAAAAAACAAAAATAAACTTTTTAAAGAGTTTTATTATTTCGTTTATGAAAGTATCACAAATACTCCTGCTAGATGTATTTAGTTTGTTGGTTTGCAGGATTTGCGATATGTTATTGCTTATTTTATTTAATCCTGGTGTCCATTTAACAAATATGGCTTCAAGTTATATATGGTTAAAAATATACCTTTTGTATCTTTTTTAAAAAAGAGGAGAATACTTCTGAATTATTTGTACTTTCAACATTTGTTATCCAATATATCAAAGTAAATTGAAATAACCCGTATTCCTCCGCTGATTTTAGTAATATAAAATTACATCCATAAAAACATAATGCGAATATTAGTAAACGCACAGACGCACGTACGGACACATACACAAGGACACATTTTGTTAATTATGTACAAAAATAAATTTTCGAAAAAACACAAAAGCTCACCTAATGCTTTAAAATTACTTAAAACAGAAAAAAATTGAAACTTCATTAAATCATGTAGAAACTAATTGCAACATTTGATTTCTGAAGATTACCAGACACACCTCCAAAAGCACCCAAAATTCGTCGGCAGATTTCTACATTTATTCCATCCGAATTTCTGTTCCTTTGTTCATAAACGAGAAAAAAAAACACACGTTCACGCAACCACACACACACACACACACAAACTCATTTATATATATATATATATATATATATATATATATATATATATATATATATATATATATATATGTATGAAAGAAAAATTGGCGGCTGTAGTCGAGGGTGACCCGAAGGCTTCTTTTTCATCAACTACTACACCGAGGTGTCAGAGAGGGAGCTCTTTCTTCCACTCGACTGCTCAACTTTACCCTTGATCCTTACCTTATAATGCTGAGTGTTAAGCAAGGAGATATGAAGTAGTTTTTTTTTAATTTTTGGTATTACTCTATCATAGAATTTAACGCTAGTCCCCCAGGCCATTGGCGAACATTCTACCCACTAGACAAATACGCCAAATATACAGAATTTCTTAATTTCATCACTTGGATCATATATCCGTTCCATGTTCCTTAAGTGAAATTCAGATTGCTAGATAATCATGCCTAATTGGTTACCATTATTGCTTGAAATTTGAAATACCCAGTGTCAAATTGTTGTGAGATCACGGAAACAGAATAATTATCTAAGTAATAATTAACAGTGAGTGATTATTTATAAAACTCGCTGATAACCAACAGGAAAAGAAACTGTCTTCCAGTATTTAACATCTTAAGCTCAGAGTATTATTACCATTTCAAGAGAACTTAACCGTGTTTTTTATAGCTCAAACGAAAAATCCATGTCTGCATTCCTTTCAGTCATAGACGATTAGTTAATTTTAGAAAAATGTCACGAAATAAAATTTCCGGTTAAATTAAGTCCACTCATCCCAAGATTAATAACTTGCTGAATTAATACTTTTGCTTTTAGCCTCAAACTATTGAGTTTTAATCCAATTTTTAAAAATAGATGATATTTATTGAATACATAAAAAATATTGAATAAGGATGAAGAATCTTTTGTAAACGGCATCTCGTTCAAAATAACGAATTCCAATATCAGTGCAAAATTTTATAAATCTGCTGCATATAAAATGGTATATTTCATAGGTAACACACACACACACACACACACACACATATATATATATATATATATATATATATATATATATATATATATATATATATATATATATAAGTTAGTATGCTAATAAATCTGAATTTGATATTTATGTTTTCATTATTTCATGTATATGTGTTCTACAGTTTTTCAGGCTTTATGTCTTCTTCAGGAGATTGATAAGTCTGAAACACGAGTAGATAACAAGTATATGTAATAAAGAAAAGCTAACTACAAAATTCAGATTTCTTTGTAGACCCGAATCAATTTAAGATATTTACTTTACTCTCGTTACACCAACAATATATATATATATATATATATATATATATATATATATATATATTGTTGATGGTTTATACTAACCTTTCTAAAATTATAGACTTAGCACACATTGAAAATGTTCATTTAGATTTTTACTTAGCAATAAATTAAATAGTAACATATTACACGGAAGCATTTTTCCTTTAATACCGCACAATTTTCGCTTAATGATATATTCTAAAAAATTATAGATTAATTTTTTTAAATGCTAATTTTTTTCACAACCACACGGTAGAAAATTCTTCCAGGAAAGAAGTTACAGAATTAGTAATTTTCTTTCCTGAAACAAATACCTGCAGAAACCTAGATATGCATATCGATTTAAAAGACAATTCTCGCAGACATCAGGAAGTGGTTCGACAGAGTTAATTGAAAGGAAGCATTGCTCCAACAAATGAACTGTCAAATAAACAATGGAAAACATCATAAAAATCATTAAAGAAGATTATGCAGAAAGTCATCATTAATTCTTAGGAATTTTAAATTTGAGGAGTACATCTTAGGTATGATGTAAAATTCACATATGCATTCAACTGGGTCATTGGCCTCATGAGTAGAGTGTTCGTCCGGGAGACCAGGTTTCAATCCCAGCTCGAGTCACGCCAAAGACTCAAAAAATAGCTCCCGAATATACCTTGCTTAACATTCAGCATTTTAAGGTAAGGGTAAAGTGGAGCAATCCAGGGAATAGAATACCGCCCTCCCCTATACCTCTGTTTAGTACCAATTGAAAAGGAAGCTTTTGGGTCACCCTCGACTAACATCACTTAGTTTTACTTAGGTATCAACCCATCTACTATGATTGAAAAAGGACGATAAAATTAGTATGCTACTTATTGCGTAGTTAACATTTTTGTGGTTTTAAAACAAGATTGTAGAAAAATAGAACTATAAACTTTTGTTTCATTTAACAATTTTTATAAATGAAAATGAAGGTGCTACTAAGGGAGTGGGGGTGTTATATCAGTTATCCTAGGATCAAATTGAGCTGTCGACCCAAGTTCAAATCCTGGACAACAGTATCTACATAGCACTGTGCTAATGCTCTTGGTATTGGTCGAATTAAATATCCTCCTCCTCCTCCTCCGGATTAATACCAAGGGAGACTATGCTCTTTATCCTTGTTGTGGCAACCGGTTTTAAAATAAAACCAGTTGCAATACGTTTAAAATTGGCACGGTAGTTGGGGAAATGCATATTTTTATGAAATATTAGACAACGTAATTTGATAACAACTTGGTTCATTTCTTGAGATGTTAATGCCTAAATTTCCAAACTGTTTGTTTATAAGATTAATTGTCTTCTTGCTGAAATATATTTGTCAAGCAATATTCATATAATAAATAAGCACTATATATATATATATATATATATATATATATATATATATATATATATATATATATATACATATATTACGCTTCCATTGGTATATATATGCAACGTTTTTCTTATTGCGAGTTTTATAAATAACGATTTCAATATTTTATACAAGTTAGGATATGCAAAACCAATGTGAACTCATTCCTATATAAGCGTCATCTAATTTTCTTCATGATATCAAACAATAAACAATAATATGATTTTGGATTCAAATATATGGGAATATGAACATGCACAATGTATAACAAAAAAAAAATTCCTGAGCAGTTAGAATCTGATAGTTTTCAGTTGATATTCATTCGTGGATTACTACAAGAAGATAAAAATCTCTAAAAATAATGTAGCTATCGAGCTAACTGAAGAACCATAAAATGTTATATTATTTTTAGATTGAGTAACGCGTTTTTTTGGAAATTTTGAAGCGATCAAATTGAGAATGTTTGCTGCTCCATTTCATCCTGGTGTAGATTAAGATACTAAAAAAACTTTTTTTGCTCTAAGCTATATTGACATCCCTGATCTGAATCTGTTCTCCTCGTAAAAAATAGCAATTTTCCTCCCTTTCTCAAGGGAATTACAAAACTTATCAGTGTATTTACTTGATTCCTTGAAAAATGCTTATCAAAATATCTTTTACTCTGGACATTCTGGTCCTCCTTGTTACATTTGATTGGACTTTAAAAGCCTTAGTCTTATCAGCCCGTGGAAACATGGTTTGTGACATTGTTTTTTTGGGTTTTTTTTTTTTTAGAATATATTGATCAAAATGCATCTTTAGTCTCTTTCCCTTCCGAGATGAGTATTCACTATCACCCAAGGGACAGACAAGGCATACAATCCTTTCTGCTTTGAAAGAATAGGAGGAATGAGTGGCTGAATAAAGATTCAAGACGTGTCTACTTTTATCAAATAGTCTGAGGTTTACATCCACAATCCGATAATTGATCTTTGAATATTGTGACGTTTAACTTCATTAGATGTGATGGAATGTTGGCAAGTTCTAAATTTTGATTATCCACAGGGGAAGGGACTGCCAAGAAGAGACCTACTTCACAATACTCAATTGTTAATTTTCTTTTCAGAAGAATTTACGAAGACAGCACAGAAAGGGAAAGATATTAGGATATATCAAAGGCAATTTCTTTTCTAGCGGAACTCTATCCTAAAGCTTACGTACATGGCCAAACACTATCGCATTATATAATTTGTCTGATTTTTTTTTTTTTTTTTTTTTTTTTTTTGGCGAGGTGTAAATTCCGTATGAACCTTCGATGGTTATTCAATGTCAATCCAGTTTATACATGATTTTAAGTGAATAGTTTGTAGATTATGTTTTACACGAACAAGGAATCATTCGTTTTCACACATTCAATAGTTTTAAGTAGTGCTATATGATACTTATAATCCTACTTGATATTAATCATTTTTTTGGAGACAGCTAAATGGTTAAACAGTTCTAGTTGACACATAGACGTATATGTAACAGCTACCACCACTCCGATACGTATAACAGGTAGTAAAACTCAAATTGGACTCAAGATTAATGGTAATGAAGGTGCCGCCCACATTTTCCATAGTTGCAAGATGCTTTAAGGTCATATCTAAGACACTCTTATTGCTGGGTGTTAACCTTCACCAGAGACGCTGTCGGCATATTTTACTATCCCAACCATCTGTGCAATTACTTTATATATATATATATATATATATATATATATATATATATATATATATATGAAGAGTTAATAAAGGATTATAATCCGACGATATGTAGAAAAACTGATAACAACGATCCAAGTGGAAGGAATGATTTATATATATATATATATATATATATATATATATACATATATATGTGTGTGTATATATATATATATATATATATATATATATATATATATATATATATATATATATAAATCAAACAATTCATCCCTTAGATATGGGTGAAACTGAAAAGGTTCAATTATTTTTAACCAGATGAAGAAGAAAAGGAAACTCCAGAATTCAAATTAGCTGTAGTCCTCTTAAAATGAATTTTTATTGCATCCTGCTTGTAGCTGATATGTTTTGTAAAAATATAAACACGTACACCGTGGAGTCAGAATAACATCATTACGTCAGAAGTCAATATCGAACCATAAAAATTGGTCGCTTATATTCGTACCAGCGAGAATCACCAGCTGAGATTGCCAATCGATTTAAAAGATGCGTAGTCAGGCATTCGTTAAAGAACACTATATTCCTTTCAGTTCAGTCGGCTATAGCTGTAAGATTCAACGACAGCATCTCTGCATAGGAGTAAAGAAAACACCAAGGAGTGCCCTGCATATGACACCAAATTATCTATTGAACTATTTGTGTTAGAAAAATATATTTGAAACAATATAAGTGTGTGCAAGCGATACTTAAACCCATTTAACTGTGCAAAAACAAATGAACACTGGCTCGTTTAATAATGTTACGTAAAAATCACATGTATATTTATGACGTATACTTATAAACAGGGTGTTGAATTAAATCAGCCACAATTGGTTGAAAACCCATAAAACACAACAAACCAACAATATTCCTTCGGTGATCGGTACGTGTTACTACTGTGAAAAAAATTATTCGTTCTAATTTGAACTACATGGATTATCTCGATTTTCCTATGATGTTATCGCCTTGTCATAAAATTTGAATTCTCAGTTAATTCAAATCTTATATCATTGTATTAACGTTTCGTTAGGGGAAGTTGTGAATGCAGCACAAATTAATATCAAGTGCATCTTGATCTGATATTACCACGATGCAATGAAAAATCAACAAAGTTTGATGATACGGTTATATACATATATATAGTCATCCTCAGACAGACTGTTTCGTTGTATCACAACACTTCAATGTGGCTTGACACGTCGGACGCTTGAAGCTGGGATCGAAACCTGCCCAACTTTACGTTAGACTTCGTATCATACCACCCAGCCAACAAGCTACGATATCAGCTCGGGAATTATAAAACATTAAGTAGTACCTTTCGTTTTGTTTACATTTATGTCTTACCTGATTATAGAGTGGTCATTTCGTTCGATGAGCTTTTCATTATGCAATATATATATATATATATATATATATATATATATATATATATATATATATATATATATATATATATATATATAAAGAATGCGTTGGGTTTGTGGGAACGATACTTTAAACATGGATCCATTTGACACCCCATATTTATCATTTGGTTAAGGCTTTATTGGATCTACCACATATGTTTTACAATATATATATATACATATATATCATCATCATCATGTCGCACCGCCTGCGCGGATATCCCTGACCCTCTCTCGCCATTTCTCCCTATCATTCATCGCCTCCGGCAGGTCTTCAGGGTTACATCCTGTGTCCTCACATAGTTGCTGTATGTAAGTTCGTACTGGTCGTCCTACTTTTGCACATCCATATGTGGGGGTCCACAGGAGTACATCGCTTATGAGCTCGTCCTTGCTTCTCCAGCAGTGTTCCGCGTGTCTGGTTCGTCTGACTTGTATAGTTTTCGTGATGGGGGGCAAGTGTCCGTATAGTTGGAGTCTCGTGGGGTGTTGTCGCCAGGACTTGTTTAATACTGCTTTCAACATTCTTGTGTAATTTCCGTCTAGTTTCCTCTCCAGCCGCTTCGTTAGCGTCTATGTGGTGCATCCATATAGCAGTATCGACACAACCACTGCCTGGAAGAAACTGCGTTTCATTTTATCAGTTAGGTCCGACTTCCATATGATCGAGAGCCTATCGATAGCTGTCCATGCCTTCGTCAGTCGTGTGTCGATGTCTTTTTTGGTTGATGAGACGCTACTTCCTAGGTAGGTGAATTTGTCTACTAGTTTCAGAGAGGCTCCGTCTAGTGTGGCAATGTTGCCCGTTTGGTTGTAACACATATATTCAGTTTTGTTTGCATTGACATGGAGGCCAATGCCAGCTGCGGCTCGTTCCAGACTATGCAGTAGTGTCTCTGCTTGATTAGGCGTATTCGCTAGTAACGCCAAATCATCAGCGTAGTCGGCGTCCGTGATTGTTTTTGCGGGGTACCTTTTGCTTCTTCTCTTAGTCAGCTCGAAGCCATTTTCTCTGATTTTGTCGATCGAAGTCCTAAGCACATAGTCTAGACAGATGATAAAGAGGTACGGGGCTAGTGTGTCTCCTTGTAGTATTCCTGTAACAATGTCGAAGTATTCCGTGTCTCCATCTGGTTAACGTACTTTCACTTTGGTGTTTCTGTAGAGAATCATTATCGCTGCTACTGTTTCTTTTGGTAGGCCGTATGCTAGTAGGATTTGCTCCATCTTCCCTCTGTGTATGGAATCGAAGGCCAGTTTTTGTGAGGTTGTGGATCTATTTCTCCGGAAGCCGTTTTGGTTTTTCCTAAGGATGTTGTCTATTTTGGGTTCTATGCGGTTTTGTAGTAAGACATTGTAGACTTTGGCTGCTATGGATGTAAGTGTTATCCCTCGGTAGTTCTTGGCTAGTCCGAGGTCGCCTTTTTTAGGGAATGGAAGGATGCATCCCTTCGTCCATCTTTCTATCCTATTTTGACTATATACTGCGATGCATTGCTGGAGCAGTATATCGTCGAATTGTCTAGTCTTCCACACTTCTGGGGGGATCTCGTCTAGCCCTGCTGCTTTCCTATTTTTAATTCTTCTGAGAGCTGAGTCGAGTTCTTCTTTGGTGAAAGGACCTAGTTTAACGTCTAATTGCTTACTAATAATTCTGGTGATCGGTTCATCCGTTATTTCCGGTGGGTTTCCAAGTAGATTTTTGAAATGCTGTTCCCACAGTCGTGTGTGTGTGTTTAAATAAAATTCATTTGTTCTTTCGTAGATATATTGAGATTTTGTACGTTTTGTGGGGATTATGTCAACTGGTGCTTTAAAGCTCCCGATGCTATTAACAGTTATTAGGATGTGAGGCAAATGAGATGAAATCTAACATTACTCTCCAAAATTTGTTTAAGCATTTAAAAAATAATGACATCTCTAATGGACAAAATCTCAGAATTCGACAAATATTCATTGTCAGTTTCGTAGCTTTATTGGATCTACCGCATATGTTTTACAATATATATATATATATAGTCATCCACAGTTGATGGAGGAGAAAACTGTTTAGATGCTACGAACATTTTTGGAATAGCTTTGATCATCAAATTACGTTCCTGTAATTTATATATAAAACAACGTATAAGCTTCAGAACAAGTTATTTTGAGTAAATTCGAAATTACTTTTGATACTATCTGGTATAATGTACAAATATTTTAATCAGATATCTTAATGAAATGATGACGCTTAATCCTAGTCTGTGAGTCTCTTATTATAGGAATACCCACAAGTTTAATATGGAAACCATGATCTATTTAACGAGGTATCCCACGTGCTTTCACATGGCCAAGCTTTACATGAAGCCCTGATCTATTTCAAATATGTCACGCACGCGTCGGATCATTCCGAACTCCATCCCTCTTCGTACGATGCGTAGGCATCTGCTTTGCGTTAGAATCACCAGGAACCTTATGACACGTTTTTCCATGAAAAGAATGACGTTAATAAAGATGAACAGAGAACAAACTTTAATTACAAATAAAAGGCGAGGTTATTTTGTTCTCTCTTAAGCAGAACCATTTTCATAATAAGACACATGATTAATCGCCATCGAAAATATTGATCTATTTTCTGTAAATGCAGATGTATATACGAGTGTAGGTTCAAAAACTTCTTAGCCTCATCCTGAAAGAAAAGTCATTATTGAAAATTTTTTTTGTAGAAACACACTAGTAAGTCATACATAACTAAAAAACAATATATCAGATTTTTGTCTTAATATCTATTGGACCCATACAAAAAGTATATGAAAAATTGTAAATTTAAGCGAAGCTTAGAACATTTTGAACGACCTTTGGTTTGGTTTGGTTTGGTTTTATAGCATATCAACTATTGTAAGTTATTTGATGTCAAATCCATTTTTTACATATTAACAGTTCTATTTCAAGCAGTTCAATTTAGTATAAGTACACAGTTTAAACGTCAAAAACATTCTATTTCAATCTATTCCGTTTAGTCAACAAAGTTAAATGGTTCGAAGTATTACTATGTATCACTAACAATTCAATGACACATCAGTCATTTATTTACTCACAGTTAAATGTGAAAACAGTTCTACTTCAAACAATTCAGTTTAGCATAAGCGCATAGTTTTGTTCTGTTTGATACATATAGATAGGAGCTTATCAGGTGCTACCACTCCGGGCTAGAGTGAAACTTGAGTGACTGCGATAAAAGGGTACTCTGCATTTCCCAAAGCTCACACATTAGATTGTTGGAAGTCAAAAACAGGACACTCGTTGGGGGAATTTTATCTCTTTCCAGAGAAACAGTCGGTATGTTCTGCAGTCCAAACCGACTGGGTCATTGAACGACCAACGTAATTGGCCTTGTGGGTAGAGTGTTCGCCAGTGGTCCGAGAGACCTGGGTTCAATCCCAGGTCACGTCATACTAGAGACTTTAAAAATTGTACTTGATACCGCCTTGCTTAACACTCAGCAATGTAAGGTATGTATCTAGGGTAAAGTGGAGCAATCCAGGAAAAGGAGAGTGCGCCCTCCCCATACACCTGGGTGTAGTAGCTATTGAAAAGAGAGCCTTTGTGGGTGTGTGGTGAACTATATGCGATATGATATGATATGACAGAAATAAATAAATAAATAGATAAATATATACATATATATATATATATATATATATATATATATATATATATATATATATATATATATAACTTCATATTACATTGTATTAATTTTTTGGGCGAAAAATATGCTCTAGAGGCTATAATTATTCATCTATATTTTTGCATTTTTAACTAATTTGCAGATTTGCGCAAATTTTTACATCTCGAGATACTTTTTCAAAGATGAATATCCAAAATAATTTTTAAAACTTTTTCCTCCAAAAAATATTCAACATATAATTTCTTACAAATTAGATTAATAATTATACATCACCGATATTTTTAGTGAATTAGTATCATTAAGCGAAGGCATTTCTTCCGTAGGTATAGGATTGTTTATACTATCTCAACTAGCAGTATGTAATAAATCATCACCTACTCAAATATCTTTCGTTTTACTAATCTTTGTGTGAAAGTCAACATTCTATTCTTTAAAGACGCATTTAATTTCGACGACACTTATCATTACATAAACTTGTTACTTCTAAAACTACAAAAAATATCTTCCTTATTGCTTGCTTCTTCTAGCACACAGACTTACATTTCCGTTATAAAGTTATTATCACACTACATATCTAAACTCTAGTACCAAGATATTTTTACACACAAAATGTGTCATCTTTTAAGCTAACAATTACAATCATACCTAACTGCACGAATCTTTATCATGTCAATTAAAAGTATCAAGGTGATGAATAGATACATGTGTGATTTCAAGAAGATATTTGTTAATGTTTTTTTTCAATATACTTTTCACTCAATTTAACGAAATATAATTTTAAAATTTGTAGCTAGGATTTTTTGTTCCTTTATTTTCTCCTTTGTCCGTAACACGACCCTCCATATATATATATATATATATATATATATATATATATATATATATATATATATGTGTGTGTGTGTGTGTGTGTGTGTGTGTGTTTGTGTGTTTGTGTGTGGTCAGCTTATGATTTCGGAAACTATTAGCTATGAGTAATTATCATGTGATTTTAGTACTTTATCGGATACTGAGAAAACTATATATATATATATATATATATATATATATATATATATATATGTGTGTGTGTGTGTGTGTGTGTGTGTGTGTGTGTGTGTGTGTGTGTGTGTGTGATATAATATGATATAATACAATACATATTATATAATAGCTCTGTCTATGATATTGAGCACTCTCCATATTATATTGCACTGGGTTTGCCGCAAACCCACAAAAAGATTTAGTTACAACCAACACTGTTATAATATATATATATATATATATATATATATATATATATATATATATCATCATCATCATATCGCGCTGGTAGCACGAATATCCCTGACCCTCTCTCGCCACTCCTCCCTATCGTTCATCGCCCTAGGTAGGTCTTCAGGACAACATCCCGTATCCTCACATAGCTGCTGAATGTATGTTCGTGCTGGTCGTCCTGCTTTTGCACGGCCATGTGTGGGGGTCCACAAGAGTACATCCCTTATGTGTTCGTCCCTGCTTCTCCAGCAGTGTCCTGCATGTCTGGTTCGTCTAACTTGAATAGTTTTCGTGATAGGGGGCAGGTGGCCGTACAGTTGGTGTCTTGTGGGGTGTTGCCGCCAGGACTTGTTTAAGATTGCACGTAGCATTCTTGTGTAATTGCCGTCTAGCTTCTTCTCCAGCCGTTTTGTTAGCGTCCATGTAGTGCAGCCTTATAGTAGTATCGATGTGACCGCTACCTGGAAGAAACTGCGTTTCATTTTATCGGTTAGGTCTGATTTCCATATAATCGATAGCCTATTGATAGCTGTCCATGCTTTCGCTAACCTCGTTTCGATGTCCTTTTCGGTTGATTCGACGCTGCTTCCTAGGTAAGTGAATTTGTCTACTAGTTTAAGAGGGGTTCCTTCTAGGGTGGAGATGTCCCCCGTTTGATTATAGCACATATATTCCGTTTTGTGTGCATTTACATAGATGCCTATGTTTGCTGCTGCTCGTTCCAAACTATGCAGTAGTGTTTCGGCTTGGTCAGGTGTATTTGCCAGTATCGCTATGTCATCGGCGTAGTCGGCGTCGGTGATTGTTGTTGGGAGGTACCTTCTACTTCTTTTCTTCGTCACTTCGAAGCCATTCTCTTTGATTTTGTCAATCGATGTTCTAAGTACGTAGTCTAGACAAATGATAAAGAGGTACGGAGCCAGCGTGTCCCCTTGTAGTACTCCTGCTACAATGTCGAAGTATTCTGTGTCTCCATCTGGTGATCGTACTTTTACTTTAGTGTTTCTATAGAGAATCATTATTGCCGCTGCGGTTTCTTTTGGTATGCCGTACGCTAGTAGGATTTGTTCCATCTTTCCTCTGTGAATAGAATCGAAAGCCTTGGTAAAGTCAACAAATATTAATGTCGCTTGTAGGTTTTTTGCCCGTACACCTTCAAGGATTCTACGGATGGTTAATATTTGTGAGGTCGTGGATCTATTTCTTCGGAAGCCATTTTGGTTTTTTCTAAGTATGTTGTCGATTTTGGGTTCTATGCGGTTTCGTAGTAGGGAATTGTAGATTTTGGCTGCTGTGGATGTAAGTGTTATGCCTCGGTAGTTTTTGGCTAATCCGACGTCCCCCTTTTTAGGGCAGGAGAGTATGCATCCCTTCATCCATCTACTTATCGGATTTCGATTGTATACTGCGTTGCAGTGTCGGAGCAGTATGTCGTCGAATTGTCTGGTCTTCCATACTTCCGGGGGAATTTCGTCCAGCCCTGCAGCTTTCCTATTTTTAATTTTTCTGAGAACCGAGCGAGTTCTTCTTGTGTGAACGGTCCTAGTTTAATGTCTAATTGTTTGCTAATTATTCTGGTGATTGGTTCATGTGTTATTTTCGGTGGGTTTCCTTGTAAGTTTTCGAAGTGCTGTTTCCACAGTTTTATTCTTTCTTGTTGGTTTGCTGCTTTCAGTTTTGCTTTGGCTGTGTTCTTTCTTCCACTCACTTCGTTTATTGTTTGCCAGGCTATCCTAGATTGTCTATCTTCCACCGAGTCTCTAATCTTATCTATCTGATTTTGAATGTATTCTGTCTGTTCCTTTCTATATATGCCTGCTAATTGATATTGTGCCGTTTTTAGTTTTAAGGCATTTGTGTTTGTTGGATTTTTTCGATAGTTTTTGGAGGCTGTTTTCACTAGTGCACGATTTTCTCTCACAGCTAAAGTTTCCCATGGGACTCTATATTTAGTTTTGAGTTTTGTTGGAATGCATTTCGCTGCTGCCTCGGGGTGTGCATTGACGAAATTTTCATATTTGTCGTTTGGTGTACTTTTTTCCGTCTTTTCTTGTAGTGATTCGAATCAGTTTCTTAATTCTAATACGTATTTATCTCTTATATCTATGTTGTTCAATAGGGCCCAATCATAGTGTTTGGTGGTCGCTGTTCGTTTGGCGTTTTTTCGTAGGCTTAACCGTATTTTCGCCGTGACTATTCGGTGATCGGTGGACACACCCTCAAAAGAGGAGTATGCCTCGCAATTCAATGCACTATTTTTCCATTTCTTGTTTATAAGGACGTAGTCTATCTGAGCTTTAGTATTGTTTGCGTACGTGTATGTCCATTGTTTGCCCTCCCTTTTTTGGTAGTTTGTATTGAGGCATGCTAATCTATTTTCTATCATGAAATCTGTTAGATATTGCCCATTCGTTTTTGACGTGTTGTGGAGGTATTATTTGTTGTTTCCGTTTTTCCCAATTTGGGCATTCATGTCTCCGCCAATGACTAACATATATATATATATATATATATATATATATATATATATATATATATATATATATATATATATATATATATATATATAGTAGCTATCATAGAATAGCTGATGTCGTACTACAAAATTGCTTCCCACAAAGCCTTCATCAGATGATGACTGGGTTCAGGTATGATTTTGAGGCCGAAGAATCATTACCGATAACCCAGAATGACCCAGCCATACCTCAAGACACCACCAGATTTTGTCAGATTGTTGTCACTCAATGAACTTGCCGTATCAACGCTCATGCGGTTAGAGCCCTATCTTGGATCTTTTCCATGTATTTCCTCATGTCTGAAGGAGGAAGTCCAATAAGTCAAGAAAACGGAGGTTGAGTTGGCAATAAAACATCTGCATCCGACTTCGATAGGAAATACATTTGTTATCCAGCCATTTCTGAGACATTGTTCTTACAGATCATCTTACGTTTCCAACTTACGCTGATGTCCCCAGTAGACATTTTCTTCAAAAGGAACCGTTAACTTAATAACGAAAACTTTTTTTTTTTGCTTCAAGGGACCAAATGACAATATCTTGATTTTTCGTTAACTCAATTTCAGTTGGATATATGAAGTTATGTTTTAAATCGGTTGCGATGTGCCAATCCATGCAGCCCTCAAGCAATGATGGTTTACGCACATTTTTATGTGCAAGTTTCGAAATATTTCCTTCTTTAACAGACTGAATTGCTCTGTTGTTGATAATATTTAGAGTTTTATTGGCAGTCTCAATCACAAACAATCCAAGTAAAACGAGAAAGTCAATCCAGGCACTGCTGAAGAAGTCAAAACAAACCGTTTTGCGACGTTCTCCAAAGGATTTCTACACATAAACACCCCAGTGATGGCTGACTAGCAAAAAAAAAAAAAAAGGTTATATTCATTTGTTCTGTTTGGACACTTGGGACAGATGGCGCGAGAGATTCAAAGAAACCCATGCTTCATCAGGCTTCGATGATAATAATGACACTTTTTAAACCAAAGACACAAGTTTAATTTGTTTTTTCGTTGTTAATCTTTTATTTGAAACTATTAATTGTAAAGCATTTTTTTTTCTTAGGACGAGAGAACAGCTTAAATCATCTGCAATTCGAACTGAAGAAGAAATTAAATCAAAACATAATTACTATTTTAACTTTTATTCCCCACCTACATTCTTGTGTACGTAAGAATGATATGTTTTAAAGAGAAACGGTACTTTTATGTGTTTCTTTCTCACTTTATTTTCCCAGCAGCAGGTGTAAATATTCTCGAGACATGCTGCTATAAAAATGACAGCAGTTACGTCTTACAATATATTTAAATCAGCAAAACCACATGCATTATGCTTAATCTTCAATTCTCGATCCGTCTAACTTTCCACCTTTTGTCATTTATCATTCTCTCTCTCTCTCTCTCTCTCTCTCTCTCTCTCTCTCTCTCTCTCTCTCTCTCTCTCTCTCTCTCTCTATCTATCTATCTATTATCAGTCTCGGCTTTTGTCAGTTCTCAATTTCAGAGGTATAATAAGTTACGCAAACAATACTGACAAACCATTTAATTTCTATTTGTTTCTCATTCCATGATGAACATTGTATTATGGATTAGTCGGCGTGGTCTTGTGGCTTATGTTTGAGAAAGTAACATCATAGCTATAGCGATCGAACTCCCATCGCACGATTACGTTGACTTTCAGGCTAATGCCCTTAAGAAAGTCATACAGTCTTTTTTTTCCCTATCAGTAATGGGTTATAAAGCATCAATTTTGTTCGTCTACAATGTTGGATTTGGCATTAGATAACCAAGACGGTTGATATGCAACTAAAGGAGAAAACATTGTATTACATTTTTTCAAACTTATAAACACAAATATATATATATATATAGTCATCCACAGATAGACTGTTTCGTTCTATCAGAACTCTTCAGTGTGGCTAGACACATAGCACGCTTGAAGCCGAGATCGAAACCCGTCCAACTTTACGTTAGACTGTGTTTCAGACCACTCGGCCACCAAGCGGACCTGGCTAAGGGAATTTTAAGGTATTTTTATTTTTAGAAACAGCAACAGCAGCCTTTGTTTACATTTTTTTAATGCCCTATCGGTTACCAGAGTGCTTAATTCTTTCGAAGAACTTTGCATTACGCTAGCGGTGGCCGGCAAAATTATTTTGCGGATCAAACTAATGCACATTTACGGTAATTTTTAAAATCCCTTTATCTCATTCAATACCCCGTCTCTCTCTCTCTCTATCTCTCTCTCTCTCTCTCTCTATCTATCTATCTATCTATCTCTCTCTATATAGAGAGAGGGTGAGAGAGAGAGGGGGACGGGGGATGGAATGAGATAAAGGGATTTTAAAAATTACCGTAAATGTGTATTAGTTTGATCCGCAAAATAATCTTGAATTCAAATTTGACAATCTTTCCTAGGAGACGGATTCCCCGTAGAGTGATTTCAGGTGGCGTCGTGGCAAACGTGCTGAACTCAGATATTGTATGAAGTGTGTTCGAACTCTAGTTGCACTATCACTTTCACTTTCGGACTAATACTCTCGTGAAAGTTTGATCTCCATTATCCACGCCGGTAATGGATTAAATAACGCCACTACTGTTCTCTTCAACTAGAATGCTTTTCCTATTCAATAACCCACGAAAGTTTATATGTCATTAAACTCAGAAATCAGACCAAACGTATCTATTTTTTATTTATTTAAGTGAGACGCATTTTTTTTTGTTGTTTTTTTGTTTTTATTTTTACTTCAAACGAGTATTCTATAATAAAATAATTCATACAACAATTATTCCAAAAGCATCGTTACTAGGAAATAGTTTTGTTTTTTTTATATCATTATACCTCTGAAATCACTGATAAAAGGCTATTATCCTGTATTTTTGTTATTTTAAAAAGAAAGTGGTAAAAATATTTGAAAAAGCCGTTTTTATTCATGTTATAATTTATTGATATTTTTCGTTATCAAACAGGGCAAAACAGCTTTAGTAAATAAAATTAGAATGTTATAGTGTAAATAAATACGTAAAATCCTGATTTTATTGAATTTTCTTGAAATCATTCATTTTAAATTTACATTTTTCTGGATACGTTTGATACTCATTTTTTTTCTATGTATAAAAGTTAGTTCCCTTTCTTTGTTTAATGGTATATCAACCTTCGACGGTCATTTAATGCCAAAGACATCCTAGAAGAAAAACAGCCGGTATACTATCTAAGGTATTGCTCAGGAGATATGAGATCTCTTGAGTTTGCCTTATTAATAACCATACCATTATTGGATCTATGCATCTGTTCAGAGTATTATGGCCACGTGAAATGCAAACTGTGTCGTTTATAAATTCAACTCGTGTTGGCGACTCGAATTTCTCCGATGATAACGGTCAGGTAGCAAAATTACCAGAAATTTTCTTTCGCCTTTTTTAATGCTAAGAAAAACTGGTAAGTTTCAAATCTAACGCAGCTCACTCTTTACGAAAGAATAAGAAAAACGCTGCTCTAAATTTTGTATTTTGATTCGTTTTGTTATCAATTCAAACAGCGTTCCTCTGCCTTCTTCGAGTGGAAATGATCGAAGGATGTTTGATTTATAAATCTTACGTTTAATACTCATCGTCCAGGGAAAACATTTTAGATCAAAACTTATAATCGAGTTATGTTAAAATAAACATTCTAAAATCATTCTCTACTAAGAACACGAATAGTTTAAGGGGGGGGGGCAAGATTCTCCAGGGCATAAGTCCGTAATTCGTTGATAAGTTGGTGCCCGTTTCGATATATATATTTATTTATTCAACTTTTTCGTCTCCCGCGGGGTGCAACACAAGTTGATTTTTTAAACATACTGCAAATGGTTTCATTATAAGTTTTATTTGTTTGAGTAGTTGCTGAACAAAGGCTAAAGAGCCAAGCCTCCCTTACTATTACTCAAACAGATGTATTCATGCCTTTTCCGAGGGAATTTGCAGGAAAGGAAAACAATTAGCTTCGTCCAGGATTGAAACTCGGCTCACTCTGTCCATTCAATAAGACGATAAACGTTGGGTCACGGGTCTACAATTCATGTTTTATAGATTTACTTTTTAAATGATTTTTAAAGTTGTTTTTATCTCTGGTAAATGTAATAATCCCAGGAATCACTTTTTCCTTTATTTACGGTTGACACAAACACCAAATCTTCAGAATTCAAGTCTATAGTAAACTAAAAACAAATCAGAAATGATACAATTTGATTAAAAAGCACCAAAACTGAATTTTTACATGCTTATTTAATCATAAATGAATACATGAGAGGAGTTCAGTAAATTGGAATGTCAATATCATAGACGTCTTTGCTACTCCTGCGCCTAGACTTGATCCTGAAGATTCAGTATCAATTCTCAGATCAGCAATTTCAATAACTTTTGATCGGTATTTTTTGTTTTATGCCGTTGTTTTTTTTTTAAGAGGATTGTGTAACTATACCATACTACATGATCTGCGTGACATTTGTTTTATGCCTAAATAGAAAATACATCGAAAGGTTAAGATTTGAAAACATAGAGGATATTCAAAGAAATACAACGGCAGATGCGAGTTGAATGTCAAGGACGTTATTTTGAAGAAAGTCATCATATACTTATTGTTCGCTTCTATCTTAGTAAATTCATCTTCATAGTCGATACTATTTAAACTCTCGTCATACAACGTATATTTTTTGCATGGTCTATAAAGAAGTAACCGAGTGACCGTGGAATGAAAGATACACTAACCAAAAAGCTTTAGTAATAAATATACTAGACTATCTAAATATATCTGGAGTAGAAAGAAGTGTACGGCGAAGAACCACAAATTAAATAGTCCATAGAGCGTATATTTTAATCTTAAATGTTTTTAGGAGATGCAAAATTATAATATAAAATTTTTGCATGGTTTGAATATAATGGATAAGAGATCAGAATCGAAATCGAATTGTTACCACAAAGTTAAATACATACTTTGTAATTTGTTGATAGATTTAAATACTGGACGAATAAAATTAGCTATATGACTTGAATACTGCACTGATAACATTATATATGTCCTGAAGACCTACCTAGGGCGATGAACGATAGGGAGGAGTGGCGGGAGAGGGTCAGGGATATCGGTGCTACCAGCGCGATATGATGATGATGATGATGATATATATATATATATATATATATATATATATATATATATGTGTGTGTGTGTGTGCGTGTGTGTGTGTGTGTGTGTGTGAGGTTTGTGAAATCTGCATTAATAAAATTTGAGAATGTTCAAATTCGTCAAAGAAATGTTCACTTATGCTTTAAAAGACACTAGAAAGGGTAGTCAGTGCATCTATACAGAAAGTGCAAGAGTTTGTAAAATATTAAATCATTTAGAAAAACGATGCTAAGACTAGCTTGAAGGGAACATAGAAAGCAAGCATAATGTATCCTCAACAACAAATTTTGAACCTCACTAAATGAATAAAGCCGAAAAGCCCAACTTCACTGTGAATTTTCCGTGAATAATGAACAACTTTTTTTTCCTTGTTAAATCATTCGCACATTTGATTTCATTGGTTCACACATTCATTCTCATTTTTCGATATCTTTTATTGAGTTCTTAACATTAAAAATGGATATATGTCTTGATCTGTCAGCGTATTTCCATATCTGAAATTATTTAGTCCAATGTCTTTTTGTCTGTCTGCCTATATGCATTTTCATTTTAAAAAATTATATGTTTGGGGGTTTACTTTTTTCTTCGTTGAAAAAGATGGAGTTATTATTACTGTCGAGGAAAAATGACTCACCGAGCAAGAGTCAGATTCACGACGAGGTTGTGGGCATTTTAATTCATTTTTCTGTCCTTGCAAAGGTATGAAACGATCTTTTTTATTCGACTTTCATTTCAATATATGAGTAAGTTCAAAGTAAAAGTAGTCCCTGTTTTTTTGATAAGTAAACTTATCTAGGAGAACGGAAACAATGAATTCAAGCTTCAAGAGCAGATTTAAAAAGTCTGAAGGAATTAAAATTGCTGGTGGGGAAAAAAAGATCTCCAATTTAATCTCCCAGCTCTTTCTATGGAAAATGTTTTAAACCGAAAAAAAAATGTGTCACTGGAGCTGTTTATCATATATTATTATTCTTTATATCTCATCTAGAGAAGACGAAGGCTACATGTGCGTAGGAAAAGCATAGAGTGCTATGGACATATTATAGAAAATCGATATTTCCGATGTTTTTTTTCAATCTCCAGTAGTGTTAGTACTATTATATGGCTGTACCACCGAGACCTTAACAAAGCGCTGAGAAAAATATATATGAAGCCAACACAAAGATGCTGAACGCTGTTTTAAAGAAATCTTTCAAGCAGCACACAATAAAACACCCACTGGAGGCTCACTTACTTCTCATCTGATTGAAACTTGTAATCCTTCAGGATAACGTCACCTAAAGGAAGACATATATCTGAAACGAAATTTAACTGGAAAATAGGGAGACGGAACGAGGGACAAGTATATATTCATTCAATCGTCACGCCCAGTATATAGGACAAGGACATATGTCAGATAAAGCGATATTTATTGTTAACAATGTCCTTCTTAACTGGTTGGCATAGTAAGGTTAAATAGCCTAGTCCACCATGCCATTTATTCCTCGCTCTGAAAAGAAGAAGTAGATTTGTGCTTATTAATTTCTTTAAAAAAAAGTTGTAGGTCTTCTATAATGCATAGTAAATAATTAAGGTCTTGTCTGTAGAATAGTATAAAAGAATAAGAAATCTTATTTTTCCCAGTAGTAAGACATCATGAAAAAATCTTTTCCCTACTTAATTTCAGTTCAAAGAAAATATGCCAAGCGCATGAAGTATACATTTATTCCTTCATGTTTCCTCTCCAGTATTTACTTAGTAAGCGTAAGGAAAAAAGTGGATATAACCATTAGAACAAAAGCAGCTGGTATTTGTGCCGTTAACTTGAAGTACATATACGTGGGCAGTCTGATTCTGACTGGAAATCTCATTTCTAAAATGTTAAGCAAGCACAATCTGCAAGGTGCTAATCAAAGATCTGTGTTAGTTTTATTGGTTGGTTGGCTGGTTGGGTTTTATGGCATATCTCCTCGTAAAGGTTATTTACTACCAATTCCTCTTTATGCAAACATAAATATATATAAAAGTATTTTGTGACTTGTTTGAAGCATTACACAAATTATTTCATTTTATTGTATTGAATTAATGTATAGGGCTTTTGCAATGTGAAATAATAATTATTTTAGTCAGATTAATTTCAATGTAAAATTTCATCGTCAGAGACTTTTTTTTAAATAAATGAACACGTTGTTAAATTTTCAATTTCTTTTTTTTTTTAACGTTGTAAACAAGTTGTCATGTGGAGGGTTAGAACGCCATGTTTAGTATTGTAACCATGGTGCCACGTGGGGTGTTTTATCGCCGTGCGGAATAGACGTGACTTCAGTTGTCCTAATCAATGTAAATTAATTTAATTTAATTTTTATTTTATTTTAAAGCTTAAATATTTATTTGAAATGTCCATATTAATAAATTATATATTCAGTATTCAATTCTTATCTACTATTAATCTTAGGGTGTAACTCAGCTGTTAATAAGGCCTCCTTAATTTTGAGATTACCAACATTACGTTCTATTGCTTCTATTTAAATGGGAAATTATTATCACTATTTTTGTATTTAATTAAATGTTTATGGAATGAGGATTCACATGTGTTGAAGTGTTCTTTAATTCTGACGTGGGGGTGGTCTGAATGTATTTCCTATTTAAGAAAATTTTGGTATTTTAGGTCAGTTAAACAATAAATAATGTAAATCTTTAGGCATATATTTGGATCTTTTATTGGTCAGTTGGCTAGAGGACATGTTGTGATAATGTTATTATTTGTCTTCGTTAGGTATTGACCTAGTGACGGTCCGAAGAAGGCCAATTGTATATCTAGCCCTTTCTTGTAAATAGCCCAGCGTATTTCTTTGGTGAAAATTTCACTAAAATGTGGTAGTTTCAGGAAACTGGTGTTAGAGTACGTATGTAGTTTCCGTGATTTCTTATTATTTAAATGTGGTGTGATTGATGTTGGATAATCATAAATAATCAGTAATTGTACGTAATGTTGCTAATCTCAGATTTAAGGAGGCTTTATTAATAGCTAGGTTACACCCTAAGATTAACAGTAGGTAATAATTGAATACTGAATATATCATTAATTATAATGCCTATTCTAAATACATATTTAAGTTATAAAATAAAATAAAATGAAATAAAAATTAAATTAAATTACATTGATTTGGACAACCGAAGTAACGTTTCTTCTGCACGGCGTTTAAACACCCAACGTAGCACTCTGGTTACAACACCCTACATGGCATTCTAACACCGCACGTGACAAGTTTTCAACGTTCAAAAAATTGATCATTTAACATCGTGATCATTTATAAAAAAATCTCTGACGATGAATTTTTACTTTGAAATTAATTAAACTCAAATAACTTTTATTTTGCATTGCAAAAGCCCTCTAAATTAATCTGATAGAAAGAAATAAAATAAATATGCATGTTTTGTAAACGAATAGTTTTAAGTAACAATCATTTAATGTCACCAATGTGATCTGCTTGCGCAGTTAAACAGTTTAAAGTATTGCTATCTAATATTAATAGTTTTATTCTTAAACAGTTAAATGCCTTCAAAGAATGCTATCTAGCTCTAATAGTTTTATTTGCACACAGTTAATTATTTTAAGTATTGTAAATGATTAATCATATCTATTTAATCTATAGATGAAGCCCTAAGACGTCTTACAACCCCGGGTTAGTGTGGGTCTGGGAGTAATGGCCATGAAAGCTTACTCTACAACCCTAAAAAATAATTAACAGATTGTTTAGTGTCATACCCAGGACACACATTGGAAGAGTCCAACTTCTTTGCAGACATGAAAACCGTGTATTTTACTGCTCAAGCCGACTTGACAGAAACTTTTTAGGGATTTTAACCTTTCAAAACATACTTACCTAAACGCCAAGTGTTCATTGGCTTCTTTGAAGTATTCTATTTGAGCTGTTTATATGCCATTAAATTAGATTACCACATTTCACATTTTCTGCTGTTTTTCCACCAGGAACTTCGATTTGAGCGGTTCGCAAATATACAAACTAGATACTTGCGGCAGAAAATCTTTAACAAGTCCCTGCTAAATCATTTCCTAAAAGTATAGTTTTAAAACACTTGTTTCTTATGTTTGGTCGAGTTCCTTTGTTTATAGTATATCAAGTAACATGATTCGCTTCTTTCTGCTCATAACACTTTAACATAAGGCAGAGTCAAATTATAATCACGCCAATCTTTTTCGATAATTTATTCCGATATTTCTGTTGCTTTTCTATAATAATGTATATGCGATTTTTCTTTGATACGTGATAATATTAAGATTTTGAGTAAATTCAAGTGTGACATTCACCATAGATGCATTATAAGCAATATAACTTATTAAAAGCAAGGATGGAATTTCTAATATTACTAATACATGTATCTAATAATGCATAATTTCTTGGACATTTGCATGATATTGTCTCATAATTTGTATTTTGTGACGTTGCATGAATAATTATCCCAGCAGGAGAGTCCATTTTATGCGCATGTGACGTCGAGGGTAGTCTGGCACTTGACCCTCCGCAAAATAAGTCCCAGTCAAGATCCTATTTCGGGCAAATGATAAACCGGCAAATAATGTAGAGGTTAATTTGGGGCTAGAGTGATCTCAAACGCTGGTAAGGGGGTACCAATTTTCTTTCACATACACCACCAAGTCCTTTGTCTTCCTACCCACTCATATAGTGGAAGAACGGACTTCTGGGTTATAAAATATTAACTGTAGTTAAATTTCCAAATTCGCTTGTAATGTTTTAATGTGGCAATAAGACGTTCAGCGAGAATTAATGAAAGCGATACGACGCTGAGATACGTGCAAAAGAAGACGAATCGATAGAGGAAATAACACAACCAAAAGATTTCAACTCCAGGGCGTATTTAAAATACAACAAGCATTTAATAGGCGACGACCAGACAAATAATGATGAGATTTCAGAAACAGTTCTTTTTCCTTTCTCTTTTCTTTTTACATTATAACAAAATGTTAAGTCAACACGAAAGCATCAAACGGAAATGTCTCTCAACGGTCCCTTCTTCTTTCTCTTTTTTTCTTTCTTTCTTTATACGTTAACTTAAGAAAATGTCTAAGTTGCTGGACTGAGGCATGTAACAAAGTTCATTAAATAATTTAACTATTGATGAAACAGAATCTTTTCAGTTTCTCTCTTTCTTTTTTGAATATATATAACTTTCCAATATTTAGAAATTGTAGAAGGAAAATAGTTTAAGTTGTACTTATCTTTGACTAGTTTCAATGTTCAAATTCCTTTCTCTCGTTTTTACGGGTGAGTGACATCCCAGAGACGGCGGAGAGCAGTGTGTTTCTCTCGCTAAATTCTGTCTAAAAACTGAAGATTCTTCTTCCAACTTCTCTAACGGGTAATGTCATTTTGACGCAAGGTACCTGTGAACCAATCATTCAACTTTTCCTACTTCTGCTACCAAGTCAGGTCACACCAACTTGATTGACCTAGACTCCTTTCGTTCAATAGACTACAAGTCAAAGAGTGCAGGTAGCTTGACCTTCTTTCCCAAACGATTTTAACGGTCAGTCTTAGTGCCTGTTGATTCAAATAAAAGGAGGGTAAGGGAACTGACCTCTCCTTCCCTCTCTCTGTAGCATACCACGTCACAATTTGGATATTGGGATAGAAAATAATTGACTCAACAAAGAGTTTCATTTATTTTTTTTACATTATGGTCTTTCAAGCAGTGTATACTGTGATCTCCTCCACTGGAGATCGAACCAGCAACAACTGAATGCAGAGCCAAAACTGGTTTGATCTGCAGTGGGGGTTATCACAGTATATACTGCTGATGAGACATAATAAGCTCGAATCAGCTGTCCAATGTTTCCGTATGTCACACGCAAGTGTTTGCCGGATTTTCTGTTCATGGCAATTCCATTCACAATATAATTCCTCTGCTTAAAGCTTGAAAGACCATGTACATTTTGAAAACTTGCAACTTGAAAGACCATGTACATTTTCATGTTCGTGGTCTTTGAAGTTGCAATTAGGATAGTGATAACTACATATTGTTTTCTTATTACTCAATATTTATCTACTACACCGATTCAGTGAAATCAAATATTCGGTTTTCTGCAAATATTTTTCCTGACTCGCAAATCTGTTTAAATTTTGTCATTTCGATTGGTGCAAATAATCTGGTTGTATTTAGCTGACAAAACAAGTCTTTTTTTTTTTTAAATGCGTATTTTTTTTAATTTAAAGATTGTTATATCAAGTAACAAAAAGTGAAAATAGGCTGCTTTTATCGACATATTTTTTTTTTTTATCAATAAGCAAATTTTTAAAAAGCGGTATTAGTATACTTAATACTGTCTCGTAGTACCTTTCGCATTTACTATTTATTTCATTCGATCTTGCAAAGAGACGATTAAATCAAGTCTATGGAGTCATCGATGCCCACGCTTCAGCAATGACTTGTTTCAATTCTTCAAATTTCAATGATAGTTTTTTCTTTTTCTCCTCTTGAGGATTCCTTATAAATCTTCTATTGGATTTACATCGAGGATGGTTTCAAGAAAAACAAAAGCAGGTATTCTATTCTCCCTGGATTATTCTTTTGTTTATTTCACAGTGTTAGGTAGAGCTAGTTCATGCTAGAAATTCAATTCATTGTACCCAACGTTTCCTCAATGTATGGAATGCGGAAATGATCTTGTACATCATGATCGACAGTAACATTAATTGATCATTTCAAGAAGCAGATTTTTCCGACACTGGTTGCAGATATATTACCCATTACTGATATGGGAGATTTTACGTATTTTTTCACGCATTTGAAATCATATCGCTTTCATGACTTTCTCTAGACTCGAGGGCTACAATAAACAAAGGAAATAATATTGATACATCACTGAAAATGACTTGGAACTACTGATCAACAGATCAATTTTCGTGATCTCTAGCTTATATTCAACGCTTTTGTTCCTATTTAAATGTTATCAGAGGCTTCAAAACTGGCATCATACTGTTATATCAGACCTGATACAGTCTCCAGAGTGTTTCTAAACAAGTATTATTCCAGATTTTGGAAAAATCACCACAGTTAGCAAATTCATTGGAAATGATTATTCACTTTTGCAGACGTTCATCTCTAGCTGTTATCTTGTGTTAGGAACTGCAGTTGAACCGTTTCGAACAAGTTCGTCTTGTAATCTTTGTAAGAGAAGACTGAGAGCATCCTACCTGGACAGCAATCTCGTTTTGACTTTTGCCAGCTTCCCACAAAGTATGAATGATGATTATTTTGCCTCAAACATATTTCTAACTATTGCCATTTTGAATACAATGCTTTAATAGGCTTAACACCAAAGACTTTACTTTTAAAATGATTTTACACTGATCATACCCATGAAATTATATCACATGAAAATCATTAAACATATTTAAGGTATAAGAAATTAAATGCCACATTATAAGCATATCCCAAATTTCATATCCTATTAAGAGCGAATTGAACAATTTTGAACAAATTTGAGCGAGAAATATGAACGTTATTTGCAAAAACGAGAATACTCCATTTCACTGAACTGATATATATATATATATATATATATATATATAAACTCCTCCACCGAATTAGCACATTTAGGGGGTGTTCATTTATGCATTCATTCAGTAAATAAACTTGCAACATGAAAAAATATGTTTTTTTTAAGTTTTTCATTAATAATTTAACATTATGACTTCTTCAAAATATTTCCAGTTCGCATTGGTTAGTTTGGTTTGGTGGTTTGAGTTTTATGGCATATCAACCTTTGTAGGTTATTTACGGCCAAATACGTTTTTATGCAAATAACCAGTTCTATTTCGAGCTATTCAGTTTAGCATGAGTACACATTTTAATTGTGAAAAGCATATCTATTTCAAGCTATTCCGTTTAGTCAAGCTGTTCTAATTCAGCTAATTCAGTATAGTATAAGTGCAGATTTTGTTTACGCACAGTTAAATGTCAAAACAGTTCTATGATAAACAATTTAGTTTAGTGTAAATACAGTTTCAATGTAACCCCCCCCCCAGATCTATTTCAAATAATTCAGTTTAGCATAAGCACGCAGTTTAAATGTGTGTATGGTTTCAGTTTAGCAGAAGTATGCAGTTAGTTCTATTTAACCCATAGATAGGGCCTCTCAAGTGCTATCACGCCGGGCCTGAGTGGACATGGGAACAATGGCAAAGAAGGGGTGCTCCGTATTCCCCAAAGCCCCAGCATTACTTGAACCTCACCATCAGATTGTTTAGTGTCATATCTAGGACACTCAGTGGTGGTGGGGGTTTCTGTCCCTCTGCAGAAGTACAGTCAGTGTATTCTACAGCAATACTCAGAGTTAAATACCAAACAGTTTTTTTTTCAGATAATTCAGTTCGGCATAAGTATACAGATTAAACGTCAAAACAGTTCTATTTCGTGCGATACCGTTTAGCATTAGTACACAGTTTAAAGGTAAAAAAAATTCTATTATAAACAATTCAGTTTAGCATAAATACACAGTTTAAATGCAAAAATCAGTATAGTGAAGGAGGCATGGTTTAGTTCTATTTAACCCTTAGATAGGACACATATCAGGTGCTACCACTCCGAGCCAGAGTGGAGCTAGTAGCGTTGGCAATCAAGGGGTATTCCGCATTCACCAAAACTCCAGCATTACTGGAACCTCACCAACAGATTTTTTTGTGTCATATCCAGGACACTCATTAGGGAGAGAAGCAGTCGGTGTTTTCTACAGCCCCAGCCGACTGGGCCACCGCTCAGAATGGGTATATCCTCTAAATTAATAGCATATTTCTCCAAGTTATATAAAAGAAAATATCATAACCCAGTGTTGAAGAAGAAAAAAAATCGAAATGAGCTTATAATGTTCATTACTAAAACACTTTTTTTCTTTCAGATTTCAAGTGGTCAGGCATTTCTAATTAAAATGAAATATGGCTTCAACAAATGCGCTAATGATTGAAACAATGGAAACGATGGTAGAACTCATCTAAAAAGACCGTTCACTGTGGAGTATGGGGAATGAAGTTGGTGTTACCAGTCAGATGAGCTTAAAAATTCATTCAAATCTAAGAAAGGTGCGGGTGATGCAAAAATGAAAACACGTTGCTATTACAAAAAAGATATCAAAGTTTCAAAATTGAAAATTCAAAGCATTTTATTTTCAAAACTGAACGTGTGTATGTGGGGGAATGTCAGTTTATAAGTGTGGATAAGTTTTTGATCAAGTAAAGAACCATAACTTTATATAAATGCTAATATAAATCTATCTATCTATCTATCTATCTATCTATCTATCTATCTACACACAATTACAAACACACATTTATATATATATATATATATATATATATATATATATATATATATATATATATATATACATGCCTGACTCATATATATATATATATATATATATATATATATATATAAGTTGAGATTAAGGGGAAGACGAGAAAAAGAGAAAGATGAAAGAGATAGAAAGGTACAAAAAGATTTTCTGAACCCTTTTTGGCAGCTCAGTCAATTACGAAAACAGCATGAACTTTGTCTGAAAGAATTACCAGAGAAACGCTCCAAGACCATTTACATTGACGTTTTAATTGACATATTCCTTCGTTTTCCAAAAAATAAGGTGGAGCTTTTGTTCTTTACTTTTGTTCAACGTGACTTTTTCCTCTTAATTTTCCAAAGTTTAAGAGGTTTTATTTTTTTATTTATCTTTTAACAATCACCTGAAAGGATTTTTTTTGCTTCTTGCACTGATGTCAAATATTGAAGCTATCTACATCTATATTTGCATATTCCATAGATTTTACAGAAATATCTGTCTATCTATCTATCTATCCTGATATTTTTTTCTCTGTTTTCATTAATCATATTTACCAACCCATCCGCTCCGGAGGGATATGACACAAGGCCAATTCTTAAGCGGAGTTTAACAGGTTTAAATTCAGAGTTTTCCTTCTCCTAGACTAGTTGTCTTACCAAGGCTGAAGAACCTAGTCTACCCTATTATTTACCCATTGCTGGAGGGAGAATATTTGGATTCATACCTTTCCCAAGAGTATTAGTGCTATGCGAAATGCAATCAGGATTTGAACTCGTGTCGTCGTGTCCTTATCCTGCGACGATAACCATTACACCACGGGCACCACCTGTTTTCATTAATGTACACTCTGTGTTTACCACAATGTCAAAGCAAAAGTCAATTGAGTCTTTTGCTTATAAAAATACCCTTTAGTCAACCACAAAAATGATCAGTTTTCATGATTCTTCACGGATTTAAGAACATTTGTTTGCCTGTTTCTCCATAATATCTCATTTTATGAAGAAAAATGATTTATTAGACACAGATTGCACTATCAGCAACCTAGCACATTAAATATTGTTCCTGTTATTTCTCTTGAAATAAGACGAAATGAAAACTTAACCCAACTTGACGTTGCATCATTTAAACTGACAAGTCATCAAACATTTGCACATTTTCAAAATCTAAAGAAGTGCCGAATTCATGGATTTAGACTCATTTTGAAATATTCTTTTTTTTTAATTCTAGTTTTTGATTTATGAATGAATCTAATTTTATAAGTCAAAATAGAAACATATCAGTCTATTTACATTAATCATTTATGTATAAAGGACAAGTATATATTTACCCAACTCTTCCGAGACGCGCAAGATGCGATAAAATGACAAATTTTAAGAGGAGTAGAGTTTCTTGAATTCAGAGTCTTCCTTCTTATTGATTGGTTATCTTACCAAAGATAAAGAACCCAATTTGCTCCACTAATTGTCCATAGCTTGGGGGAAAAAATTCATCATGACTTTCCAAAGGGCATTAATCTGAAACGAAACGCCTCATTCATGATTTGAATTCGTGTTTTTGATTCCATTTCCCACGATGATAATAGTCACATTAAAAGGTTTCAAACTAGAGTATTCAAGGAATTTGGTACATACAGGTCAAATGATTGAAAAAGAGGCAGGGAAGCATGAAGGAATTGACTTAACTAAAACATATGTTATTATTGCGTATTTTCTACTTTTAAAAAATGCCTGAAAACACAAGCATACCGAAACCGAGTAGAAAACAGAACTAAGAAGGTTGATAATTAACAGAAGGTTTTGTGTTCTTTATTTTATATCAAAAGTGTTCCCTGAGATAAATTTAACGTCTTCTTCAGGAACAGTTTACAAAAGGCAATAATTGCCTCTTTGCTCGACTTCCTTACATCATAAAAGACTCTCTGATGTAGGACATGCAGTATCAATAACATTCATTATTATCCTAATTTGTTTATAAATATTATTGTTGCTTTGTAAATAGGATTCACCGTGTGCATGTTCACATGTAATGCTTAATAACTTAAAATTTTGACAAAAAGAACAATGGTCATACTTTTTTTTCGGTGTCCCTGAATTTATGAATAAATAAATGACAAGTATATATTAACCCAACTCTTCCGAGAAGTGCAAGATGCGACAGAATGACAAATTTTAAGAGGAGTAGAGTTTCTTGAATTCAGAATTGTTTCTGAAGCTTGACATTTAAACACACACACACACACACACACACACACACACACACACACACATATATATATATATATATATATATATATATATATGAATGATCCACGGAGGAAATCCAAGTGGTAGGAGTATCCAATACGAGTGCTCAATAGTAACGGCGATTGATGTAAAATTAGTTTGGGATCAACAATGCATCAACACTGAACGTGTAGAGTTAGAAAATCTTTTATATAAAACAAAAGAAAAAGATTTACTTTCTTCGTACCATTATAAATTTATTTCAAGCTCCTACATTTCTTATAAGTTTAGCGTATTAGCTTCATAAGAAAACATCTTCAGATGAGGTATTTGAAATTATAATTAGATGTTATAATGTTACTTCCAGTGAGAATGTTATCTGAAAAAATTATTTACTTTTATTTTTTTTATTTTTTATTTTTTAAAGGATTTATATCATCTATCTATCAAACAAGGAAAAAATAATAAAAGTTGAAGATACGAACTCATAAGAGATGTACTCTTATGGACCCCCACACATGGCAACGCAAAAGCAGGACGACCAGCACGAACATACATTCAGCAGCTATGTGAGGATACGGGATGTTGTCCTGAAGACCTGCCTAGGGCAATGAACGATAAGGAGGAGTGGTGAGAGAGGGCCAGGGATATCCATGCTACCAGCGCGACATTATGATGATGATGATGATGATGATGATTTTGAATGTATATATATATATATATATATATATATATATATATATATATATATATATATATGAATGTTCTAAGTACCGTTATCCCTAATTTACATACTTGTAACATTGAAATATTAAGAAACCAATCCCAGAACAAATAATTCTTGGTACGTGACATTTTAAAAAAATCTTTAGATAAATTCTCTACTTCACTCTTATTGAGGCTATTATGTTTTATCAATATTAAAATCATTAAAAAAATTGAGTATATTGCAAAACTTCATTTTTGTTGTTCAAAATATTGTAAAAATTTAAAATTACTTATATAAAGAATTATTTTGATATCGAAATTTTTGCCAATTTTTAGAAACACATAATCAATAAGTAATTCACCTATCTAACATTAATCAGTTGCTATGAGTAAAGAACTTATCTATAAAAGATATTACGTTTATGTAAATAAAACTTTTTAAAAAATAAGAGAAAAGATTTTAACGTTCTATTCTTTAGCTTGTAATTTTCTATAGTTAAAAGCAGTATAACCCAACGCTATTTTTTATCTTTTAATATATATATATATATGAAAAAATAGCAAATATTATATCAACATTTTTTTACTGATTTTTTGTTGTTTATAAATAGATAAAATAAATTCTTTTGATTTAAAAAAAATATTTCTTTGTTTTATGCGTGATCAGTTTCAGTTTCGGGGCATTTTAGAAACATTAATTTATTAAAGAACGTTTGTGAGAATCACGGAAAAAATTGTTGACACACACAACAAAAAATCATTCACACACACACACACACACACACACACACACACACACACACACATACACACACACACACACACACACGCAAACACACTCACACATTTGTATATATATATATATATATATATATATATATATATATATAAATACATAAATGTGTGCGAGTGTTTGCGAGTATGTGTGTGTATTTTCCAAACCATACAACCACCGCTGGATGTGACACGAGGTCATTTTTAACAAAGTTTAACCTGTTTGAATTCAGAGTTTTTCTTCTCTTACACTGGTTGCAATATCGAGGTTAAACACCCTAATAGGACATTCTATATATATGTTCATTGAGAGAGAATGGTTGAAGTCATTCAATTCTCAGTGATATTAGCGCCATGTGAAATGCAAATATCTTCGTCCGGCATTTGAACTCGAGCCTCTGTGTTTATTTCCAGCGACGAAAATCATTATACCAGAAGTATATATATATATATATATATATATATATATATATATATATATATATTGGTGTAATTACCAACGTGTGCGTGTGCATATTAGACAGAGGAAATCGTAGTAAATGAGTGGCTCAAAATAAGCTCTTACCGTTGATCGTTATTACATTTGCATTGGAGACAACTCGTGAGTTTGTATGATCGTATGAGCTGAAATTACTTACGGTCAACATACGCAAAAAGTACCAATTACTGTTAACGCACCAAAGAATGCAGCGACGAGTTTCTTTATTGCTTCTATTGATGATGTCGTTGGACTATTAATTACTTTAGCTATCTGAGCTTCATATTCCCCACAAAGCAGAAATTTGTAAATAACAACTATATCAGCTGAGATATAACGTAGATATTAACTAATTAGGTTATTTGATAAATTAAATGAAAATGCCGTAGGTGTGATGATAAACATCTTGTTGTTTGGTTGATAAGTTGTTTTTTGCGTTTTATGGTATATCGACACATGACGATTATTTAATGCCAATTGAAATTTATATACATATATATAAATAAATATATATATATATATATATATATATATATATATATATATATATATATATATATATATATATATATTGTCCAATGAGAAAAAAATGTAAATATTTAAAAATGAATTGGTCCACAAGTAGTTTGTTCACTAAGTTATTAATTTATCTTCTACATGTGTTTCAAGTGTTCACACTTTCATCAGGACGTTTATAATTCGACACTACGCGGGAACCAGACTTCATGTGGCATTGATAAAAAAACTTGCATGTACGAATGTTGACATTCAAGAAAATGCAGAAGTTTTATTATCCTGCGGCCATCAATTCTTTTTTTTAGAAATAATATTAATTCCTGTTTTGTAAGTAACAATAACGCTGATGTAAAAAAAACTCAAGATAATTATAATAATAACAATAATAATAATAATAGCATTGCTGAAAACTGTCAGAATCCTGAGACGAGTCCTGGAGACTTGTCGAGACTTGCTGTCACTCAAACTCCAGTGAAAAATTTGTGAAAATCGAATTAAACGAAAAGAAACACAAGTATTTAGACTTTGCCAGAGAATTAAATGACCTTGGAAACATAGAAGTGAGGGTGATTCAATTGTAACTTGTGAGTTCTGAATGATCAAAAAATGCTTAGTCAAGGGGATGGAGTAGTTAGAAATCGGAGGAGGAACCGAGACTATCCTAAAAATAGCATTACTGAGGTCGGCCAAAAAACTGAGAAGAGTCCAGAAGACTTGAGGTGACTTGCTGTCATTCAGACTCCAGCGAAAAACCAACAGCTAACGCTGGTGGTAAAAAACTCCCAAGGAGTAATTTTATAATTGATGAATTTTTTGTGACATAACGTCAAATAATTTCAAGATTGGTGCTCACTTTTTAATTGTTCTATTTTGTCAAAAATTAATTTTCGCCTACGTAAATGAATCGTTATTATTTTGGATAGTTTAAATTTCCGAAATTAGGAGTGCAGATTGCCTCAAGGAAAAAGAACAGAAAACTGCTTAATTGGAAATTCGTTAAGAATTCAACGTTCGTGTTGAACCTTAAGGCTTAATCAAAAGAAATATGGCACACCCTAATGGCGGTAAAACTCGATAACGATTATGATGACGTACAATTAATATATTGGGCATTTCAAATTTATAAATATTCATTTTGAGTGTAAATAGTAGCAGTTTTGAATCGATTTAGTCTGCTGATTGATCCAGGACGAGAGTATGTATTTTTCTAAAAGGTTTAGTTGATTGTAAATAAACTAAAAAAGTACATATGAATTTAGCTTATTGAGTACAACCTTCAAACCAAACTTTCTTTCTTTAATGGCATATCAACCACTGTGGATAAACATCAAAGTTATTCTTAAACGAGAATAGTTGTTGCATTATTCAATATAGAGATGACGTTATAGGGGGTTTCATACATTTCTCATGGTCCTTTGCCCGAAAGTGGAGTTTGAACTCGATTACTATGATGTTGCAGTGCGAGCACGTTAGCCTTTACACTGTGGGGACTCCCCTACCCTGTATTCACGATTATATATATATATATATATATATATATATATATATATATATATATATATATATATATATTGTAACTGTCTTGGAATGTCACTGTTTCTCATTGTGAGTTTGTGGCGAGGTAAATGCGATATATTTATATATATATATATATATATATATATATATATATATATATATATATATATATATATATATATATATATATATTGCGTATAGACCTAAGCGTCAGAGCAAAAACTTCAGTACGATCTAACTCAGTATGATGTCCCTGTTAAGCACGTTATCCACAACGCCACAGACCTCCTAACTGAAGAAACATCAGAACAGAATATTGAAAAAAATATTTTTACAATAAGTAGACGAAACTATCATTAAAAATGGAGAGAATTTCTTCTCTTTAAAGGTATTATTCACATATCCCTAACATTTGTAAAATAAGTTAATTTTTCACTGTATTATGTTTTTTACATATTATATATTAAATTATCATTTTCGATTTTAAAAAAAACTGTACAATAATATCCAGACGTTGCCTCAGTAGACATTGTGCACGGTTTTAATATTTTCTTTTCATGATAAATAATCTAATAAAAATCACGTACAAATAATTGGACAAGTTTCTTTTAAATTTCGCAGTTTTTCAAGTTGCTTTTGCATTGGGACAACGTTAAAAACTAAATAAATCAATTGATAAAAAAGATCATGATGAAAAAAATGTTCACTGGAATTTTATATCTTGAGTTTTAAAAAAAAATCAAAAGATTTGACGCGATATAAAAAGTTATTCATAATAATATTGTCTAACAGACAGCGTTATTTTATTATATTTGTTTTTTTTTTAAGCAAAAGAGAATATTTTCACTTCATGCCAAAAACTCAGTAATTTGTAGGCAACAATTTAATATATATATATATATATATATATATATATATATATATATATATATATAAGGTATTTCTCATCAGTCTCTTGCCCAGTTAGCTGAGGCTCTAGATTACACCGACTGCATCTCTGCAGAGTGCTAATACCTCCCAATGAGTGGCCTGGATATGACACAAAACAATCTGATGGTGCATCTTTGAAGAATGCAAAGTATCACTTAATTGCCATCGCAACCAACCAACCAACCAACTAGTCGCTCTTGGTGAAAAGGGATTATCAGTCTCGGAGACGACTTGTGTCAAAACAACAACACTCTTTTGATTAGATGATAATGGGGGAATGGTGCACGAACGTGGCACAGTTTCGTCAACACAATATTCCAGAGACTTTGAATTCTTTTCAAATACTTGCAACAGCAAAACTAGCGATCCAAGTCTTGTCTTAATTGAGAAGGGAAGTTTGGTTCAGTCTAGTTTGGTTTCGTTTCATGGCGTATCAACCATAGTAGCTTATTTTATGAAAAATCCATTTTATACATATACAGTTCTATTTCAAACAATTCATTTTAGCATAAGCACAAGTTTTTACACACAGTTAAATGTAAATTCAGTTTAGCATACGTAAACAGTTTAAATGTCAAAAGAGTAAAATTTAGAACAATTCAGTTTAACATAAGTACACAGTGTGACACAATGCGTAGCAATTCGTTTCCGTTTGTGTTGGTGCCACTGAGACGATCTCTTTGTCTGCTTTGGCGCGAAACCCACAAAAAGGACTGAGGGCGAAAGTGGAAGAGGAAAAGAGGGTCCGAGAGAAGACAGAGAGTGCAGTTGACAGAGCAAGGAAGAAGAGACCAATCGGCTTGAGATAGATGTCCAATCGGCAGAAGGAGACAGTGAGAAGATGGAGGTAGTGCAGAGAAGAGAGTCAACAGAAGTCAGAAAGGTGACTGCGAAGACCAGTAGAACTACAGAGGCCGGGTTAACCAACGCGAGAAGATGACAGCTTTGTTAGTGGCTTTTGTAGAAGTTTCGAGCAAAATACACGCCTGCGATAGTCTACAAATGCATGGAGAATGCAAAGTGTCAAACGTCTTTTCTTGCGCTTGGAGCTGACCCAAATCCGTGTTTGTTCGTATGTTCTTTTTCTCCCACCCTCTCGGTTGTGCTTTGCGTATCTGTAATGAAATGTGTAATACCCCTAGTCGAAAATGAGAAAAAAAGCACTAGACGAATCACTGGCCATGAGTAGTATGGTTTGACGACTTAGATATAGTCAGGGGTTGGGCGACGGGGGTGTTATCACAACAGTTTAAATGTCAAAAACAGTTCCATTTTTTAAAATTCCGTTTAGCATAAGTGCGGTTTTTTTTTTGGTTTACCCACAGTTAAATGTAAAAACAGTTATGTTTCAAATACTTCGGTTTAGCATCATTGCAGTATTTAAATGTCATGCCGTTCTATTTGACTCATGAAGATGGATCCTATCAAGTGCTACCCCTCCGGGTGGACATGGGAGCAATGGCAATGAAAGGGTTCTCAACAGTCCATAAAGCTTCAGAATGACAGAAGCCTCACCACCAGATTGTTTAGTGTCATATCCAGGATATTAAGTGAGAGAGTCTTACCCCTCGACAGAGATGCAGTCAGGGTATTCTGCAGTCCCAATCGACTGGGTTAGAGTGAGGAAGAGTTACATGTTTGCTTTTCCTATATATATATATATATATATATACGCAAACACACACACACACACACACACACACACACACACACACACACACACACACATATATATATATATATATATATATATATATATATATATATAAGCTATTTTCTGTGTAAAAACATAGTGGACAATGTGAAAAGTGAGGCAGTTAAATAGATAATCAGTGACTGATATGCTAAATAGTTAAATAGATAATCAGTGACTGATATGCTAAAAAACAGACGCTTGAAGCTACCATATATAATTTCGCCTTTATCATATTCCGTTTTCAGAACACAAAATAATACGATTTCTTAGAGTCTTTACGAGTGACCTTCCACGCCAAGATTCTACCGCTTGTAAGACTAGTAGTAATTATATAATCTTCTTCAAGTGCTCAAAAAACTTTTTTTGGTGATGCTTGTTTTCTTTCTCACAACAGTAAGTAGGTGTCGTTTACATTTTTTTAAAATATATATCGTCTCTTTTAACTTTTTTTTCCTCGGGAGTTTCCACTGGATGATTTGTGTTTTTTTAGTCACATGCGGAACTAAGCCACACTTAGTCATTACGTATGAATCATTTGTTTTGGTGTTTTTTATTTGTTTTTTGTTTTTTCTAAAAGTAGAACACAATTTAAAAGGAATGAATTCAGTAAACAGATCATGCATTATCTCACCGAATATGAAAAAAAAAAATTAATTATATGGCAGATATTTTTATGTGCCAAGAAAAAAACTGATATTTTATTTTAGTTTATTATTGTTGACCAGCGAAATCAACGTGTGAATCTCGGCTATGCACTTAGGCCCAGCAAAGGGTTTGCTAGCTACACTCAAAAACTTGACCACTTTGTAAAAGGCTCATTGTGATTGCAAACACCCAATAAAGTATTTGAAATATAGCAATATAATATAATATAATATAATAGAAATTATCTCCACACAAAATGAGAAAAGGTATGTTCAGTATTGTGTATAAAATTAAAAAGTGTGTTCTTTTTTTCCGTATGTTCTACATTCAATTCATTGAAAATAATATTTTAACATAGCAATGCTCGATAAAAATACATCCTAACAGCTTAAGAAATACCTTCAATATTGCTTATTTCAAAAACTTTGATTTTACTATTGTCTTGACATATCACGATTTGACTCTTTTAAGGTCCCTTCCTTTAGTTTACAGCCGCTATAGATCTATTTTTTTCAAAGTTGTTCGATTTACCGTCACCTGTTCCCAGTCACCATTGTCTATACAGAGAGCCATGATATTTTAAGGTTTATGTCTTGAACCTCTACAGGGGAACAAGTCCCCGTAGAGCAGCTGCTTGAGTAACCTAACGACTTCCCTCCTGTAAAAATACCCGATTCTACGATTTTGATTACTCATGAGAAACATCGCAGTACTGGATCTGTTGGCACATTGGAAAAAATTCGAGTGATATTTGATGTTGAGGATCCTCCCAAGACAAGCTTCATGGAATTTTTCCGGGGTTTTGGTATGATGCGAATATAGAATCCATATCTCTATAGAAAAATAAAACATTCTTCATCGAAACTTGGCATGGTTTTGATGGTGATATCTCTGTCAGATCACACACAGCTTTTGAGGTTTTCTTTTAAATATTTATATCTAATTTAGAATGAAGGAATCTATTTTTTGTGAATACTGCAAAGGCAATAAATCAACCATATTTAATCTTGTATTCTAGACAAACATATTTGGTTAGAGATATGGTTGGCTTGGAGGAGGGGGTTACATGACATTGCTTTCCGCCAGACTGCTAGTTAACCCCAAATCAATGTAGCCCAGTCGACAGTAGAATACAACGGCTACATTTCTGCTGAGGAGTAAGACCCTTAATGAGTGTACTGGATACAACTTTAAATCACCAAATGGTGATGCTAAAGCCTTGGAGAATTGGGGAATGTAGAGTACCCCTTTATTGCCATTGCTCCCAGCTCCACTCTGTCCCGGAGTGGTAGCATCTAATAGGGTCCTATCAGTTGGTCAAATAGAACGACTTGTGTTCAAAGAAATGATTGATGTTAAATTGTGATTGTTAAATAGCAACACTTGAAGCCATTCAACTGTGTGCAAAAAATAGCTCAGACTCATTAAAGAATTTTCATTTAAAAAATGGGTTTAGAAATCGTATATATATATATCTAATTTATATGTATAAATAGGATTTGGCTTAAATAACTACTAATGGTTAATATGCCGTAAAACCAAACTAAACCAAAATCAATTGATGTTCCAAAATGGAGACGCATCGCATCTTGGTTCTTTCTTTTCTGTGAGCAACGTAATTTGCCACGTCATTGAGAGTAACTCACAAACGAAAGTCTACTACGTCTTTGACTCGGCGTATAAACGGGTGAGATAAATGCCTTTATCAGTGATTCTTCATCAAATTTTAACGATTATGTAACAATAATTTTGGGAAAGCACAGGAGAGAATTACAACAAAATACAAGGTGAAAAGGATAGGTTTGAAAGTAAGCTATTGAAATTAACACGAACTTTCATGTCACGACTGGGTTGCAGGAATACGTTGAAAATTTGAGGTAGACAACAAAATTAGCCTAGGAGAGTCCATAGAGTAATTGTATTGAGAGTATTTTCTTATTTCCACAAAGATCTGCTCAAGAGCCACACATTTTTGGTTCATTTCTCCAGGAGTTAAGAAGCAGAGATATATTTGCTAAATGAAGCACAACCAGTTCTAAAGACACGTTAACTTTCCGGAATTACAGAGCGGTGTAATCATATTTTCAAATGATAAGAGCAAACGTTTCGCAAAAACCTTGCCAATCGCCTCCTGGCAATCTTATGAAGTGGTAATTAATCTATATATATATATATATATATGTATATATATATATATATATATATATATTATATATACAAATTTCGTTAAATATAATAGACATTTTCTGTCTACATATTTTCTTCTGGATCCTTTCGTATTGCCGTATAGCTTTTATCATATTCGGCAGGAACTGATTTAGGTATTGTCCATAGTTGTATATATCCCTAGTACTTTCTGTGTGACTTTGGGCCATCATCAGAGGAGGATCTATTACAAATGTGATGTAACTTTTGTTTTTGAATATTACTACTATGTAAGCGCGTCTTTACCGTTGGAGAGTATAGCGTTTGTTTTTAAATGGGTTATTGTAAATAGTGTCAGTAGCTAAAGACATTTAAGTACATGAGCACTGGTTTGAAAATTAATTCTGTTAAGTGTCGTTTGCATGTTTCTAATATGTACTGCTTCGAGAATCTATGGTTTTTTTTTAAAAATTATTTTGATGTTCTAATATTGTTGTGTTATCGGTGAGAATTTTTCGTAATTCTGTTGTTGGGCATCATTTTTGTAAAATACTGATCTATTGAACTTGTATCAGAAAGGTGCATTGTAAGTCTCCTCCATAGCGTAGTTGAGGTTAAACCAACATATATATTATTATTATCAGAGATACAATCTCTTAAAGGACATATATATATATATATATATATATATATATATATATATATATATATATATATATATATATATATATATATATATATAATCCTGAAGAGGCGTTTGGTGAAACCCAGGTGGACTCGCTCTTCATGAAGGAATTATTTTCATAATATTTGCTCTATCTCTTGTATTGAGCAATTTCTTACGTTTTAGTTTCGGTAATTCTGTCGGTGTTTTTTTTTCTTTTGACAAGACATACGTGCCGCTTAATTATTTTCATGTAGCACGTGTTTTTCGTTTTTTTTCTTTTTTAATTTTTTTCTTCCCAGATATCAGTTTGTGGAATTTGCAAATTGGACAATCTGGGTTTTTTTCACATTGACAGACTTCGCCGCAGTAACGATTCTCTATAGAAACACCAAAGTGAAAGTACGTTCACCGAATGGTGACACAGGACACTTCGACATTGTAGCAGGAGTACTGCAAGGGGACAGGCTAGCCCCATACTTCCTTATCATCTGTCTAGACAACGTGCTTAGAACATCGATTGATAAAATCAAAGAAAACGGCTTCGACCTGACAAAGAAACGAAGTAGAAGGTACCCCGCAAAACGATTACCGACGCCGACTACGCCGATGACATAGCGATTCTGGCAAATTCACCCAACCAAACTGAAACACTACTGCATAGTTTGGAACAAGCCGTTCCTGTCATTGGCCTCCATGTCAGTGCACACAAAACTGAATATATGTGCTTTAATCAAACAGGCAACATTTCCACACTAGACGGACTCTCTCTGAAACTGGTAGACAAGTTCACCTACCTAGGAAGCAGTCTCATCAACCGAAAAAGACATTGACACGTGGCTAACGAAAGCATGGACAGCTATCGGTAAGCTATCGATCATAGGGAAGTCAGACCTAACCGGTAAAATTTAACGTAGTGCCTTCCAAGCAGCAGTTGTATCGATATTGCTATATGGATGCACTACTTGGACGCTAACAAAACGGCTAGAGAAAAAGCTAGACGGCAATTACACAAGAATGCTACGAGCAATATTGAACAAATCCTGGAGGCAACACCCCACAAAGCACCAACTATACTGCCACCTGCCTCCCATCACGAAAACTATACAAGTTAGACCATCCAGACATGCAGGACAACGCTGGAGAAGTAGGGACGAGCTCATATGTGATGTACTCCTACGGACCCCCTCATATGGCCGAGCAAAAGCAGGACGGCCGGCTCGAACATGCATACAGTAGCTCTGTGAGGATACGGGAGGTAGCCCTGAAGACCAGCCGGAGGCGATGAACGATAGGGAAAAGTGGCGAGAGAGGATCAGGGATATCCGTGCTGGCTGCATGCCATGATGATATATATATATATATATATATATATATATATATATATATATATATATATATATATTTCGAATTGTGAGCCGATTCTTTTTTCATTAGTAAAAGTCCCACCATTCTTGGAAATGGTTGAAGACGCAGTCGAAATAGCACGAAGCCTTAATCTTTGGGTCGATTTCAACATTTACCCTATTCAAATATGCGTTCTCTTTTTCCATGCTATTACATCAAGCTTCATCTTTTTAAGAAATTTTTAGAAGCAATTATATACCGTACTTTATAATCTAATATCTAAAATAAAATTTGCCGCATAGAAAAGTGCTACACAATTAATAATAAACATTTGTACCCGAGCTGAGAAAATTGGTATTTAAGAGCAAATACTGACATAAACGGATCTTCTTGAATGGTAGGAATAAAATCATTTGTATTGTATAGACCTTTTTTTTTGGTACCCAACGCATCTGGAAATGGTTCTGATTTGATAAACCAAAGGTAACCAAGCAACAAAGAATGGGATGAGACTGCATTCTCATCTCCATTTATTCTGTCTAATCTCGAAGAAATAAGAGATGTATTTGGAGAAAGATTCCACTAATATATCTCGCTGATTGAAATGGGGTTTCAACTCCAATATGATAAATGATTACTGTTATCTTCTTCAGCAAAATCCACTACTTCAAAAACGCGGAAGAGAAAATTTCTCTAACATTTTGAATTCCTGTGGACCAATACCAAGGTTGAATATTTTGGAGGTGCCCGTGGTGTAGTCGTTATCGTCGTAGGAAATGGACACGGTGACACGAGTTCAAATCCTGGACGATACTAATTGCATTTCAAATAGGAAGGTATGAATCCAATTATTCTCCCTCCAGCTATGGGTAAATAGTAGGACAGACTAGGTTCTTCAGCCATGGTTAGGCAACAAGCCTAGGAGAAGGAATACTCTGAATTCAAACCTGTTAAACTCCGCTTAAAAATTGACCTTGTGTCACATCCTGCCCGAGCGGGGAGGGGTTGGTAAATAGTACCAAGGTGGAATATTTTGAGGAATTCTATGTTACTTAAAAAGAGATTTGTTTTCTTATTGATTTTTTTCTGTAACTAGGATAGTGAGATGGTTATGATATTAATATCAGAATAAGATATAACTACTTACTGAGTTTTAGTTAACAAGATTGCATTCTAACGAGATGATGTTCCTGATAATAAAAATGCAGAGTAAAGTTAAAATGTATATAACTTTAAAATATGATGTGATGGCTAAATTTTGACTTCAGATTTGAATTAAAATGTCCTTATTTAGTTAAGAAGAAAATACTTTCCATTAGTAGCAGACAGAATGTCATTTTTATTTCTCTGTGTAATTTGATATTACACGGGAGACTTTTCATTTTTGGTTATGGTCAATTGAATTCAGTTTCCTAATTAGCCAACTTTCCGACGAAATATCATGACTTGACATAACGAACTCTGTAGAATATAACAAGCTTTTACTAAAATGCATATACCTATTTACTGGGTTATAAATTCTTGATTTTGTAAGAATATTTAATATTAGTAAAATTCAACGACAACCGAGAAAATAAACTAGAAACATTTTGAATACTGACATCAATTAAATTCCCCAAATCAATACGTGTAAAGCAAACTCGAAAGATCTTGACTAAAAATAATATGATCCTTCACCATGAATTAAACTGCTGACGATGGACATGGCTTTGCACCCAAGATATGATGTAGAAAGACTCTCTGTGTCAAGAAAATTAGGAGGAAGTGTACTCACCTGCATTGAGGAATGCGTATATGGCACAATTAGGTGACTCGTGGAATGTATAAAAAATTAGCCAAATACTGATTACAGAAGAAAAACAACATTTAAAACCCCTAGAAAAAAAGATGGGAAATAAAACAGCTTAATTGATACCTTAAGCAAGAAAAAGAATTAACGCGAGATATTCTGAGCATGGCCACGTAGGTGCAACCTGATATGAGAAATGGAACCTCTTCCGAAAACAGCTTAATAGCATAAGAACGGACTATGTTAAAGTAAAAATTGACAATACTCCCAAAACAGTAAGTGTAAGTTATTAGTGGGTAGAGTGTTCACCAATGGTCCGGGAGACCTGGGTTCAATCCCAGGTTGCGTCATACCGAAGACTTTAAAAATGGTACTTGATACCTCCTTGCCTAACACTCAGAATTATAAGGTACGTATCAAGGGTAAAGTGGAGCAATCCAGGGAAAGGAGTAGTGCCCTCCCCTACACCTCGGTGTAGTAGCTATTGAAAAGGGAGCCCTCTGCTCGCCCTCAACTACGGTCGCCAACTTTACCTTTACTTTATATGTTGACATGTGAATCATTTAATCACATTAAAAGCGGATGCAATAAACTGCCACGAAAGGAATACATAACAAAGCCTGATTGGGTGGGAAAAGTAATCCACCTGGAAATGTGCAAGATATTCAAATTTCTCAATGCTGACCAATAGTATATGCATAAAGCAGAATATCTCCTAGAAAAACAGACGAATAACACTGTTTGGGACATTGGCAAACAAATGGATCATCGGTTTCCGGCTAGAATACCAGATTTACTAATAACTAATAATTGGAAAATACCTTGCCTTCTAGTGGGCCTTTCCGTTCAAGTTAAGCATAAAGTGAAAACAAAAGAAGGCGAAAAAATAAACAAATTCTTGGATCTTGCCAGGGAACTGAAAAATGTGAGGTACATCAAGGTGACGGTAATACTAATTGTAGTTTGTATCAGTGTAACAGGCTCCTAAAGTCCGGGAAGGAAAATTGAACTGAAATTCAGAGGAAGAATCGAGACCATTGAAATACTTGCTGTCTCTTAGAATTGAGTGAAAAGCACCCAGAAAAAAAAAAGCGAATGAAATCTCGCATAAAGTGGAAAAAATAATTACATCAGTTTATAGAGGGAAATTCAAGAAAAGCGAAAACTTCATGGACAACAGTGAACTTTAATAATATTGTAACATTATGTTGATTTTTTTTCCTATCACTGTAAGAGCCTTCAGAAGAACACTTTCATGCACACTGCACTATCCAACTTATCTCTTTTTCTGTCTATCAATCTATCTATTTTAAAATTTTACTTCAATTTTTTTTATTTTCTCACAATTATATTCGATAATCTTCCACTTCACTTCGTGCCCTACATCTTTTTTATTTTTTTTGCAATTTCTTTTTAATACACTCTTATCATCTCCTTTGATTCTCTCTTTCTTTGTTTCTTTCTTAACTTCACTTATTTGAAAGGAATTCGGTCGGCTGCTGCTAACGTGTTCTTAAAACACCTAAACAATTTCTGCCATATTCTCGAAACTAAAGATCATTCAATAGACTGGTCAGTTATTCAATAACACACACATTGGATGATGTTGATTATATAACATTTGTAATGAATGCTTCTGATGATGCGTAGTTTTCGCATATGCTTGTTTATACAACTGCAGACATTAAATTCTCCGATTTTGCTCAAGGATTTTTTTTCTAATGGTCTAACAAATTTATCCACCCATATTGCTCTTTCTGGCGTGCCAAATGGAGCAGAACATGTAAAGACGTAAAACATTCTCTTAAAAAGAAAATATTTTTTTAATGAGTGACTGTGTGATTGGGATCTCAATTTTATAAATTTTCCTGGAGTTACAATATTATGTTTGTTTTTACCTTCTAAAAAACTGATAATAGTTCATAAAAGTCAAAGAATTCGTGTTATAAGAATGACTTACCGACTAATTGAATTCATAATTGTGTTAATGTGTTTGAACTTGGGTGTGTACGATTAAATAATTGCCATTTACGACTACATCTTGGCAACTCATGATTTATGGTCATGGAATATTTAGGTGCGGAAATTACGTTTTAAAGGCATTTTTTTTTTCAGTTCTTTTTATTGTGTTTGAATCTTTAACTTAGAAAATGTATATCTCGATACTAAGTTTATCTGAAAATTAGACTTGCAGACTTCGACCAATAGGACGAAAAAGGTTTCATAATGTATCTATTCAAAATGAATTCATTCAATTATTATATATATTTATTTTAACATTGGAGTGGATCTTGGCATATTTTGGGTACCAGAGCTTTTCTTCACGCTATAGATAAACGTAGAATAATAGAATCCTGTTCTACACTTAATTTTATACAATTCTCCATTGACAATGATTCAATAAAATATCACCTTCTTTATCAAAAATGACGCTAAAAGATTCCTACATCCATTTATAACACTAACCTTTTTCTAGTCAGTTAAAATTGTAAACACTTAAAAATTTGAACTCAAACAGTTAAACGACATTGCCCTTTTCGAAAAAAGATTCCATCTCACGACGTGACCTATTTTGAATATAAATTTCCCGTGTTATTTTTTTTTTACGTAAAAACAATACATTCAGCTCTGATGATGACTCTCAGCTTTTTCAATTAAAATTATTTCATTTTATTTTCATACTTAAAATACTTTTTGATAGAATATTTTCATATGCCGGTAAATTTGAAGTCGAAAAACGTATTGGCAAAAATCAATAAATGAATCATCATCATCATCATCATCATCATGTCGTGCCGCTAGCACGGATATCCCTGACCCTCTCTCGCCACTTCTCCCTATCATTCATCGCTTCTGGCAGGTCTTCTGGGCTACATCCCATATCCTAACATAGCTGCTGTATGTATGTTCGAGCTGGTCGTCCGGCTTTTGCATGGCCATATGCGGTGTCCATAGGAGTACATCACTGATGGGTTCGTCCTTGGTTCTCCAGCAGTGTCCTGCGCGTCTGGTTCGTCTAACTTGTATAGTTTTCGTGATGGGAGGCAGGTGGCCGTATAGTTAGTGTTGCCGCCAGGACTTGTTCAATATTGCTCGCAACATTCTTGTGTAATTGCCGTCAAGCTATAAAAAATCATCATTTATACCAATACTTGTATGTATCTTTCGTCCGGTAATCATTTTCGACATATATTTTGTCTGATTCATTTTATTTCCTTCCCGCCGTATATATACATTTTCTGGTGGTGGAAATTTAATCAATATAACATCAATTCTTTCACCTCTTCAGAGATCGACTTGATGTGTTTAACTGCCCAACACGACTGAGCTTTTAAATATATGGATTACAGAAATCTAAAACTTGTTGAAGTTTATTTCTCTGAAACGGTCGCATTTTAACATTGAATTAAAAGTTTAATAAAACTGAAAAAACCTCAATTATAGAAAAATAATGAGATAAACTAATAAAATTGTTACAGTCACAGTTATCCAGTGCAATTAACATTAAATTCAATCGCTCTTTAAGAAACTGCTTGAAATGAGCTAAATTAATTGGAGGACACATAGACACCTTTATAAATAGATAAGTAGGCCTAGTAGACATGGATGATATGAAATACAGTCCTCACCAGCAAAACATATACTACCTGAACGGAAAATCCATTTGCCATGTGTCCTTACAAGAGACATATAAATAACTTTAAAAAGGCTCGCAGATACCATAAAAAGGAGGGTGTCCTCGTAGTGTAATGGTTAAAGCGATGTACTGCAGGATCGTAGTAGCTAGTACGAACAACAGTCACATTACTACATTCACTTTCGGACAAATACCCATGGGAAAGGTATGAATCCCCTATCTTACCAGCTATGGGTTAATTAGTACCACTACTGTTCGTCTAGAAGGATGACTTTGGCATTAAATAACCTACTAAAAGGTTGGTATGACATTAAACTATGAAACCTAACCTAACCAGAAAAAAATCATTGAATGGATGAGCAAAGACCCCGGAATATTTTCCGTCTCTTCTCTCATAACATATAAATATTTAAAAGTTTTTCTAAATTACTTGATAATTTTTTTTCACAAAAGTTTTTCTCGAGTCACTGACCTAAGTCTGAAAATATTCCTCTTTGTTTGATCGTCTTCTTTATATATATATATATATATATATATATATATATATATATATATATATATATATATATATATATATTTATATTAACGGTAGATCCAATTTATACTTAGAAGAAAAAAATCTATATTTTATTACATAAATGGCCTGATAAGTTATTAAATAAGAGAAGTGAACTAATAGCTAGATGTAGACATAAGACTAAATTTAAACTATAAAAATTTAAAAACATAGAAATAAATAGTGAAACCAGGATAAAAAACGTATCCAACATATACACTAAAAAAATAGGCAGCTAATTAAATGGTATCGAAATTAATATAAGCATTATATTTCTCTTAAAAGTTAATTATCGAATTTAACATGAAAAGAAAATAAACTAAACAAATAAATAAAAAAGTTAATTTACCGTAATTATAACTCACAGAAGAAATTTGAAAATTAAAATAAAACGGAAATTCAATAAAACGAGGAGGTAACTCCTTAATCTCTTCCCCCTCCACCCCACGTGTCTATACTGTTTTAATTAATTATCCATTGGATCTGAAGAAGTCTTGTAAAAATTTTTTTCTTCATGTTTTTGGTTCACACCAGAAACTGAAAAACAGGATGGAAATAAATTTATCCTGAATTAACCGTTTTTTTTTTCTTAAGGATATATATATATATATATATATACCTATCGTTTTATATATATATATATATATATATATATATATATTGTGAGGTTTTACTCCTGTTTGGGAATGGCCATAAGAATACGTCTATATATATGCACTCGATTCTATACGCCTATGCAAATGTGTCTAAATCTGATGGTGCATGGTTTGGTTTCTTTGTTTAATGGCATATCAACCTCTGTAGGTTATATAATGCCAAAGCCATTTTCCTAGAAGAAAAGTAGTGATACTATTTAACCCATAGCTGGGAGGATAAGGGGGTTCAAACCTTTCCCTAGGGTATTTGCCCGAAAGTGAGGGTAATAGCGCGACTGGAGTACGAACTCTCTTACTACGATTCCGCAGTCCATCGCTTTAACCATTACACCACAAGGACACCCCCTCTGATGGTGCAGCGGATGTCATTAATAAATCTTAACCCAATGTAATAAAATGCAATAAACAGAATTTTTAAAAATGGACCTAACATGAGTTATTTTTGCTTTTAGTTCTGTGCTGAATTGACCTTTATCAGAAATTAAAAACGGGCAAGATTAAAATCCCGTGAAATTGGTTTTAATAGAACTCCAAAAATTACGGTACCAAAGTTTCCATTAACAAAATGGGGTAATAAAATGAAAGAAAATCTTAATTTTTGAAAAGTTGATTTTCACTGATCCTGAAATAAACTGACAATGTCAAATTACATTGGAGTTTTGAAGGTTCATTTTCTTTGCAGCCGCCACTTTATAATGGAATGCCTCTTTAGAATAGGAAACTCAGATAGAATAAACCTTAGACTGGTAGATACAAAGCAGGATTTAACAGTTTATAGAATTATGCGCTTAGAGAAAAGATTATCGCTGTATAAAATGAAATTGATGACACATGTTCAAATCCTAGATAAAACTGTTTGTGTTCATTTTGCGCTAATCTCTTTCAAGCAGTTATTTGTAAGCATGATTAAATTCCTCACCTTACCTTGTGGAGGCAGTTTAGAATATATCATCTAAATCTACCGCGAAAGTTATAGATCCACTCAAAAAATAAATTCCTTCTTAAAACACAGAACTGATTCCGGTAGTGAAGATCCTGTTCTTTAGTTCTTAGTAATACTTCGTCACTGTTACAACCAGGTCTATTTTGACTTGTATAATAGTAAATAATAGGATCACTTCTACTGGTCAAATAGATCTGTTTTAAATTTATTTGAATTTGTCCGGATTACTTGGAATTCTGTAACTGTGTGAGAATCATTTTTATGAAACGTAATTACTGGGAGCTATCGATATTTACAAAGGATTATTTTTATAGTTTACTTATTATAAAAGTTCTTGACATGCTTAAAAGTTGATAATGATATGCATATTATGAGTATTACACAGGAATACTTTAAACCGAGTAATTGTATGCAAAGTGTTAGTATTAGAAAGAAATTCATGAAATTATATAACTGTGCAACTTATATTCTTCAGAAATGAATACTTGAAATGTAAATGAGTGCAAGCAAGTTAATATTAGTAAACAGGTATAATTGCTGGAAAAAATAACTTTCTGTAAATAAGACAGTCTTCTACATCAAAAAATCCAATAAGAGTAAATACAACTAAGCAACTTTCTCCTGCCTTTCAACGGGGATGAGAGGAGGTCAACACTAGAAGAGTATAATTCCTGGCCAAAACAATGATCGGCTTATGATGCTAAACTGAATCCAGAGGTGAAGCTAGAGTTCTGGAGCCCTGAAGAGGATGCTGGGCTCACCAGGTGTTCGCACCAGTGAACCATTGTATATTGGTTAGCTAATTACCAAGTTCCACATGCCATGGCATTTCCTGGGCTAAGTTTATTGGTTACAGCCTTAGGCGCCCCCCAAAACGGGGAATACTGAGAAGATTAAGAATTTTTAGAATGTCTGATAAATCAATAATCCTTCATGGCTAATTCTCGCAGATGCCCAATAACCCTGAGTGTTAGTACCTGTTAGGTTTTTAACTTGGGTTCCAACAGATCTTATTGTTATGGTGACCTATCTACACGATAATAAACTCTTCTCCTTCATAATTGCTAACCTTAATTACTGTCTGGGAGACTTCCTCCCAGCAGTCGAACCTGACAGTTTTCTACGGACACTTCAACCAGCTGTTCAAATACTCCTATTTTGTATAGTTGTTCTGTTTATTCAATACACTTGTTCCACCTCTTCTTCCATGTCTTCTTGTGGTTCGTAACTGGCCATGACATTTATGAAAAGTTATTTGTACGGTTATTTATGAACAAAAAATGATAAAAGACAAAAGAAAGTTGTATCTTTAAAAAGAATGACTATTTAACATTGAAAATTTAGTGAGGATTGTAATCAAGCCATAAGAAAAGCAACAAACTTGGATTTTATCTAAACTCATATACCGTTAAACTCATATACTGTTAAACTCATATACTGTTAAATCAAGAAATCCAACCGAAGTAATTATCTTTCCTTAACGATGCATTCATTCCAGTAGTGCATATTAATCCTAAATATCAAACATTTACATTGAACAATGCAAATCAAAACTCCATCAATATATACGTATCCGTTTGATATGGTTTTGGTTTTGTGGCATATCAACCATTGCATGTTATTTTATGCCAAATCGTGTAAACGGATTTTGTTGATAACATTCTTGACTGAACCTAAGCTCTGTTTTAAACATAGTTAAATGGTTTAAATTATTGCTATTTAACAGTCTCAATTCAACATCGGTTATTTGTTTGCACACTGTTTTCTGAAATTATACATTATGGTGAATCTGACAGTATGATAGAAGTATGTGGAAAGTTGTATAAATCAAACACTTAACTCCGATTTAGATGAGTAATATTTCGTTCTTTTTATTCCAATGGACTTTGAAAAAGTATTTGATTCATTCAACTTTCCTCATATTTCTCTCGCGCAGTTTGTTCTATTTGACCCATTCATAGGTCTCTGTTGGGTGTTACCACTCCAGGTTAGAGCGGACAAGGGAGCAATCGCAATAAACGGGTACTCTGCATTGCCCAAATCTCTCAGGCTGGAGCCTCACTATCAGATGGTTTAATGTCAGATCAGGATACTCGTTAAGGATGGTCTTACTCCTGTGCAGAAAAGCAGTCAGTGTAGTCTACAGACCCAGATCCACTTCTTGATTTCTTTCATATTCGTATTTACCCCTCCGAACTGAGATTCTCTGTTTTGGTATTTCATTCCATAAAAATGTTCTGATATTTAAGCTTACGAAAAATGTCCACTGTAAAATGATGATCATATGATTATTTGAGATTTTTTCATCGTAGTACAATTAGTTTCAAGCAAATAGCGAGTTCGATCCTTGCTTCCTTCAACACAATTGTATCATTGTGTTAGATATAGACTATGACTATTTTTGGGCGTCTTTTCGTGATGTAACTGTCAACAAGTTTATTTTGCAAACACGTTACCGATGAGTTGGGTGCACATCGTCTTTATCTCAGCGGAAAATTTACGCTACGCTTTTTTTTCTTTTAATGATATTTTAATCCCTATCAGAATTTACAGGTTGAGCCCTAATTTTGAACAACGATCAGAATTAAATGAAACCTCACCTTCATGAAGTAGTACTCTACTCTCTCTCTCTCTTTCTCTCTCTCTATCTCTCTCTCTCTCTCTATATATATATATATATATATCCCTTTCTTCCTCTGTCTTTCCCTCTCTTTTCCATCTTGCATCTAGTGTCTGCACAGAGCTGCTATATGCCTCGCTATTCGGCTAACATTAGTGGGTCGACGAGTAGGAGTCCATAAGAGAACGTCGCTTATATGTCTGCTCTTACTTAATCAGCCTTGCATGTCTCGTTTCTTTTAATTCGATGGTTTGTGAGGTGATTGAAAACTGGCCGTACAGCTAATGTTTTGCTGAAAGCTGAAACTTTAATAAGATTTTTAAAATATCTCAAATTTGATTGCATATTTATAGGTATTCCCTATTTTTTCT